>JAPQRN010000010.1:11424670-11437645 GCA_037367275.1 Coranthus polyacanthus
TCCAAAATGTCTCCATCTCCCCCTGGTGGCTGGCAAGCTCATACATCCCGGCCCTCCAATGTTATATCATTACCAATGAAGAGTACAGTGAAGTATAGGACAGGGAATTTGCTTTACAAAGCTCGGATTTAAATGTCTTTGGCAATAAGTGCATTCGGGGGGAGAAAAAAAAAAAAAAAAGAAGAAGAAAAAAAGTCGAGCCAAAATAGAAACAAAGCAAACGTGGTGGGTGAAGAGTTGCTGCACCATCTGACCTACTTTAACTAAGGTTTTCTGGACTTTGTCATCATTTTTTTTTTTTTTTATCATGGAGTCATTAAGTAGGCTGTTTACTTATTCTGTATATCTGTTTTTTTTTTTCTTCTTTTTTTTTTTTGTTGCATAAAAGTGGTCAGTTTTTCCTCTTTGATGCGCGCTAAACGACAGGAGAAAACTCTGACCTTTGCAATCACGTTGAAATTCAGACTGCTGTGAAAAGTTACCATTCCCTGAGCCGCTGTATCTGAGTCTGCTGCTTCGAGGCTACATTTGCGTTAATTTGTGTCGCCGTTTAATGCTACTTTTCCCTCCCTCCATTTCTCACCCACTTGAAAAAATAAATCCTGGCTACTTGACAGATGAACTATAAGAGAGCATTAAAGGGATCATCATGACGTTTGAAGCATACAGAGCTAATAATACATATGTTAGTAAAAATGTTGCTTTTTTTGTACACAAGATGAAGTCATGTATCGCCTATTTTTACCTAAATGAGTATACTTGTACCGCCGCTGCATTCACTTTAGGTCACCACGGGTAAGTAAAAACCAAGTCTGTGCAAGTGCGTGAAGGCCATGCATGCCTTTATCGTGTGTGTGTGTGTGTGTGTGTGTGTGTGTGTGTGTGTGTCACGGTGTGGGGTGTGTGGCAGCTGTCCCCTGGAATCCGAGGTCTGTGTACGGTCCATTACTACAAACACAGCGAGTCTTTGTACCCAGCAACACACTGCACGGTGCAGAACAGAGTCCGGAGAATGCCAGACACGGGTACTCCTCCTGCTGATTTAAAGGTTCAGATCTCAAACATGCAGGAGCTGTCGCCCTGCGATGAAAATGATGAATTTGATCATTTTATTGGTTTGATTTCCAGTGGACATTTACACTTCCCAATGCGTGTCCTCCAGACATCTCAGTTCGCACACATCTATTACAAGACACGCACACATCCATTTTTTGTTGTGTTTCCTTGAGGAGATAAACTTCCCGCCTCAAGGGAGAAAGCAAATCTTTGTGACAAGCTTTAGTCTAAACCGAAAGACAAGACAGAGCTATTTATTACCTACTTGGACCTGACTGCTGTAGTGAGGACTTCAGACGGGGACTCTGACTTTTACTGTGGGCCCTTTAAATAGCAGAGATTTTAGTCATAACAGACCAATCATGTCCGTGTGCAGCGGAGGGAGGAAAATAAAGAACGTGGGAGGGTTACAGATGCAATCCTGGTTCTTCACATTCAAAAAAAAAAAAAAAAAAAAAAATCATGCATGCAAACACCAGAAATGGGTGCAATCAAATAGGCCACAGTAATTGATTGCTGTACTGTATGTGACCACTGGCCTCAGGCTGATTATCTCATTAGACCTAAAAATCTATAGGACCCAATGAATTGGTATTGAACTGGAAATGGTATGTGCCCTCAGTCATCTCTCTGGTTGTTTTACCCTCCTTAATTAAGTACAGTACACACACACACACACACACACACACACACACACACACACACATTCTCATCATGTTTCAGATGCTGCATATTCTTAAACAGGCTCTTTTAAAAAACATGCAGACACTGCGTCTCTGTGGGCGGCACTCGCGTAGAGGCGACTGGTCAGCAAAGTGGAACATGTTTGCATTTCCCCTTCTCATCCACACTGTGAAGCACCACAGTCCCCACCTTTTTAAAAGTCTAGTCATGTCATTTAACACCACCCCACTACTTCCTCTACTCCCTTTCTATGTGTGTGTGTGTGTGTGTGCGCACCCTTGCCCTAGTGACTCGTCTCTGGACAACGCCTCTGGCCATTTTGTCCTCCATTGTACTACGCTTCCTGTGAACTTCCAAAGGAATGTAAGGCTGACCCTTTGAAAATCATCAACACTTTCAGAAAGTCATTACAGGAGATGAAGATCTAAAATGGCGTGCTACAAGAATTCCTCAGTGTCTGTATGTGGACCGACGTGGAAACCCTGAACCAGACAAACCTTATATTTCATATTTTGCTCCTTGTTTGTGCAAAGAAGAGTGACAATCATGAATATTTGAGGACACCCTGCAAAATGAAGCGCAATTGTGTTGTTGCTATACACAGTAAAACTGGGTTTCGTTTGAGGTTTTGGTGGAAACATGGGCACAAATGAGGCAACAGTGAGAGTAGTCAAACTACCAGTTACACAATTGGAAACAGTCTGACTCTAAATTTGTTCATCTGAGCTGTGTGTTAAAGTCGGTATAAAAATGTCTTTGTTGAAGGGAGGGAGGCCGGAAGACAAATCTGTGTGTGTGCATCTATGTCTGCCCATGTTTTTCTTCCTTTATGAGGACATAAACCTGTGTATACGGTCACACTGTGGGGACATAAAGCTGGTCCCCACAATATAAATAATCAAATTTGAGGATAAAGACTTGGATAAAGCTCTGTTTAATGAATATAAGTCAATGTAAAGTTCCTTGAATGCATGAAAATGTAACATCTATGTGTGTTTGTGTTCATAGAGGGGGGAGCCCTTAAAGGTACAAACTACTATTTCTATGCCTGTAAATAAGCTGTTTGATCAAGCTACTTATGCAACTTTATTGATTTTAAATGAAACAGCGTGCCTTGCGTACAAAGTTCAATTAAAGTACATAATAACAAAACCATGTTATCAAATGTTAACTACAAAATAAATCAAGCAAATTTAAACTTTACTGGCACATCCATGCCAGTTACCATCATTTGGTTTTATATATTTTTTTCCACACCAAGAGGAATGAGTAAAACCATGTTGGCAGGAGTCAAAAACTATTCTAGTAACATTGTTTATTGCTATTACTGCAATACAAAAGCTATTTAGAGGTTTAGTAGAGCAAGTACTATATTACTGCACCAGACTGTCACTGTGAATTACAGAAAACACAGGGAACGGAGGGAAGAACACAAAGACCAACTGATTTTTCGTTTTGTTGCAAAAGTAAATCAAGTTCATGAGTAAAGCAATAAAACTGTTTTCCAAAAAGGCTGCCAGGTTTATCTCTGTACTGGGAAATTTCTTAATCACCCAGGTTTGAACCTGGTTTGTGTTTTTTCCTGGTGTTTTCACGCACAACCCAGTTCCAAAAACATCCGGCTTCACGTATTATAAAAATGAACTCTGCACATTAATGAGCTGTCTGACTGATAACAAGATGAATGAACTGTTTGTGTATTTTGTAACTGATACACAAACACCGACTACAACTAAGTGCGTAATATTAAGTGGCATCTAGCGGTGAAGTTGTGAAGTATTTGTTTCGTCCGTTCTGGGCTTTTTCGTTCGGGGGATATTAACTCTAGTCCACCTAGGTGACAGTGATGTACCTTACCTGGGATAAAACACAAAAAAGGAGAAGAAGAACAAGAACAGGTTCGTTCTGGTCAACTGTAGAAACATGTTAATAGTCTGTTTCTGCAATTAGAGCCCCATAAATCTCACACACTGAACCTATAATCTGAACACTTAATACTAAATCTTGAGTGCAACATGGCAGCTCCCATAACCGTGCTATTTTGGCTTTGCTTTTCCATAGTGGCATGAAACAACGTCATATCAACTATCTTTAAATTTAGTCTGATTTGGACACAGAGGAGAGAGAGCTGCAGAAGGAATGCGTGTTCAAATTCTGGCACCTGCAGCTTTAACAAACCACGTAAAAATCCATCACTTTATCCATAATATTTTTTGTATTATTATGACAGGCAATTCTAAAACGGTGAAAGTAGTTGTTAACTCTAAGATTAAAACAATAACTGAAAGCAGACGTCAGTCATTTGTCATGATTTCGGTGTTTTTACATTACAGCAGATTGTTTTAAGAAAGGCTGTTTAGTTTACCCTCTGGGACAGGTAATCCACCACCCCTGCAGATGCTGCCAAATGAGGCAACTAAACATTACACAGATGAGGATAAAGTAGCTGGACAGCATCAAGCCCAGCAAACATCTCTTTTGTGTGGATGGAATAATGTGAACTGGAAATAAAGCTGCAATAAGTAGCCCACGTCACATGATCCGGTTTTAAAGCGCAGCATTTTAAATGGTTTCAAACCAGCAGCAGTTATCTTGGCTCATTCATAAGGAAACATTATCTGGGTTGGGTTTTTTAGTTGTCATAGTTTATATAAGTGACTGGAGACACAAGCCCAAACACTAAGATGTTTGACTGTGTGTCTATCTCTGTGCCTTTTTTTTTCTTTCTTTTATCTCTCGATTTCCTAAAAAGTCTGCAGATCTGTTTGAATTCAGGGATCATCTAGGTCTGCGATTAGGTGATTCACTTAGACGCAGAGTGAAATTAAATGGATAGGACAGGATGCATGGACTGTGTGGGAAAGAATGAGACAAAATAGAAGACAAGGTCATCTGATAGGGCAGAATTGGTGAGGAATGTAACTGATAGTGTTGGAAGGAGTGGGATGGATTCGTCTCCTTGTCTCTCACATCCATGGACAGCTTCCTCATTCACACAATACACAATAGACAAGGACAAGGTGCAGTGCACTCGAGTGGTATCCTGTTCTCAGGAAACCACTGACGAACAGCTTCCCATGTATTCGTGTTTCGCAACAGCTTTAGCTACGTTGTTGGCAAATCAAAGTGATACCTGGGTTGGTTCCAAAATAAAATTATTATTAGCAAAAGCAGGCAGGTATGATTTATTCAAATTCTTCTTTGACACCTGTTAAGAAAAACGTAAAGAAAAAAACTGTAACTTATTTGCCTGAAGTGAAGAAAAATCTTTACATGTTGCAGCAAGTCTAGCTCTATTTGGGAATTTCCAGACATTCATAGCAAGCACACTTCAGACATGAGCCACAGAAGTCCAGTCTGTTAAATGTGCAAAGATGACAAAACAGATGTGTAGTGCAGTCATATCTGAGACAGGTAATATTTCATCGACTTCCGTTACTAATGGAAGGGAGATTTAAAAAAACAAAACAAAAAAAACAATCAGTCACTTTCTGTGCATAACATGTGGCCTAAAATAGAAATGTGGGGAAATACAACACTTCGTCTTATTTTAGAGCTTTAGCTGAGAAAATCCCTACCTGACCCATGTCTGTTTAGAGTTGTAGTTACTCAACTTTAACTGTGGATATGTTTAGCTGTTTCCCTTCATTCTTTGTACTATGTACTAACTTTCTCTATGTTTACACCTAGCGTCCACACTTTCTAATCTCCCAAAAACTGAGACTTTTGGAAACGCTGCTAACCCATTTTTAATTTGGATTTGTGTTGTAGTGTGGAAGAACAAAACCTGAGATGATTAGAAATGATGACACACCCTCCTTCGCTGCCTGATTAGGTCGTATCAGTCACCACAAATCCTTCCCTGATTCGTCGCGTGCCTTTCACGTGACCCTTTTCTGGAAGAAAACAAAATGTCACCTTTGACTACCAGCTGTTAATTCAACACTGACACTGAATTAAAAGCAATTTTGTGATATTTGTCTGTCTTAGCTGCTGTTGTGTGGTGCAATTCTGCTCTTATCCTGATACCACTGACTCCATTCACAGCAGGTGAGCTGTTACTGAATCAATTTGCCACTATTCTTATGTCCAGCAGTGTTTCAGGTGTGTAAGAAGATTCAGATGCTTCACATGCAAGTGTGGACACAGAATGTTTGAAAAAGGTATTAGCGTGGATGTAGCCTAAGCTAACTCAGCTGCTCGTTTTAACTACATACTGTACATTAATGTGGATTTTTACCAACCGTTCCATCTAACTCTTGACTAAAAAAAACACAAGTGCATTTCGTAACAGATAAAACAATACATTCAATTTAACTCAGTAATGTTTAGCTCTATAGTTCACCACTGTAAAACATAACTAAATGCATCATAATGTAAATTCCTATCTTTACTTCAGTTGACCCCAAGTGATGTTCAGGTGTGTTTGCGGCCTCAGGCACTCTTTCTGTGTAACTGGAAAGTCCACATTTTTCTCCCCACTCATGACATCTGAGAAGTCTTCTGGTATATTGTACTGCACAATGTCGATGTCGTGTTCAACAGTAAAAGCGAAAGGAAGTCTAAAATAAAATATGGTTTACGCTACAATGCTTTGAGGCACAAATTACTTTTATGGACCTGCGATGGCAAATAGTGAATGGCAAGCAGCACAAGCAAATTAGCGCAGATAAATGCCAGAAGTGCCTGCCAAAAGAGTCAGACAGTAAACAATACTTGAAAATACTAGGCCTACTTTAGATTCTGCTTTTTCTTAGAGAAGAAAAAAATGCCTGATGAGACATGACCCTACCAACTCCCTAATCTAATGCTTAGCAGAAGTAAATATGACAGTTTGTTGGCAAGCAATGATTAAAAACAACGAATACAGATTGCTGTGTGCGTTTGGAAATGCAGAACTCTTAATGATCAACAACCCAAGATTTTATGAGTTTTGTGTTATTGGGAAATAAAATGCTTATCATTGCATCACCGCATGAGATATACATGTTGACACTGCTATGGAAACATAACTGTTTCTTTTTGTCTCAAAACACCCTGAATACTTGGCCTCTGCTCCTCTCAGACATATTACTCATACAACGCTGAGGGCGAATAGTTGAGTGTCACTGTAATGATGTTTCCTTTTCCATTTGCTTCCCATCCATCCATCCATTCTTTCTTTTCTTCGAGTTTAACTCAAAAGCGCAGTTTCAAATCTTCTTAAGGTGACAACATTTCTGACACTTGAAACACGACAGAAACTCGACAGGTCAAGTGTCAAGGTGGAAAACAAGTCATCAAGTTGCACAATGAAAAGCAGTCTGACACAGGCTACAAGACGCCGAATGTTTGTAAAGTGACGAAGACCTCGAGTAAGCCCTTTAGTATGTCAAGCATCAAGACCTGGTTTAGGATAATGACCTACATTTCTCCAGCCACTCAGTTAGGTCTTAAAGGAGCTCTATGTAGTATGTCTACTTTAAAATATTCAAAAATGATCTAAAATGATCTTTAGATTATGCAGAATAAAGAATTTGATTATGAAGCTTATGAAGGTATAAAGTTACTGTTATGTTATTATGTTTGCTAAGTTCGCTGTTTGTTGATATGTCAGAATAAACTGACAGTTCTGACCTCATTTAGACAATTCAAAATGGATCTTTAGTGCAGCTATTGACAACACAAAATTGAGGTTATTTGTAGTTTTACTGTGGCTGTTTTCTGTGTAAAAACAGAGCTAAGCTAACAGCGCTATAATGTAAACTATCGGCTGATGCAGTACAATGAGGATTATAAGACACAGTGTTATTTTGACTGGCTGTCTGAGTTTTTGTTTGAAGGAGAAAACTTGATGATACCATAATACAGATGTGTGTGAATAATGAGTTTCAGACTTTATTTAGTGAGCAATACAGTCTGTGGAGATGTAGAGTTAATTCGTAGGTGGTTTTGGTAGCCTCAGATGCATTGTGGTATGTGACTTCCCCCTGATGTTGATAGTTTGGAATATCAATACTACACCCTTTAAAGTTAGTCTTGAATCACAACAGATCCCCTTTAAAGGTTCAGCGTGCACCTTTTATATGTTCTTATGTGGTTATGTGATATTTGATCTGGAATATGTGTTGTGTAGGTTGTTTTTTGATGTTAGCTGACTGCATTTTTAACCTAACAGAAGCTAGTGTTTTACACTGTTGCAACGAGAAGCAGAATGAAGCAGAGATTCATTGAAGAACTCGGGAGTGAGCTAAAAGATTTTCACCAAAAAATCCATCTGAGTCTTCTACATAGAAATCAGTGTAATGTGACTGTTATCATGGATGTAGGCAACAGAGACAGCCTTAACTTACAACTTAGAAAAGGAGTTAGCTAACGATGGCAAACAATTGGCTCCCAGCAAAAAAGACTCCAACACAAATTTCACCCAAGTACATGTGACATTTGTGTACTTATTTAACCTTTAAGTCTCAATTAACCTCTATCTTTAGGGCTAAACTGAACCGAAGGAGCACCATTACACTGAGACATAGCCCTGAGGCGCCTAATAAATACCAGCATAATCTGTCCTTATGAGGGGTAACATTTTTTTGTAGCCTTCTGCCCCGGAGACAACATGACTACTGCAGACAAATGACACAGCAACAAGCCATGACACCCTGTCCTAAAACAGCCTTCCACCCCAGAGGGCCACTGCCATCCTGGGAGGTCACCAGAATGCCAGTCATTCATCTGGGCCCCAGCATGTGTGCCCCCAGCAAATAGCTGCGCTCCTCTGCTGCTGAGGCTGCACATAGCATGTGATCTGATGGCTGGCTTTGGCCGACAGCGCGATGGAAAGAGAGAGAGAGGTCTCTGTGTCTGTATACGAGCTCAGCAGCTCTGAAAATGTACCAGGGGCTTTCCATGGTCCCGAAGCAATGAGGGGAATGTGGGCTGGGATCGCGAGTGGGGTGTGTGTGTGGGGGGGGGTGTGGTGGGCTCAGTAAAGAGTGACAAGAGAGGGTGAGCAGGTAGGTGATGGACGGAGTAAGGTGGATGGACATATGTTGGTTGATTTAAACTTTGAAATCTACATTAAACAGAACATAGGTTTTTAATGGTGTACAGAGGTGGGAAGTAATGAAGTACAGATACTTATCTGTACATTATTTGAGTATTTACTGTATTATTTGGACAATTATTTTACTTTTACTCCCTACTTTTTAAGACAAATATCTCTACTTTCTACTCCTTACATCGGTAAAACAGACTCATTCCTTTAGTTTAAATGCTCAAGACCTAAATGGATTGGACAATAAAAAGGCCCTTGGTGTATGCATCAGAGCAAATCACACATGACAAATGTACCAAGACAAAAAAAACATGAAATACTCAACAACAGAAAACATATGAAAGGGAGACTGTGGAGAAAAGGCATCGTACCGGTTCATGTTCTGTTGGTGACATTGAAAGCTGATTTACATTGGAGCAAAGTTCATGTTAATTATTGTCAGTGCCTATATTTTTTATTTTATTTCGAGTTGGAAATGGTTTAGTAGTCCTTATATCAATATATGGTGGCTTTAGTACATTTCACAGCCTGTACTTTTTCACTTTTACTGCAGTATCAAACTTTTTTTAGTATCTGTACTTCTACTTGACCTAAGAATGTGTTTGCTTTTTCCACCTCCGATGGTGTAACTTACCAGTGCTGTAAAATCTTTTAAACAGGCAATTTACCCCAAACTGTCTTTTTAGCCACTAAGCAGATATTTGCCCTCCTACAACTGTCACCACTGTATTGTGCAATAATGTTGTGTATATTCAAAACCATTGTGCAACAACTGGTGATAATTGTGCAATATCACTCACTGTGCCATCAAACAGTACACTTTGAATACTTCACATTAAGCTTGGAAACCATACAGTAGTTTTGAACAGGCAGCTTCTTGGGTTTTGTTTGTTTAGTCCAAGTCTTTGCTATATTTTTTTTTAGATTTTTTAAACTTTTCATCCAAGTTGTACCTTTAAGAGATCTCCAGCAATGGCTGTGGCTAAGAAGAGGGGGTCGTCCACAAACTGGAAGGTTGGCAGTTTGATCCGTGGCTCCTCCTGTCAATATGTTATCGTGTCTTTGGGCAAACACCTCAACCCCACGTTACTGCTCTGTCGCCACTGGCTGGTGATTGTGTGTATGGGTGAATGAGGCACACTATAAAGCACTTTGAGCACCAGTGAGATAGAAAAGTACAGTTCATTAACTATTTTAATATGCCGTATATGACATTCCTATAGGAGTTGACAATGGCACGTGTTGTGTCTGTCATGGTGTTTATCTGAAATCTGAAAGCAGATGTCCTTAAATGACACTCTGAGCATTGATAGACACACTAACAGTTTTTTAAATGAATAATTCCCTTTGTGACAGTTTGTTTTTCTGCTTGGATTGCTGCAGGCCTATTGTGCAAATAAAACCATTTCTAAAAGTATCTACTGGAACAATCCATTATCTGTCCAATGACTTCCAGCTTTGGTGTTACTACCAGTAACTGAAGATGATTCAGCTGTGAGATATGTTAATGGTTGCAACTCAAGGCCTGAGTGTGTCTGCTGACACACAAAGACTCTATTGTGTTGAGTAAAAGACGGTCATTGTCTTATTTTATACAGAAAGTCTATTTTTAAGGCTGGGGAGGGGGGAATATATCTATTCTGAGATGAATTCAAATGGCCAAATTGAAAACAAAAATCATTTGAACCACTTCTAAGTTAATAAAAAGTCAGACTGTGCGTTGATAGATAAAGAGGTCAGTGGATCAGCTGTGTCTGCACGTAGTAGTTAAAATCTCTCAATTATCTTGTTATTTATGTCAGCGATACACAGGGACACGGTGTAATTATTTCATTTAAGAAATCTTTGATTATCTTCACTTGGTTTTGTCTGAACACCCAAGCTGTCCAAGCCTTATCACCAGAAAACATCCATCAGTGTTTCTGATAATTTACAACTTTAGTGGCTGGTGACTTTTATTTGAAAGATAATTCATAATCAACATCAGAGTTTTGTGATTACAAAGGCTCCTCATGTCACGTATAGCGGCATGGCCTCAGTTACGTTACGCTTGATACACTCTTGAACTTATTTGGAACAAATCCATTCAGTGAGAAGAAATCATCCTGATATGCAACTGAGTCACAGATGTATCGTGGCACTAAGTTCACCTTTGTACTGACATGACCCTATCTCAGCTCACATTACACGATTATAAGCAAACACTAGTTTGATAAAATCATCTGTAGCTGACGTTGATGAGTGCGGTGAGAGTCAGGGTTATTGTAGTTAATGAAAACTAAGAGTAAAACTAAAAATTACAGTGAACAATGGAACACAAAGTAAAAGAAATAGAATTAGGAGCAAACTTAATTTTCATGTTCCCCAGTGGTTCATGATGTGGAAAAATAAAATGCACAATGTGGGAGCTTTAGTAAACAGTGGTTTTGCAAATCATATTTGTTTTATTTGACAAATAAGCAAAACCAAATCTAGTCAAATACTAAACCTACATATGTAACTAAAACTAAACTGAAACAAAAAAACAAACAAATTGATAGATTGAATAAAAATAAAAACTCATGCAAATTTCAAAACCGTAATAAGTCTGCTGAGAGTAAACTAAAGCAGTTAATTTGCAAAAAAAAAAGCTCATGATTTGGCTGGGAATGTCTTTGGGTTCAACACATTAAACCCTTTTCATATTAAACACAGCCTTTGTTTATACAAATAGTAGCTTTAAAAAGTTTATTTGGCGAACTTTTACGTGTTTATTTGCAACTCTGTTAAATGTTATGATCACATCAGATTTCAGACTGAAGAAAAAAAGAACAAACGCAACGGTCAGTGTCATATGAGAACCAAAAGGTGTCTGAAATTACTGATGTACCTGCATGTGACACCGCTGTCCAGCTCACAGCGCGGTGGGGAATGCTCCACATCTGCTGGCTTTCATTTCCCTCGTATAATTCTCACTCAGGACAGGCCAGTGATCACAGGCAGTGCTGTTAGCGCCGCTGTCCCAAAGGAAGAATGCAAACACCAGAGGAGCTCTTCCAAGAATTCCCAGTTGAGGATCTTTCTGGAATGTCCTAACAAGCCTCCTCTGCTGTGTTTACAGTCCCAGACCGACGGCAACCCTGCAATCTGCCCTGGCAGCGTATCATTATCTGACCTCCTCAGGGGACACAGAGTGAAACAGTGAGAGTTAGAGGAGTTTTCTTCTCCCTAAACAGTTTGTCTTCGGAGCTGACTGAATTACTTTAAACCGACCGAAAAAGACAAGAGACAGGAGGCGACCACAGACAGTGACCTCATGAGCTTTAATAAATTGGAGCAAACCACTTCAAATTAGTGAGATGTCTAGACAAATAGCACGATGTTGGGGAGCTTCTGTCTTGTTAAATTAACGTCATTGCATTGTGGTTGATCACTGCGTTAGTTCTTGGTTGCACAGTGAAAAAGGCACTGATTCCTTTGAAAGCTTTGTTACGACATAAACCCAGCGTCAGATTACAAACCCAGAGGTGGGAAGTGACAAAGTACAAAAGAATTTTCAGGTAACTGCACTTTGGTTGAGTATTTTTCTGAATAACCTTTGACTTTTACTCCCTATAACACAAATATTTGTACTTTCTACTCGTTAGTCACGACACCTTTAAGAGGAATAACGGATCATTTTTCTTTTGCATCATTAAAGTAAGTGAAGTATATGTTCATTATTTTCAGCTTATTGTTAGTTTAATTTTATTTGAAGTTAGAATGGTTTTATTTAGTCTTCGCGTTTTATTAATATGATGTAAGTTTCGGTCAGTTTTCCACAAAAACAGCCAGTAGAAATATCCTTCCAAGGCCAACTTTTTACTTTTATACTCTGAGTGAATTTCAGACCCTGTACTTATCACTGTTACTGCAGCGAAGAAGCTGAATGAGTACTTCAGCTTCTTCTTTTACGCAAGTATTTGTACTTCTGCTTGAGTGAGGAATGTGTGTACTTTTGCCACCTCTGCTCAAACAGATCACTGACACTGACATTCTTCTAAAAGTGGAAACTTCATGTCGGGAGAGAGAGAGAGAGAGACGGGGGTAAATGTTTCTGGTAGGATGGGAAAAGCATGTGACACAGCTGTGTTGGTGGTGTGTGTATGTGTGTGTGATGGTGAGTGGGGGGGTGTTTGGCAGTGTGTTCCCCCCTCGCTAACAATATGTTCTGATCCACATCA
>JAPQRN010000010.1:11437745-11466017 GCA_037367275.1 Coranthus polyacanthus
TGTGTGTGTGATGGTGAGTGGGGGGGTGTTTGGCAGTGTGTTCCCCCCTCGCTAACAATATGTTCTGATCCACATCAGTGAGATCAGAAACACAAATAAGAAGTCAGCCTGCGTTGCCTTCAGGACGCTCTTACGCAACACTGGAATGTTGGAACCAGACGATCAAACTAAAATCAAAATGTAACAAAGGAAACAGGTTACAGTGGTATAAATGATGTGTTACCTTCTAACAAACAGGTGGGTGGGAAAAGCAAAAGATGATGCCGCATTGGACTTGAGCAATCCATTATACGCAGAACTGAAAACTGATCTGCACATCGGATTGACGTTAACGTTTATTATTTTCAGTATTATTTTTGTATTGTGTCATTTATTTTGTTTGAAGTTTGAATGGTTGCATAATCTTTTGTCGTCTCAGGTTCGCATAGTTTTCAAATGGTTTTCCACGGAGACAGAGAAATATCCTTTAAAGGGCCTCTTTTTATTTGAGTATTTCAGAACCTGCACATCTGTACTTTTACTTTAGTACAGAAGTGGAATCGGTACTTCTACTTTCACCAGTGTTTTTTTTTTAAGTATGTGTGTGTAGTTTTGTCACCTCTGGCATCATGTTGTCTCATTGGGGTGAAAGAAAAATATCTATTCAAGTAGCCGATAATACAAAACAGAAACTTAATTTAACGTTTAGCGGATGTCAGTGGACCAGCTTTTGTCAGTGATAAACCGGGACTTGAAGACGTATCTATAATCTTCACTTTGTAATGTCTGAACACGACCCATGTAGTTGTGCTGTGTGGAAAATTCACCCTTATCGAAAAGAAAGCATCCTTGTCTTGTGTCTCACTGTAGAGAAACAATATGTTCTAACTGTTTTTGCTGAAGTGTGTTTTGTTAGATATGATAGTGACAAGGAAAGCCTTACTATTATGACCTTAAATCTTGTTCATCAGGTAAATATAGTGTATAATGATGTACAGGTCAAAGAACTCTAAGCGGTGCGATAAACTTGTATCCATTAAGTGAAAAATCCTCATAATGATGTCCGTGAGTAAAAACTTAGATTTACAAAATGATAAAATGAGAGGTAATGCATCATCGGATACAAAAATAAAAGTAATGGGTATGTATCATACACAGCAATAGAACATTTTAGTCGGTTCAGTACGCAGTATACAGTACAGTATACATTCATAATGATGTTTTTATTAGTGCATAATCACCTGAAAATGAGAATAGTGCTTTCGTTACCTTGGAATGACACGTTTATATCTACAGAGGGAGCAGGTTGCTGTTCACGGAGTCCGCCATGTTCCTACAGTACAGAACACACGTCCTCTTATTCTGTTTTCCATTTCATAGCAGGTGGCATCCGGCGTTAACGTGCATTACCATCACCTACCTTGTCTGAGTGTGAACCAGAGTTAAGACAAAACAAACACCGTCTGTGTGGCCACTGTAGGTGTGGGGATGGGGGTCGCAATCTGCCACGTCACCACTAGATGTCACTAGATATCACACAGTGAACCTTTACAGGAAAGTCATGCTAGTACAGTAAATAACCGAAATACACGATCACATGTTTGAGCAGTCATATCAATTCTTGTGGAGCAAGAACTATTTTTTGTCAAAGCTCTTGTTTGAGTCAAAAATTTAACAATTTAAATGTTGTATTTTATGTCAGTTGAGTTTTCCCTGACGCTGGAAAAGCCACTGTCACACTTTATCCACAGTGGCTTTAAACCTACTTCTGCAATAAACGTCAGTGTGACTGCCTGTTATTCTGAGTATTTGAAGAGAATATGAAAATACCCAACTCTTAGATAATCACTTTCATGCAATAATGGAGTAAAGTACACTTCACTTCATGTGCTTAAAGGTTGTGAATAGTCATAGAAATTACATTATCAGCCCTTGAAAAGTCATGGAAAAGTTGTCTGTAAAAACGTTTGGGAACCCTGAACATCCTTTGAGTGCAATAAAATTAGCCATGTGTTGCTAAAACCCTGTGTTTAAAACATTTCAAACATTCTCTTAAGCCTCATGCAAAGACAATGCAGGCTTCTCAGAATTTCCTGCCGATAACAATAGCTTAAAGAGAGAGTGACTGGAAGTCATACAAGCTTCACTTCCTCAGATACTCTCAGACCAGTTAATGGCTGAGCAAGAGCACAAATTGGAAGCCTGCCCACAATTATGAAGTGCCAAAAAATGTGAAGAGAGGATGCCCAAAGCGTGGGAATTTCACCTAAGTTAATTTTCCAAGAATTCCAGGACTGTGACCAGTAACAGTCGTAGGATGTGTGTGTGTTTGAGGAATTTCATCTTGTGATTTCAGAAAACTGGACGTATATATGGGCGCATCTCAGTGTTAGTTTCAAACTAGTGCCAACTCACTCTCTAAACATTTAACTATCTGAGGTGAACTTTTGACCAGGCAAATTATCCTGACCAGTATGTTAAGTGTTCGGTATATTCCAGTTTTATCTCTTTATAGAATATGTCTTAAAGTAGGCATATGGTGTCTTAAACTGAGATGAAAATGATTTCTTTATTTATATCTTCCTACTAGACTTTGTAATCTAATAATATATTTTCTTGGTCTTCATATCTTATCTTACTGCACTGGCAGAGTCAGTAAAATACTGCCTGACTCTCATGTCGACTGTTTTACTGCATTAATCTCAGCTGGGCGCCACCTAGTGGTGAGAAAGATGACTTGCATTTTTTTTTTTACACATGGTATATTTGATCAGTTTTTCCATGTGGTCTCTCATGTGGTATGCAACTAAAAACAGAAGAAAGCAGCAGGACACTGAAGCAGGAGTCAAGATACCAACATGTACAATAAAATAAAACATACTTCATATGCAGCTTCATCAAAGTAATGTAACTTTTTGTCTACTTTGTCTGTTTTCTCAGTTCAATGGCAGACAAGAGGTAGAAATTCAAACAAGAGAGCCAAGTGAAACAATGCTCAGAATATGCATCTAAACGTAGAGACCGTTCCTGAAGCCATTTCACCCTTGATTTCACCCTTGACCTTTCTTGACCCAAAAGAAGTCATTACTGCACAGCGAAAAGTTGCAAATCAATGCAAGGTTATATAACTTCTTTGTAATCATCAAACAAACATTTTGATTAGTGACTGTAACTTCATTACACTTTTGTTCTCAGTAACAGTAACAGATTATAATTAGATCTATTTTGTAATTAAGTAACACTGTTACATTTAATTAGTCACATGTAACAGTTAGTTATTAGTTCCTCAATGCGGCCTCTCAGCTGAAATAGAGACTGGAAGACAGGTATTCTGAGTGTAGCTGTGCAAACATTTAACGATTTACGAGTGATTGTGTTTTGAATATCTTCTCCTGACTTGTTTTTCTCACAGCTTGAAGTGTTCCTTAATTTTGCTTGATCATAATTTTAGAAAACTGCCTGGACGTCCCTTTGCCCGCGAGGACACAGAGCCCTCAAGTATGTACAATGCTTCACGAACAGACACATGCACAGATACTCCTATTGGAACGAGCATGTTTCTCATCCTCTGTTTTGGGCCTGTAGGAGCAGGGTGTCATGGCAACCGAATACCAAGGGGAGAAAAATCTGTGTGCAGCCTGGACGAGCTCCATCCCTCTGGCAGTCATGCTAAAACTCTTGAATCCCATGACAAAAACAACATTCCACGTCTAAGTGATAGTCTTCAAGGAATTCCTGTTAAACAGAGGCATTTCTCAGTATGCATGCCTCATTGTATTGAAACCATCTGGTGAGACGTGTGAATTCTTCTCCAGATCCACACAATGTTTGAGACGTGAAGAAACTGCGCTCATGCGGGAAGCTTGCATTGTCTCCTTTTATTGCTGTACATTTGTGCGTGTCTGTTTATTTCCTATGATGGCATTTTCTCAGTCTGTCTCTTGAAGGTTGCAGCAAAACTGTCCAGGTCAGAGGCTCTTAACAGCGTACCCTATTACCCCCCTACAACAATGCTTTACATGATGTAAACACATTCACACACACAAAAACACAGTGAAGACAATATTACAACGAAGTTTACCTGGATCACAGTGACTATGCTTCATGTCGATAAATTATAAAGTGTACAAATGTCGATGTGAGACGTCCACCACCCACAGCCAGATTTTCACAACATGATGTTGTTCACAACACGACGGGGGTTTCAGGGTTGTGAGATATACCACTAAACACAGGGAGATACTTTTGAAGTCTTGCCCCATGGGTGGCATAGATTGAAGATAAATATTACTTGGAATATTTGTGTCTTCTCCTTTAAAATCTCCGTTGTCCAATATAGTGTCAGCAAAAATATGACGTGGCATCAAGATACGAGCTTCAATAGTAGAGAAACAGAGATTACGAAGTTGTGGGATGGTGCAGTAAGCGTTTGGCTGATATCTGATGCAGATACCGATGTTGCTCTGATGTCTGTCAACCAGTCATGTCACTGCACAAATTCAGTTCCACAAATTGATGAAACATTTAATATGCAGTACTATGCAAAAGTCTTAGGCCACCATTAGTTTGGTTGTTTTAGCAGGTTATAATGGCCATACTCATGCATTTCTCGGTCTCTGTATCCTCAGGAGGATATATATAAATAGCAATAAAAGCAAAACATTTGAGAAAAAACTGTTTCTGCAGACCAAATTGTCAAGTATTTAGCATGACCTCCCTTTGCACTTAACATGTCTTGACTCTTTAGTTCAGAGAATATCAGATTTACTGCACTAATCTTCTGGTTTCATTTAACATTTGCCAAATGTTTATTATTGTTTGGGTTATTTTTTGTCATAGGAACAGAGGTCACACTGAGTTTTTCCTGTAGAAGACATTTAGATGTGTTTTTCTTTGTACGTGTTTTTAATACTGTGCACGTATTTCCTGTATTTTATTGTTGAACCTTCATAAACAGACTGAGAAATAAATATGTATGCTCGTCACAACCTGGCAGCTAGAGGTGGCCTAAGACTTTTTGCACAGTACCGTAATAGGACAGATTTAATTTACGACAGACATGGTTATTTGCTGATAGCCCACGGCCTGAAAAAGGCAGGAATATCGATGCATCCCTATTTAACAGAGCAGATTTCTGTACCTGCATGTTCGTCCTCTACTGTGAAAATACAACAGATGGGTGTAGATGCTCTGTCATTCATCTGTGCATGAGTTTTATTGTATTATCCAAAGAATAAGCAGGAATCAACATAGACCAGTGCATTTGTAGCTTCTTGCAAGTGCCATATTGAAGTGATCTTCACTCATCTTTATGTCTATACACTGGCAACCACTACTAGGTACAGCAAAAAAATAATCTACACATAGCTTTGTATATTCTGGAAGCTACTGTTTCGCCAAAAATGATTGACGGTATCACTTAACAATGTGTGTAGGAGTGGTTGTCTGTCACTGGTAGCAGCCTTGAGAGTCTGGAAGAGGCCGAGAGATGCTGTGAAAAGCCCACTGCAAGATGCCGTCAAAGGAGCCCTGCTGGGATATTAAAAAACACACAGAGTGGGATCAGTCCGCAGAGGCTTTGTGATTCAGTTGGTAAACATGTATGATTTGATTCAGAACAATGATATCACACAGCAACAACCTTTAATTAAGTATCACTGCAGTTAATGATTCACCCTTTGAGGACTTGTTTCAGCTCATTCTCTCAGGAGGAGTCGATTAAATAAACTAAATAAACTCATGGCATTAAATCCACGCAGTAATATTTCCTGGATGTGACATTATTAGTTAATTATTTTAGTCCTGTAAATCCTTTTAACTGTTATTAGTTTCACCATACACTGCAGAAACAGCCCTAATGAAAAGATGCCAAATATTCTTAAATATAACTAAATTGTCTTGTGTTAAGCAAAATAAAAAAAATAATGGGGTAAGCAAATTTCCAGCAAAACAATATAAGCGAGTTGTGCAAGTTGTGTTATTTAAGATTTAGAATTCTTAAATTGAGAAGTTGTGTGACGGGCCTCACTCTTAAAATAAGGAAATAATCTTGTTAATTGCTGGGATATTATGCAAACCGTTGTTTTATCTTGTTACTGGTTAAATTCAGCTCAATATTCGCTCAAATATCATGAGGTTAAATAGATTTTCTTAAAATTCGATTACCTTTCCCATTTCTACTTTCTTGGCTTTCCTTTTTGCAGTGTACATAAAGATAAAGTAAAGCAAATCTTTAAACAAAATGTAAAAAAAAAAAAAAAACCCAAACAAACAAGACTGACGCAACGACACACAGTCACTTAATATTTATTCCTCAAGACTGGGTATCGTCATAGTAACTCAGTCCTCGTCTACGTGATTCTAAGTGAAGTCATTATCGACATGTAACCGAGCCCCACTCACATCTCCCAGGATGGAATCCAGTTCGTCTTTATGGAGGACGGGTTCAGGGACGGACGAGCTCTGGTCGTGGATGTGTGTATTTTGAAGCACAGGAGTAAACTGGAGCGACACACCCACATACACACAACACAGAAAATACAAACCAAGACACAGGGGACACACATGGAGATATTTTACTCAATAACATAATGAAGAAGCACTTTTTTATTCACACGACTACTAAAATCGTGTTAGTGTAGACACACCTGCAAACATTCAGCCTCCCTCTCAGCAGAGCTGCCCCAGGACCTGGAGCAGGACGAGCAGATGGATCTGCTTCTAGAAGACACACACATATAACACAGTCAGAATCTGTTCTTCTTAATGTTATGAGAAAATATCGATACACTTCAGTATGATTTTGTGTTTTTTGATACTGTATCAATTCTCAGAGACAATTGAATTAAAGCTTCAGTAGCCAGTATTTTTATATATATAAAAAAAAATCTTTTATCGTAATTCAAGTGGTCCATGAGGAAACTGGACTACTGCAGCTCCTCTTGACTCAGTTTAAGGCTGTAGAAACTCTAACCCATGACTGAAGCTTTTGGTCAGGTGTTTTCAGAGAGCGGGCAGATAAACCAGGGTGACTGACAGCTTTAATGACAAATCACGTCTCTACTGCTCTACTTTGTGGCCTGTCACACAGCAACATGGTAGCAGCCCTAACTGTGATATTTTGAATTCACATTTCCATAACCCCATGAAAAAATGTCACATTATCTATCTTTATATTCAGTCACATGGAGGACATGGAGGAGAGTGCTGCGAGAGGAGGGTGGATGTTTTTACATTATTGGCAATGTTCCCTGATTTCTGCCTACTTAAACTTTAGTAGTTTACATGCAAAGATTTGTGGCAGGCTGTTCATTTTGTGTTGTTTAAATGTTAAATAGCAGTATGGTAATGCATCTTAACTTAACATATTTGACTCCAATTCCTGTTGTCTTTGCATGAAAAAGTACATTTATTTACTCTTATTTTATGCATGTAGTGATTTGTTTTTTTTAGATTATGACAGATTTGCCGAAAATCTGATTTTAAAAAGATCGTAATACATTCAGTATAAACACAATAATATACTATATGATATTCATACACAGCCCAAGTCAGTGTGTAACATGCTGAGAAGATTTCACTCCTTTTAAGATGGGACACTGGCTCCTTGTATAATCCAAAAGTGTCAAATATGATTTAGCTCACGTGACATTAAAATACTGAAATAAACTGAAATTATAGCATACATCTTAATTCCTAAGCAGAGAAACCTTGCTGTGAGAGATCATTACATGGACTGAGTCTGTATCTCTAAAGTCATTTTGTAATGTGAATGATCCTCACGAACAGTTTACATGTATAAGTCTGTGGCAGGGGTCCATTTACAATCCATTAGTCACCATTAGCAAGAAATGATCACCAAAGGCTCACACTTAATGCACAGTGGTGATCAATACTAAGAGGAATACACAGGAAGTTCTTTGCCAGGAGGAGCATATCCTCACAGTCTGTGATGCATCCATACATTATCTACGGATTGGTTAAGTTAAAATTTGGGCTTAGTTACAGTGTTTCTGCTTGTGGGATGTATGAATATGATAAGTGACACATTTTCATGTAATTTTCTGCAAATGAAAGTAAGTGGAGGTCTTACTTGGAGAAATGGCAGTGTAGGTGGTAGCACTTCAGACACTGGAAGCAGTGAGCCAGGTCTCCTCCTCCGAGGTGACAAACTCCACACACCTCCTTCACGCTGACCATGTCTCCACCTGAGCACTGAGTACACGTTTCATACAGTCACCACATAGTGGTTGCAGAACAATATACAGCGAGCAAAAGAAAAGGCTTTGATTAAGAAGATAACATTTGAAAAAGGAAGACTGCATCGAGCAGATCTTTATCAACCTTTTACCTGGTTTCTTCCACCGGGTTCATTCATTGATGCCGTGACACCAGTGAGAGATGATGACGACAGTGAGGAGAAGTAGGAAACATCTAAGGCTGTGTTACTGGAGCTGGTATTTGTCTGCTCAGTCTGGGCCAGAAGTGGCTGAAACATACGAGGAAGTTATTGTGATCATTATCAGTTTTAGAAAGGGCAGAGCGTCAGTCAGATTTACCTACCTCCTGAACCTCACCTATCCTTATTTAATACGACTGTATACCCAAACGTCAGTCTTGGCAGTTTGTGCACAGTGCCAAGAGGGCAAAAGTAAAACTTCTCCAATCACCTTCATATAGATAATGTTTAATCCTGAGGTACACAGCGCCACACTGTTACAATTTCATCCTTCTAGCCCATGGCGTTGTGGAGATGTTGACGGTGACACTTAGGTACACTGACATCTAATGCAATTCTGTACCCAAACGTCAAACTCAAGACTATGTGCAAAGTGGCATGACACCAAACTTAAAACTTGTCCAATCACCTTCATGTTGCTAATGTTTAATCTTGAAGTTCAACATGGCCTCTGTGTCATAGTTTGAGCATTCTAGCAAACGGCATTGACTTTAAAACTTGGGATTACTGACATAAAATACAATCGTATACCCAAATGTCAAACTTAACAATTTGGTCCACTTGTCTGCACTGTATGTCCTGATGGGCTTTTGCCTCTTGATGTTTGGTGTAGTCTAATATTACTATGAAATTCATTAAAAAACGGGTAGATTTTACAGCCGGAATTCATAGTTATTACATAGAAACTACCACAAGTGATTCTAGGTAACAAGTCACTGCATTAAACATATTATTTCTCCAGTATTACCTACAACAAAAGGGAACATGTGTAACATAAGGGAAGGTGAACGTCAGCATTATAATATGGTAATTATCATTTTTACAGCCAAGAATTTTCATTGGTTATTCCAGGAGTTATTACGTGGTTATGATTTTGGTAATGACATGATGATATTACTACATTATTATGCATGTTTTACCAACCTATTACCCCACTATTACCTTGTAATTACCGAGCTGTAATGTAGAGCCCTACTTGTATTTTAAGATATATTTTTCAATGCCAATATGTACAATCGACATGAATGTCCAGCAACATCAAACAATAGTCTTTTAGCTACTTACTTGTAGTGGTTGTAGAGCTTTCTCTTTTTTCACTTTGTTTCCACGGCACCACTGGCACTGCCAAGAGCCACTGCAGATTAAACATTTCATGAAACACGAAGGTCCTCTTATCAAAGCCAGAGGACGAAAACCAGATGTCCCTCAAAATACATTACACTGACTAAAAGAACAATCAAATGTAATGTTCATACCATATGTTTTGGCGATATTCACAACAATTACGTGTGTTTAGTCAGAGGTTATGTCAAAAGCAGGCGACTCTGCTGGCTTTTGTCTGTAACCACACTGTGTTTGAGCTTCATTGAGAGACAGATACCGATTTAAATCTATGAATTGTGCACCTTGGTATGGATGTGATAGGTGGATTCAGGCAGGTCAGATGAAAAGCACGAGGACATCCATCACAGCATATCAGCTCCCCTCCGTCCTTACACACTGTACACTCGTCATCATTACAGTGGACCTTCACACGCACACGGAGCGAGAGAGAACATGATTATAAAAGCTTACACACACATATATAAAATGTCATGTAAAACTATGTGGCTTAATTTAAAATTAATAGATATGTGGACCTCTACCATGCCAGTGACTGTCTCCCCCTTGTGGTGAATTGTAGTCTTTGCAGCTTTGAACTCTCCACTTGTCTCCACAGAATAACACTCCCCACCAACTTTAATGTATTTTCGAGCAGTCTCTGCAGAATAAGAATCACTGATTTCAAAGCTAATTCACATGCTGTAGTTCATCAACACTGTTGTTTGATGACATATTTTAGATCTGTGTTTCGAAATGTATTTCATTATTTTCCTTCTACTTAATTAAAAGTCCACGTGGTGCCCTGACGATAAGGGAGAGTTTGATGCAGCCTGTGTCTCACCGTCTGATCCAAACACCTTTTCTCTGACCTCGTGGTTGGATGGCAGCTCAGCAGAGGAGGAGGCTGAAGAAGACGACTGGGTGACTCTTTGGACTGTGGACGAAACCACCTGCACACCTGTGCCAGAATAAAGGATTAAAGGTTGTTTCCATAGGATGAAAGAATATATATATATATATAGATATATATGTATACATATATATCTATATATATATTAGGATTATGATTAGTCCGTATTTACTATTTCCAGATGGCAGCTGTGGAACTGGAGCTTCACTCTTTACCCTGTATAACTTCACTTTACCCCCTGGAACAAACACAAAAGAACACATTTTACTACAATCATGAACTTAGTCCATTATTTCTGCTCAAAGCACAGCTCTAAGCATATAATATTCAACTCTTTTTGCCACTACCACATTTGTCTTGACGTTGAAACTGAATGTGCGGGTGACTAGAGAAAAGCAGATGTGTTAAGAGACATAACCTGGTGCGTCACTTGTCTTGGCATGGTACTGTGAATGTACTTTGTGGGAGTTTGTTTTTCGGTCCTCGTGGCTCCTCTTCTTGTTGTGAAGAGTTTTGTGACCTCCGGACGACGTCTTCTCAACTTTGGAACGTGTGGCATCTCTTCCTGTCAAAAAGTCAAGTTAGTAATATGTTCAAATTAAAGCTTGAGTTAAAAACTGAACTGTGACGTTTCAAAACAAATCACCTTGCAAGTCATAGAAAGAGAATTGTGCCCTGAAATTGAGTCCTGCGTGTGGGGGTAAGATTAAAGTCTCACTTTTAACTGCCTGAACAGTCACAAAAGATTTACCTGAAATTCAAAGAATAAGGATGGAGCAAAGTAACTAGACCCTTAACTGTTTGTAAATGTAATAAATGTAAAGCGGAGGTAATTGACCTTCTGAGATCAGTTCTGTAAATATCTGCTAGGAATATGTACAGAAATACAATCATAAACCTGAGCTGCACAGTTTCAACGATTCCTAAATAATGACCTATTATTGTCAAGCTTTGTCAAGTGTTTTTTAATTGTCACATACGAGCTTGCAGGTCAGTGAGCAGTGTCTGCAGCTTCGGGTAGCTGTCCACGTTGTAGTCTTTGGTCAAGTTGCTCCAGAAAGCCTGGACGGTGGATCTGCTCTGCTCCAAGACCCAGGACAGGAGACAGTACATGGCCTTGTGGATCCCTTCTCTGCCCTCCTTCTCCAGAGTGTCCTACAGATCCACGCAAACAGCAAGAAGAAAAACAAAACCTTTGCAATCACAGAAAACCATTACTTCCTACATATTTTTTAATGATTTAAATATGTCTTCAAGGATTAAACCACGATCACCCCTTACCATCGTTTTATTCATTTTATCCATGATTTCATCAAATGTTCTGAAGATAGCAATTGCTTTGTGAAAATCTCTGTCTATACCGGTGCTTTTGTTATTGCGAGAGAAAACAATTGACAATTATATCCCAGACTTTTCACTGTTTTTCAATAACTCACCTTCAGTTGTTGGTCAGTGATGACATTTTTGTCCACCAAACCATAGACGAGAGGGAACGGGTCATCCACAGCCATAGCGATGTCTGTGCGGAACTCCCTCAGCAGGGAGCGAAGGTTTGTGTCTCTAAAAGCCTCCACTGTGGACATGATCTGCTTTTTTTGTAAATGAGATCCAAAATGACTCGGACCTGAGAGTACCTGACATCATATCACTGGCATTTTGGATGTAAGAGGTGTGTCCTCCTCAGGTAATTAGAATGTAAATATTGAACAGGTACATCGTTTGATGCTGAGCGGATGTCTTATAATAACAACAACAAAAATGAATGCTGAACTGTCTTTCCTTGTTTGCCTTGTTTTAAATACTCCTGTGTTTCTTTGTTTATAGAGTACAAGTGCAATCATATTTGCAAAATCACAAAAGAACGCTTCTTGTACTGTACATGAACTGTCACCATCACCCTTGAAGAAACCCAAGAGAGGCCCCCACATGACCTCTAGTCTCGATGGAGTTCAAATGTCCAACGCTAACTGCCTCTGTCCGTCCTTAGACCCTCAGGGGGATCAAATGACGTGCTGTCCGTGCAGGGGAATACCTGTCCTCTTACATCAGGTAAGTTGAGTCAAAGCAAACTGGCACATGACAGTTTTTCCTGTTAAAAGGTTCTTTCCACTTCAACTTCCCCTGAACTTTCAGGTTTTCAGACGCTGACTCACTGCAGGCAGCTTGTGATTAGCGCGACAATTATGACTTAGCAACAGACATCAGGAAATTAACAGCTTAAACAATGGACTGATTGACAGATTGATTAGACGACTGGTTCTAGCCATGCACTCGGCTCATTTTTTTTAGCTGCTGTTCTCGTGTCAGAATTTCTCACTGAATAGACTGCTCTCTTGTCAAGTTGTCCCATTTAAAAGATTGAATAAGCAACCACAGGATTGTATTCATGTGGGGCTTAAAACATACAGTTTGTTATACTGTGGCCTGTTACATATACATCAGTCACGAAACTGTCGAGCTGATTAATGAGGCTTGGTTTTAACCTAAACGTATCAGTGACTCTTCATCCTTGTTTCCATCTGCTACCACTCTTGTAAGAAACAATAAAGCACTGTGTATCTACAGCTGTGGCAAAAATGAAGAGACCACTCCAAATTTCTAGACCTGAACCCTCTTGAAAACCTCTTTAATGTAATTAAAGGGGAAGATGGATGGCCACAAACCATTAAACAAAGCTGAGCTGCTTGCATTTTTGCACCATGAGTGGCATAAAGCACCCAGCAGCAGTGTCAAACACTAATGGACAAATTGCCAAGATGCATGAAAACTGTGACTGATAATCAGCATTATTCCACCCAATATTTACGTATGAACTCTTCCTCAGTTAATGCATTTGCATTGTGTTGTTGGAAAATTAACATGAAAATGTTTTCTATTCAAGGTCTGAAATCACTTTTGGCAAGTGGTAATTTTCTGCATACGGAAGCTCTAAATGACAGTATGTTGTTTGGAATTTGGACGAAACGAACCTGTAGTCTTCTGATTTTCTCCAGAGCTGTATAACGTTGCAGCAATCTTTTCAAACATTGGTTTCTCCAGCATTTGACAGGAAAAACAACAGAACTGTGCGTTTTATCTCCTACTGCTGACAAGAGAAGCCTGTAATTATCGATTAGTGACATTTGACATGAAAATGTGCCCTCGCCTGTTTTAGGTTCCTGATAATATAATGCTATAGGTACATTCAAAGGGATAAAAAGTAGCTCCGTGTATATTTTCATTCAGTAAAATAACCATAGAATAGACCATTTTGCTACCAGGTAAGTGTGGATGGTTAGGAGAGTGAAGCCCTTTAATCTGTAATTTATTAATCATTAAACATTATTACATTATTCATACTGGTGAACAAGGACCACTTCTACAGAGGGACGTTCACAACATACATATTACATTATTATATACAGTGCAGTGCATTACAGTGGATCGTTATATGTGTATTACCGGGATGGAGGGGCGGGAAGACTAGAAGGAGAAAGGTAAAGAAGGAAGAGAGGAGAGGAGCGGTTCGAGGGAGGGACAGTTGTGTGATAGTAAGTTGTCTTTTTTATTACTTCTTTTTTTTTTTTTAACCACAGTACAGTTTGTTCTATAAAAGTTAAACCCATAGAGAGATAGAGTGCCACATTTTCACAGCTACTGTTAGGTGAACCTACTGGAAGTTGACTCTTGTGGGAATATCAAATGAGATACGTTTGTCATGAGATGCTATAGAGAGATGCTATAAAACATTCTAAGATAGTCAACCCCCGTCCAAAGTGCAGAGACCCTGGAGGGCAGGTCAAAGGTCAAAGATCAGATCAGCGTGCATGCGTGCTGTAGACATTCAGACGTGTTTGGCCACCTTGAAAAATGGCTGACCCCCCACTATTTCTCCTTCTATGTTTAGGCATCATTTTTGGTGCTTTCCCTTTTTATATAAAAAAAATACAAAACATAACAGCGAAAAGAATTCTGTTGGTTGTCTCGGTTTTTCTCCCTTTTTCGTTTTTCCAAAACTTTTTTTTTTGTTCGTTTGCATTTCGACATTTTTGTCCCCCTTTTCTCCTCCAGTCACTTACATATTGACAAAGTATACAATATTTTACAACTGAACAAGACTGAAAGATAACATTTGATTTGTCCAATCAGATACAAGGCCCAGATCCTATATCCAATTAGAGAAGTCAACTGGAAGCTAACCAGTAGTAAGCAACACAACAAGCCTATGGTGTGAAGGGAGCTGTCCATTTGCAGCTCTGCATTAACATGAGCACCCGCCTTCGGGTACAGTAGGCTCTGCTGGTTTGTCCAGCTTGATGTCAATCACTGGGAAGCGTCCAGTTAAGGAAAAGGTGAAATATTATTACCTGACATGTCACAGTCAAACATTTGTTACAATTCTTCAAGTATACGCCTCACATTTCATTGTTTTTCTTAAATTAATCGTCATCGATATATTTCTTTTCATACTCTCTTCTTCTCTGAACATGAGGGATGTATAACTCCATCACTGAGGCTGATGTGATACTCGTCTCGATGCGTTGCCAACAATGTGATTCATTAAAGATACATAAGAGGTAACTGCCAGTGCAATATGATACAATTCACCTCTAATGTGACATGATTTAATCCAACACAATGTGATTCAACATGATACGATGCGATGCAAAAGAACATGATGCTATGTAATTCAATATGGTACGGAGAGTTTGATTTGATTTCTTTGATTCTTCTTAAGCAGACAGTAAATCATAAATAAACTAAAAAGTGCCATTTTTACTTCACATTTGAAATCTGCAATCTCATTTCTGCTGTTTCTTCCGTTTCTGTTTCACTTCTATAAAAAAACACTTGGCCATTTTCATAAACAGGCCTTTTCACAAGTCAGAAACAGTCAGCAGCAAAAGACAAAATAAATCCAAACATATACCTCACCTTAAACCAGCACTACCTTTCCCTTCTGTCACCATTCACAATTTTCTAACACATCTCAGCCCTAAAGTTTTGTTTATATGACAAGGATTGGCCACTGACAGCAGTAGAGATGAGAGATGCACTTCTGTAAATAGTTCAGAAAGCTCCATCTATCAGCTGCTTTTCAAAATAATAAAGGCACAGAGCTAATGATCACATATAAATTAATCAAATTTTACGGATGCAGAAACTTTAGAAATGATGTGTCGCAATTTCATTCCAAATTGCATCCAGCGGACACTTTTTTTTATCAGGGCACTCTATTTTGAATCTTATCATCCCTGGTAAACATCCATCTTCCACCTCATATCCTCTGCACATGTCACTTCCCAGACAACCACCGGGTGGTGCTATAGCTGCTCATCCACTCTACCTCCCTGGCTCAAAGCTTTTCTTCTCTATTTAGCAAAAGAGGTTTAATGGCTGATGTCTCGGCTGACAGTAGGTTGGCATGTCTGTTTGTGCTAACGCCAACAACCACTAAGAGATTAAAAATAAGCCTCCTATTTCTCGGTTGTTTGGCTCATGGCACAGTGAGTCACAGTAGCTGTAAAGGATACTGCCTTCAGGATTTGCATCGTCCAAGCTTTCCATTCCAGGTAGGGCTGCTGCAACTCGACGAAACAGCTAGGCGGAGAGAAAAAGAGGAGGGTAGGTGTCGTGAGCACAGAAGAGAGGAAGGAAAAGCAGAGTTAGGATCCAGGAAAGCAGAAAAGAAAATGTACAGACAAATATGGGAGAGCATTCAAGAGAGGCTGCAAGACAGAGGGAGGAAAGCAACAGCAACCAAACCACTGTATAACACTCATTTCAATTTAGACCATTCATATTGGTGACTCCTTGAAGGGAGACTGAACGGCACAGCCTCCGAGGGCAGATGACACTCAAAATGCTGTAAAATATTGTGAAACTGCAGGTATCACCTGTTTGACATTGCAGCCTGTCTTGGCACTGGTCTCGATGAACATGACGTTCAGCTCTTTGGCTCTCTGCTCTCCCTCCTCGATCGTGATCTGCCTACAGGAAAATCAGATGAGATTCAGCATCTCATTTTGAAAGATAAATTATTCAGCACTGACATGTTGCTCCTAGTTTTTAACTCAGTTGGAAAAATATTTGAGATTCATAGACGAGATGTATTCACACGATAAAGACTAGCTTTATGCCAGAGGTTGTACGTGAACTAATGAACTACGCTCACCTCTTTTCCTCCAGATCTGTCTTGTTGCCGACTAACATAATGATGACATCACTTCCTCTCTCTGTCCTGACGTCGTCGATCCATTTACAAGTCTGCTGGAATGAGTTCACATCTGTGGAGGCCACACATTTCATCTGTTTTTTTCTTCTTTCAATTAAAAAAACATGTTTTCAGGGTCCTTGAAAAGTCTTTTTGATATTCAAGGTCCGAACATTTCTGCAATTACTGGAGCGGCGGTATTAAATTCTGAGCTACAATGAATACATACGTTTATATATAGTTGAGGATATATTTTTTATTTTTACGGGTATATATTCCACAAAAATGACAATTTCTGCAACTTCGTGTACCTATTTGTTTGTACATTTAGTACACTAGGTTTGGTAGGTAGCCGTAATATGCCTTATCTGCACTGTAACCCAGAAGAACAAGAAGCTAATCTAGCTTCCCATTTGAGGTCTGTGGCAAGAAAACAAGACCACAACAAAAAAAGGAAAAAACAAGAATATGATCTACTACCATACAGGTTTTTTTCGTGAATGAGAAGGCAGTATGTTAGGTTAAGTGCACTGATTATTACTGTTATTCAATTACCAAAAAAACTCATTAACTGTAATCTAGTTTATGTCTTTTGTCACAGTAATGGTACTTTTTTTTTCTTTAAGAGCTATTCAAAAGGGCTTAAAAGGCGTTAAATGTGTACTTCAAAACATGCAGAAAAGCTGTAATTTAATGCAGCTCACTTGTAATGTCGTAGACAACCACGGCTACTGTCGAGTCTCGTATGTAACTGGGAATGAGGCTCCTGAAACGCTCCTGTCCAGCTGTATCCCACAGCTGCAGCCTTACCTACATTTTCGCACACAGAGGAAAGCACACACAAACCTTCAGCATCTGATTCAACCTCAACCGTCGTACAACACGCAAGCTATACAGACGAAACGCTTTATAAGTACACTTCCAAAGGGATAAGCTCATATCAGCTGGTGTGCAGACTCACAGAGCATAATATCCTGACAATGTAATAGTATTAATATTAGCTAAAGTAGATGATCCAGGGAAAGGCTTTAACTTCTTATAGGGTTAGAAAAGCCAAAGCCATTACTACCAGAAATAACCTCAGGATAATCATGTTAGTCTGTGAAGAGAGCAGTAATTAAGCAAATCAAATCAGGGATTAGTCAAAACAGAGTGGAAATTGGGACATTTCTAACATAGGACATTCACAGGCTAAAAAATTCTTAAATGCAACTAAATGGCAATCGAGCCTTCTTACTGTTCGGTCCTCCAGGTACATTGTCTTTGATAGGAAGTCAATTCCAATGGTCGCCTGTGTTGTAAAAAAAGAGTGAAAACATTATCAGTAAAAAACAGATGTTGGAAACGAAATGTCTTTCTGCATCATCTGTTGTTTCCAGCAGAGCGACTATTGTTTAAGTGGAGGAAAGGACAAAAAGCTGTTGAGGAAAAAAAAAACAGCCAATAAGAGCTGAAATTGAATCAGACTAATTTAATATGTATTGCCCTCTGGGCTCAACCATTCAGACTTGTAACGTTTGTAACTTCTGAGAAGGCATGGGGCAAAAATCATTTGTGTCCTTGAGGTAAGAGGCTGTTTCTACAATAACATTTCTTTTAACAAAGGTGAAATGACAACATTCAAATTCTAACATCTATGCAAACCCTGATTACAATTTGTTATCAAGCTGGTGTTTTTGTTCCAAAATTGATATTACTCTATTGTAAATCAGTCACTATTATACCATAAAAGGCCTAATAGACTGTACAGTTTAAGTGGAATTAGTACTATTATTTTATGGATTCAAATTTAACAGTGGAGGAGAGTTTCATTATAGAAAAGTCAAATATTTTCCATGATATAATAATAAATGGCTTTACGCAAAGGAAAATGGTTATAAAGAATATGTGTCATTAAAATGCTTTATATTATAGTATATAAGGTTACATGTTTGCTAATTATCTTAGATTTATCCTCACCTGATATGTGTTGTCGAAACTGTCATACATAAATCTAGTGATGAGAGATGTTTTCCCCACTGGAAGAGAACACACAGATGTTGACATTCATTAAAGTAAACAAAACAACATACAATCTCATGAAGAAAATGTTAACACAGGTTATTTGTTTCGACAGTCGGTAAATGACAAGTTAAGTGTGTAACACTGATCCACTGTTACTTTTCCATCACTAAATAACTAATAACAATCAGAAGAAGGAAGGGGTCTATAAAAAGACATATTATTAAAACTTGAGATTCTCACTTTAGGAGTAGAAACCATTATGTGAACAAAAAAACATAAGCCAACACATCTACCTTAAAACAAAATACCTGATGTGAAAAAGTGGTTTAAAATCTTAGACCAAAGAACAATGAAAGTGGCTAATCAGTATTCTACAGTAATTTGTTGTTTTTGGAAAGGTTGGACTTAAAATTAACCTCAGCGTCTAACACTGATTTAGTTTTCATTTTCCAAAAACAACATAATTAGAATTGAGATGATTATTGTCTAATCGATCAGTCAGTCAACACAAAAAGTATCAGCAGCTACTTTTATAATCATTTAATTGCTCAAGTATTTTTTTTAAGCATAGATACCAAACATTTCCCAATGTGAGGACACAATTTAAAGATTAAGATCACCTTTGGCTTCTGGAAATTAACAGATTTTTCTCAAACGAATTCTTGAAAGGATGCGGGACAAGCTCACAATAAGGCAGAATGTTTTTAGCGAACAACTGAGACGAAGAGAGGCCTGTCCAGAAATATACAAGGCTCAGGAAAGACAGACACAAAATGCATGAATATTTGAGACACCGAGCGTTTTTTTTTTTTTTTTCTTTTTTTTTTTCTTTTTTTTTCTTTGACTGATGGTGGCTGAAGGTGAAGCCTGGTGAGCTCCATTTGTATTTACATCCCACCCAGCACCGTCGTTGGTCATTTTACATCAAATACAAACACGGGCGAGGACAGGACTTGTCTCGCAGGCCTATGGGTGCCCTGTCCTGCAGACAACAGTAGTTTTGAAGCCTGAGTGTCTGCTGCCAGCGATGGGCAGTGGCCACACCAGGCCTCCATTCAGCACCATGGACAGCAACATTGCAGTACAGGCCACACAAACACACAGGAGGCTTCAGGCAGCCGAAGGATCAGGCTTCTCATAGACATGCAGCACACACACACACACTGAACCATCATCACAATGTATGACACCAGCACGAGCTTTTGTCATATTAGGCCTAACTGCTTTTATTCTGCTGCATTTTATGGGATATTGGATCCTCTGCTGCCACTCTGGATGTCAGATGTCTGAACACGTATCCAGGCAGCTTTACAGCGCTAAACCATTATCGATCAGCCCTCCTGAATTTGTGCCATCACGTCAAAGCACATACACAGTCATTCTCCGCCGAACAGATGGATTATTGAATATATAGTATAATGTTGTGGCGCTGTCAGGCCGTTTATATTTGTTTATTTATGGGACGGAACCGGAGACTGCGAGGTTTAGAAATGCTACAGACATCGCCAGCCTAGGGTGTGTCCCGAACTGACACATGGGGGACTGTTTGTTATCTCCGCCAGTAACGCGAGTGGCGGAAAAATAACATATTGTATGTTTTGCAATAGATGTTGATTCAGGTCAGGAAATTGGCAATCTCGAGTGTAATAAAGCCGTTATCTGTAAACAGACCGAGCATATTTGTCGGTCACTGCAGCACATCAAAACATCCCAATTCACACCGCCTGCTCTGATGCGAATCATGACAATTCGCCGATAACTAAATCACCCTCGAAGGATATTCACTGCAATTGGCTTTTGATTTGGAGTATTCACATTTCTATTATTTAATCCAAGGGTGGAATTTATGTGCATGCGTCTTTTTTTTTTTTCTTCCTCGACTAATCAAATTTTCTACAGCCACAGATATGTGCCAAGAGCTGCATGGGCGTCAAAAAATACCAAAGCCAGCCAGCACACCCTCTCGATTCTGTTAAAACTTTACAAATCAACAAGGATTACATACATGGCCTTCAACATATACGCATGTTTTGGCATTATGGGAGGATAACCAAACCTCCCCAATACTCACCGCTCTGCTCTCCCAGAAATACGAGTTTAAATTTCCTCAGGGGGTTCCCCAAATCTCCTCCAGCTGACATGGTCGCAGATAAAGAGCTCAACTTGGATTATTTTATATATTCTTATCGCTCGGCGTCTCCTCCGTTGTGGGTGCGCAGGGGGATCTTCCTCACAGAATGATGGGAATGCAGCTCAGCATCCTCCTGTCAATTTAGGGAGCGTGTGCGCCTGCGCGACCTCACCTATTTCAATCCCTCACCTTTCTGTTAGACCCGAAACTAAGCTGTGGCTTTGTGTTTTATGGTTTATGGTTTTATGTATGAGCTAAAAAAATATTAATGAAAGATAGGTATAAGGTCGGTCAGTCATAGTAGAAGACGACCTCAAAAGGTCAACTCGGTGGTGCAAACTAATTAACTATATTTGACGTTTTAATGTCTAATTACAGTTGACTGTTTTTATTAGCCACATTGTATTAATCAAAGGTGCCAGTGCTGATGTTTCCCTACACAATACAGATCTCCAAATCTGTCTTGTTAACCAAGTGAAATTTAAAGGTGTATTCCAGCTATTTACCATCGCACTTTTATAAACATAGGCTGTTTAAAAAATGCATGTCGAAGCAGCAAAGACTTATATTTCCTAGAGTGATTTAAACTTCTGTAAAGACAGAGATCCTGCACCTCCCATAATGCATTGCAATTGTGTCTTTCATCAGATTCATTAGAGTCAATCTTTTAAATGCACGTGTCAAGTTATTCTCAAGTTACATTACAGGTTTTTTGCTAAAAATGTAAAACATAATCAGATTATTGAAATATCTTCACTGATGTTCTTCACCTTGGCAAAGCTCCTCGTGTGGTTTAACTCAGTGTCCTCCACAACCACAGAAAATATTATACACATATTTTGAGAGACTGAGTAGTTCTCTTTGTGTAAATTGCTGTTGATCTGTTAAGTGCCATTTCAAGTGGCAATAAAATCCCAATAAATTATCAGCAATGCACCGAAACGTTAAGATCTAATGGAGTCATTCTCAGCTATTCTTGTGATGTAGAAGGTGTATAAAATGTCTCTGGCTCTGTTGGGAGATTACAAATATTATAACGTGGATCTTTTTGAGGTATCAGTTTCTACTTGCAGTGGCTTTGGGTCCATAATATGGAACTTGAGATGTGAGGAGGTGTGGAAGTTGAAGGGTTTTGTGTGGCAGTGGATGTGCTGTAAAGACAATCAACAGATTTTGCAAGAATGGTACAATCAATTAGTTCATTCAGAAGTGTTTTTATTCTGCTTCTGTCCGTCTGTAAACACACCAACATGTCATTTTATGCCAAAATGTTACATTTAACCTTTAGATGAATGTTCAAAGTCAAACAGCTCTGCCTCCTTCTCTTTCCAGAAAGCGAAGCTGCGATCAATATATTTACAAATGTCTTCGTTGTTGAAACAGGAGAAGTCTGTGTCACTGACACACTCATCTGGAGTAGCAGTTTGAACTATTACCTTGGGTACTAGTCTGGAGTCTTGCAACAGCAGCGGGGATGATGATGGGGATAATGATGGGCAGCGGCGTGGTTTTGAGTTACCAAAGAAATTAACTTTGATGTCTTGAAAACCGTCACTCCACTGTCGCCTTCCGGCCTGAATTTCCTGGAGAACGGCTTTGTGAAAGTCCCTCACTGTCTCCCACGGGAAACTGCCAACATGGTCAAAAACTTCAAAGCAGAGAAGATGCCTCATTTTTCTCTCTTCAGGTGACAATTGCTGCTCTAAGATGTGAAAGTATCCCAGCATGAATAGATCAAGGGTCAGGCTTTCATAGGTGGCTGCAACACCATCAACGTCTGGAAGGAATTGCTCTGGGGAGTAAATTGCCGTAGAGAGTGGTGGATTTTTTAACTTAAAGAGGGGCAAACTTGAATTTTGTGTATCTTTAAGTTCTAGTTTATTCTTCCAGGAGTTTAACATCTTGTCCACAGCACCTTTTTGTTGGCAGAACTGAAACATGGAGGTGATTCTCTGCTGCGGTGGCGCTGCAGTCGCTCTCCCTGACACTGCATGCCGTTCCTGTTTCAGCCTTTCTGCTCTCAACGAAATAGCATATGCGGACTTCTTCCAGTGGCTCAGAAACAGCACCACTATGCGCTCTTTCCTTAAGCTGGTGGTCTCCATCACAGGTTTTTTGGAAGCATTGCAGTGGCTCATCTCACAGCTGAGGCCAGTGTTCAGGTTGTTTACCACTACCTGGTTCTTCACCATGTGGCCTTCTTTAAGAATGCCAGCAAAGGGATAAATACCACCAATCTGACTTTCAAAATTGGATCTGAGGTTTCTCACTGACACTCCTGACTGCTGAATCTCCCTTTCCACCCTCTCTCTCCGAGCTCTGCTGTAACTGTTGGTCTCCAGACGATGGCTGAAAGCTGATGCCATCCCAATGTGGGGTATCCTACACCCACTTGAAGTCTCCACATCTGCTCGCACTGTCTCTTGTCCCTCTTGCACCAAACCCTGGCTCAGATCAATACCTAACCTATCTCTTACCCCTTGCAACCCCGTCATGCCCTCCATCATGCCTTCTACTATCTTCATTTCACCCCCTTCTTCTGTGGTTTGGGTCAAATTAGTCACTAGCAGCGACATATTCTTGACCATCTCCGAGACACGACTGCACCACACTTGTAAAGTCAGGCGTCCTTCTGCATCCATCTGCTGCAGGACTTCTTTGTTAAGGGAAATATTTACAACAGGGTCAGGTAAAATCGCCCTCAGCTCCTCTGTCAGCCTGGTCAGCTCCAGCTCATAGGCCTGGCATCGCTTCTGCAGTGAAACATTCTCGATCTGCTTCTGCAGGTAAACCAAGTCCTCCTCACTTAGGAGCTCACCAAATGGCCCCAAAACTGCGTTGTGGACTTGGGAGTATCTCCAGCCATCTAATGACATGTGGCCATTAGTCATGTTCTGGAAGCAGGATAACGCAAAACAGATGTTACATCCATGGAGTTTCTTTCATGTAAACCAGAAAAGTGCAGATGAAGAGTACCTGTTTCCTTTGCTCATCCTCATCCTGCAGCCTGACCTGCAGCTGCCGCACCATCACCTGCCGCTTCCACTCTGCTATTGGCCGACCAGCTTCGTCATGAGTGGGCACCAGGGAGTCAATGTCAGCCAGAATCACATCCACAATTGGCACCTCCTCCAGCACCTCCTCGCAGTCAGGCCTCTGTCAGTGTTTAACAATGTTTATCGGTCTGTGTCAGTGTTGAGGCTAATGTTCACCATTAACAAGTTGCTTATTAACATGCATATTAACTAACTCTTTTCCCTCAATGACCACTTAATTACTGCTTAATAGTAAGGAAGTAAGTTGTACAATGAACTATGATCTTTCCACTTTATATTGGAACAAAGAACAACATTTTCATGTATATTTGTATGCTAATAAGCACCTAGTTAATGGTGAATAAAATACTACCCTATGGAGTTTTTTTTTTTACATATTCAGAAGGATTGTATAAATGATTATTTGCTGCACATCTCAAACGCCATGTAGGACCTAAAAGTCAGGGCAAAATAATGAATTACAGCACAGTACATTGAAATTAAATTAGCATCAATTTAATGCCTCAACACACCTATAACCCACCGCACAGGTGTATTTATTTTTGCCCAGTTTAATTGAATTGCCTTGCTGGACTGTTTGTAAGCTGTCTGCACCAAATACTGATTTCCAATCAAGCTCGGCAGGTGTCAGACACGACTGTCAATCTTTCAACATGTCAGAGCACAGCGCATCAATATGTCAGGTCAATAAATTACTGAGGGGGTGGGACTTAACAAAGGAATAGATGAGGACACTCGCACACCTAACCTTTCAACGCTCATCCTTGAGGCAACATCAGCTGTCTTTAATGTATGAAAATAACATTTGCATATTGCGTAGGTTTTTGATCGGTCTCTGTGTCTGGGCTCACAGTTTGTCCGGTGAAGACTGCAGTGAAGCCAGCATGCTTCAGAGACTTGATGGACTTCATCTGGGACGCCAGCGTGAGATCCCTCTCTGGAGGCTTCAGATAGTTGAACGATGACACCACTGTTAATGTAAAGAAAAAGGTCAAAAATCTAAAACATAAACAGCGTTGGAAATAATTATCAGACCATTTTCTGTAGAAATTCAATATAACAGCCCTTCAGCATGACCTTTTCATATTCTCTCCTTGGAATATTAATTGTTTGTAGATTGCTCTAAATTAATATGTTACATGATATTGAGAAAATGTAAAAAAGCAAACATTTCATGTGTCTTATGCCAGATTCTTTTGCCCTACATTTGCCCAAGAAAACCCCACCACTTAACATCGTGGTCCAATATGTGCATTTGCAGAACTGTGTTTAGTTTGGGTTATCGACTCTACCCTTTAGCCAGGAATGTTGTTGTTGTTGACGCTTCATAAATATGATTAATCTGACGCATGAACGCTGTCAGCGCGCACCTCTTTCTGACACGTAATGATGCATGTTGCAGGGTTAAACACACCTGAGGAGGCCACCTGTACGTGCTGAATGGAGCCTGTGGTGTGTTTTTTTGAAGCGGCCACAGGGGTCACAGGATGTTGGGCAGGGTGTCGAGGCAGGGGGAGCACCTCCTTCACCGGCTGCTGGGGACACACACACACACATACACACAGCATGGGTGAGCCACGCTTAAAGGGACAGTTCACCAAACCAAATAGATGTCTTTCGGATTTTTTTTCAGAGCAAATGGAAACAACCTTCCCATATCAAATTTTGTCTTTTTTTAATTCTCTGTAGCTCTCTCTGATCGCTCACCTTGCTGCTCTCCATGTTGACTCTGCTCGCTCGCGCACAGAAGCGAAGCAGATGCTCTCCGTTCTCAAAGTGACCACGCTGAACAATGAACAGGAGCAACAGAAAAGAGATAAAAGCAGCAAAAAGGGGACCCCACCGGCCGAGAAATGCGACACAGAAGATCACCAGTAATTTTCTAATAGGCTGAGACCCCCCTGATGGCAACACACACACACACATACTGTATATGCTCAGTGGGCACAACACAATCAGCAGCCTGTAGTACTTGGCAAAAACAAGAAGTGGTGAAACAGGAGCCTGGTCAGTGAATGTAGCGTAGCCCACACAGAGTGCAGGAGAAAGCATGTTTGAGTTCAGAGAGACCTGATATGTTGCTTCAGGTAACCTGACTGATTCACGGGATTTTTTAACAAGCTGTGGCATTTAGTAACCCAAGTGCTACGCAGTAAACTCCACTGTTTTTCCTAATTAAATGCATGCCGTAGTAAAAGAGATTAAAGCTCGATGCCTTCTGAGTGGTGGCCTTTTAAATGCTTCATGTCCAAGATTCTTTACAATCACTTAGAGTTTTTTTTTAAGCATTAAGCACATAATGAATGTGCTTACTTAATATTTTTAATGATCTAATATTTATTCTGCCACTAATCTGTACTTTGCACATAATATGTATTGTTTACATTTGCAAAAAACCATACGATCTAATCTATAAAAGGAGTGAAGCAGCAACAGCGGACACATACAAATCACATAAATATGCATTTTGTACATAAATATGACTAGAAAAATAATTCACTACTATTTAAACATTCATTCAAAAGCTTTTAGTGACATGTAAATCATACTTTTTTTCAGTATACAGCGTTCAGTTTGTAATTAAATAATCTTTCCAAACGTCATAACTTGCATGCACTACTTACAATATTTTCACGCAGCTATGCCAACAGTGACGGAAGATGAACAGTGAGAAGATGAGCAAATAATAACGTGAAGCATAAGGTTGAAAGTCCAGGATGTGTTGCTTGTCTCTCCACCTGGAAGCAGCCAAATCACCAAGACCAAGGAGCAGCATCACCTGGATCGAAACCTCACATGGGGGTCCTTCTTAGTGTGCATAATTAAAGAGGTGGGGTAGGGTGACCCACACCTGGAAGTATAGAACGATGGCTCTGTGAATGTATGTAGGAGACAACATAAGCTTGTAGGAGGGGGCCGGTGAGTGCTGTGTTTTGACGGGACACAATACATTGCCCTTAAATCTAATTCATAACATATTCTGTCAGATTATTCAAAGTTCAACATTGTCTTACTTTAATATTGCGTGTAATAGTGTGGATTAATGTGGCATTCACACAATACTGCTGCATAAAGTGAACCCAGGAGTCACTCTGAATGTACATGAACACTTACTGTAGAGACGTGAGCTGTAAGTATATGTAAACACAAAAGCTGTGTGATGTTTTGAAGAAGACCTCATTTTTCCTTGACCTTTTGTTTTCTGGTTAGAGTGAACACCAGTTAACACTGATGAAAATAAAACATTGTGAATTTACAGTCCCATCGGGGAATGTTTTCTTTTCACTCAGCTTCTGAGGCCCATCTTGTTGTTTTGCAATGAATCCTCTTAAAATAAAAATGGCAAAAAGGCAGTTTTTGGCCTTCTGTGTTTTCACAGCATGAAATGGGTGAAAAAGATAGAACATGAGCAACGGTTTTACTGTTGGCTTTTGGACTTTGTTTTAAATCAGGAGCTTATGAGAAATTAATGTTTAGATTTCAGACCAAAAAATAATGCAGTATTAAAAACTGATCCCTTTAATCAATCTACTGATTTTAAGAACTGTAACTATATTCTAAGTACCACCAATTTAAATTGTAACTTTAACTCATTCCAAATATCTTCTGCTTCTCCCAAAAAACTGGGTCTGTGTCGCGTTGGGTCAGATTCTCAGATCTGCAGTGCATCCACATTTACAAGATGACAGTTTCCAGCTTTTTTTGTGGCCGAATTGAATACACACGGAAATTGGTTTAATGTTTATGATCTAAAACGGATAATGAAAGACAGCATAGAACAGCCCCGTTGACATAGTTCATTGATCAGACATCTCAAACTGCTGAAGTCTGCTTTAAGCTCGTTGCCTGACAGGAGACAGCTCTTCTCACTCAGTCCACAGCCTTTGTGTCAACCGCAGTATTTCTGCCTCTGTTATTAGGGGATTAACCCGACTGGCCCCGCTCCAGCTGAGCACATGGTGAGTGCATAATCAATAATGGAAGGCTGTACAAATGCTGCAGAACAACCTCATACAGGCATGCACATGTACGAACTGTTCGAACAGACACTATAGAAGAGCACGATGTTACTTTACGTTGGTAGGAAATCAGTTTATTGTGTTGCTCTCGCTGGTCAGGTTCATGTTGTTTCTCTCTTTGCTTGTTAAACAGGTTGAGTATGAGCAGAGCAAGTAAACCTTTATCTCATATTTGAACATGAAAAGGGATGAACAAGGCTTTGGATTTATAATGCAGTGGATTTGTGTGGACTGTTATTTCCTCTTCTGTGGTTTCTTCCATTTTTTCGCCCATTGCAGTTTCTTGGAGGGGAGGATGTTTTTTTTTGCCCCTTGAGGCAAATTTGTGATATTTATACATAAACTGTCATTCTCATATATGTATACAGTGTCCTATGTTCTCATCTTACTTATGAATTTTATATTTTTGTTATATTTT
>JAPQRN010000010.1:11484477-11497293 GCA_037367275.1 Coranthus polyacanthus
TTTTTTTTTTTATCACATTGCCCATTCTTGACTCTGTCATCCAGCTTCTCATCACATTTGTTTCTTTTTTTCTTACTCTGCTGTCGTTTCATTCCAACAGGTATTACTTCTATCCTAACAACCTGTTTTTACCACAGTGAACATGTAAAGTCTCTGGTACCTTAAGCCTCTCAATGGCCTCTTCGCTGGCTGGGCTGAAGATGCGGTCGTGGAGGTTGGTGATGGACCCGGCGCGACTGGACAGGGCCGACAGCGAGGGGGAGGGGCTCATTCCCGTCATGGCATTGGTCACTGTGGAGAGATCACCCCTTTGATTGACAGCCTGGCGATTATTCACAAAGTTCTTGTAATCGCACAGGTCTGCCAGAGAGAGAGGCGTCGTATGGAAGTAAGCGAGAGAGAGGGAAGAAAAGGAAGGAAGGACAGAAGACGAAATGGTAGGAGCAGACGCCAGGTATTTAAGGAGAGACATCGGGGATTGAGAGGAACACGCGGAAAAAAACAAAAACAAAACGGGGGAACAACAGGGAGGAATACAAAAAAAAGAAGAGAAAGCTCAAATGATGGGTCAAAGAAGCAGTCATTTGCTTACCAAAAGCCATCACAGACAGAGAGAAAAGAGCAACTCAAACTGATGAGCACAAAATGCCAAAAGGACTGAAAGTCAGAAGCTTTTTTTTCTGATATTTCAATAGACACACATTCAACAAGCTCGCAAGCATGAGATAGAAAACAAAAAAGTACATAACTACAATGCATATAGACCAATTCAGCCTTAGGTTGTTTTTTTTTTTTGTTGTTTTTTTTTTGAGGCTTGCCCTCAAATCTATGAGCTGTTTAGCACAGCCTCAGTGTGGCTCCTGGCAGTGCAGGCGTCTCAGCACCTGACTCACAGCTTCAATTAGCTCCACACACAGAGAACCAGGAGGCTACAACAGAAGTGCTCCTCGGCAATCTAAAATGGCGTCCTCCCAGTCAGTCCTTTCTTCCATGATTACAATTTTTCTAGATTCAAATCAAGGCATTCACGATGCTCCTTGCCTGCTCTGCCTTCAGATTCCTAACGGATTAAAGGGATCGCAAAGCAGAAAATCCCGGTCAATTTAACATTATAAGGATTTAAGTGTGTAGAAGTCCACAAATTAAAAAGAGAGAGAAGAAGCATGTATTACCATGGAAACTGGAACTAATGGAAAGAAAAAGGAGGCCATTTTACAGGGTACGACAACGAGGTTAACTCTTAAAGGTGATTTTGTCTTCCTTTAATCATTGTGGGGTTGATTCTTTTTTTGCTTCAATGTATATAATGTCTGACTTTACAAATGGTCTCCTGGGGTTATTTTCTCTGGTGTGGTGGAGGAAGGAGGCCGGCTTGAGATTCATTTCTATTAATTGCAAAGCGCAGGCTTGCAAGAATTATTATACACACATTTCAAACCAGTGATGACGGGGCCGGTGCAGCGATACGCTGATAGGACAGAGGAGAAAAGAGAATGTGTGTGAGAGACACCCACACTCCAAGTTACACTTTCATCCTCTGTTTTGAACATACTGAGAGTAAAAGCCTGCATAAAGGGCGTTAATACAGGTTTGTCTGCGTGTAAATAAGTGTCTTCACTGAATGGAGAGTCTCTGTGTGACACTCACTCTCTATGATGTCTCCCAGTCCCTGTGCATAAAGCAGGTCTTTGAGGCGAGCCACCTCCTCCTTCAGCTCACGCACCAGCCGGTTGTTGGGGTCCTCGTTGATCACAGCGTTACAACGGATCTGTTTGGCACGATCAGCGTACCTGGAGATACAAAGGCCACTCGGGTCAAAAACCACAAGGACAATATGCCCAAAAAGAGGGTATTCAGAAAGACGAGGAGATGCTACAAAATGTGTTTGTGCAAAAAAAAGATTTAAAAAGATGCCACTCAGTCTCAGCAAAGAGTAAAAGATAACAAGGTGTAAGGATGTGCTTTTAACACAGTGTACGTGAGCTACAGCTGAGGTTGAAAGTTCACAACATAACTGAACTGAGAGAGGGAATATGTATTGAAACGAAATGCTCATAATTGTGAAAAACTCAGTTTGAATTAGAGCTGCACAATTAACAGTCGCAGTGTCATCCTGTGCAATTATATAATCACTAAAGGCTGCAATTTAATTTTTAAAAAAATGTGCATGTGTGAAGGTGACAGCTTTTGTTCTGTTTGTGTGTATTCTGCTTATTATCGACACCTATAATAAAGAAATGACCAGACTCTGTTTGCGCAGTATATGGTCACATGACCACCCTGGAGCAGGCCATTGATGAACTGGTGGCTAATAAAAATAAACATGACCTCTGTTGTATGGTGATATTTTAGACTCAGTGACCCTGACCTTGATAAACAAGCAACAGACTCATCTACCATTAGCTTCAATCACAATATTGTCCACAAAAATTGCAGTATGACTTTTTCGCAGTCCTTGTTTGAACTCTTTGTGGTGGATGTCAACTTCCAACCACGACTGCACATGGTACATGAAGCCAATTTTATTAATGAATATGCAAATTAATGCAGCAAAATACTTCAAAATCTAATTGGTTCATCTGCCCTACAGGGAGACACTGTGGCAAAAGGGTGCTCACAAGTAATGCTCTTAAAAAAAAAAACAAGAGGTCATTGACATTTGTCTCACCGGAGGGTACTGAGAGTCTCATCATAGTTAATATCTGCAGGGCTGAGAGCAGCAACCATAGCTGTGCGAGAGTTTCCTCCTAAAAGACAAAAATAAATAAAAGGAGTGATACATTTATCACTGCGGGATCATTTTATTGTGAAAAATTTGGTATTGTATTGTGTTTTATTATGGCAGCGTACCCAAGTTTTCCCTCAGTAGCCAAGTCAGAACTGAATCTCTGTACGGAATAAAACTCTCCACCTTCTTCTTTTTCTTGTTCTGCACATGAAATAACGACAATTTAGTTGCCCATCAACTCACTGTAAATATCCTTTTGCCCTTACAAATTTGTGACAGTTACTAGTACTAACCTTGTTTGGTGCTGAGTCCTAAAAGGTGAAAAAGAAATGTAAATATTGAACATTTTTGACAGAAGGAAATCACATTTTGTAACAGGACATTTTTTTTGTGTTAAAAACATACCAGTTCAGCCAGAGCAGAAATAACTTTTCCTAGTGTGGTCAGAGATTTGTTGATGTTTGCTCCTTCCTGAAAAATATATAAAAGTAATTTGAAGTATTAGTCCATCTATTCATGAGTGTTTTGCAGAAGCACCATAAAATCAGTGTTAAAATACAGATTCCTCTCACCTTCAGTCTGGTTCCTTTGGCTCCCGTTGAGTCGGCCCTCTCACTGCCGGCCAAGTCCACCAGACTAATTTTGCTGACCTATGACGAGACACCGTATTTTTAACTGAATTCCTCCGTATTGAAAAGAGCAAACACCCACAGTTCACATCATTCACGTGGAGCTGCACCAGGAGAACTGGCAGTAACGCGTATACGTGGTCATCAATCAGTATGACAACATGTTTATGATGTCCTGACATCATTTTTCACCAGAGCATTTCTCCTATGACTGCTGCGCTGAATCATCTCTCAAATCACAAAAAAAAAAAACTATTCCTGTTATTGATTTGTGGATATCAACGTTGCATTTTGTTAGTCACGGTGATTTTTCTAGGAACCTTTTCTGATGTGTTGTCTGTCTCCGTGTCGTATTTCTTCTGCGTGAAGATGATGTTGAAAACGGCGTGGGATCGGCTGCTGGTTTCGTTCATGTTGGTAGCAGCCACCGTCCTGAAAAAAGGAAACGTGATTATTAATTTACCATGTATCGTAACATGACCAACTAGAAGGAGTCAAATATTCTTACATTTAAGCAAATTGTCTTGTATTAAGTAATAAGTACCAAATATCTGCCAAATTTTGCTTGACTAGATTTCTAAAGAATAAAAGTCTAGACACTGAAAGACCATAATTGACCTGAAATGAACACAGTTATTTAAGACAGACTTAATATTTTATGTCTGTATGGGAAAACGTTTTTTCTTTGTCTGCTGAGATATGAAGCAAACCATTGTTTTAGCTTGTTACTGGTTCAATCTAGCTCAGTGGAATATGTGTGTATGGTGTTTCCTCAGTCTCGCTCTGTTACCTGGCTTTGTTTCCAGAGTCCATCAGGTCCTGGATGTCATTGTAGGAGGTGACAGCGAGTTTGGACAGATCTTCAACATAGGGTCCCATCAGCGGGTGCTCCCTGACGCGCAGGTTTCCTTTGTTTTTGGGGTTCAACAGGTCACGAACACGCTCGCAGTAGATCTCCATGTAACTCACCTGGAAGATGCAAAGAGGCAGTTATATCATAAACTGTTTTAACGATTTATTAATCACTGACCATACAAGCGTTGTTGCTCCTGGGTTAATCAACTTAAACTTAAACTCGAGTTATTGAAAATTGTTAATTAAGGCCCGTTTCAAAATTGAGGCAGACTGTGAGATGCTCAGTATGAAAAAGCCTGAAAAGTCTGAGAATATACCCAATTTACAAAAGTCCGACGTGACTCACCTCCACAGAGTACGACATGCTGTTGTCATTATTGCTGCCATTGATTTTGGTGAAAAGATCCTCACACAGCTGTAAAAACAAAGAAGTGATTATTTATCGTCTTTGTCACCGTTGCATCATTAGAAGACGAGAAGTTCAAGACCTATTAAGATGTCTTTGACACTTTTGCATTCAACTCTTTCTACTATGTACATTTTTGTTATAGTTTATAAGAAGCGACTAATTCCTTGTATGATGTATTTACATGATAACCATTTGTCAACCGTGCATTACCAGAGGTATGATCCCCTGCTGGTCCTTTTCCTGTCGTCCCATCATGGTGTAGCTTTTGCCTGCTCCTGTCTGACCATATGCAAATATGCACACGTTGTATCCTTCAAATGCATGAAGCAGCATCTCCTCTCCGATGTCTTTGTACACCTGCATCTGGGACGCATAGTTGATGTCCTCGGGCTGCAGACACGGAGCAGGAATAAAGAAGACAATAAAGAAGATGAGTACATTCGCATTTTCTTAATACTGTAAATACTCTGAATGCTTACGGCAAACATGGTTTTCAAACAAGATTCCTGGTTCAGGTGACAAATGACTTAAGTTTATTAATTTGATTTCTGCAAAAACTTGAATATATGTTGCAAATGATCCGTAGATTCAGTGAGTACACATACTGATGATGAAATTTAGCTCTATTTGATTACATTTTTCACATTCTTTTTTTTAAAGAAAATCCTTGACTGGGAGGTCTAGATGAGTTGGTATGGAATGACCATGCAACTAATAGTACATGCCTTTTGCTGCTGTAACTACAAAAAAAGTAAATGCAGCAAAACTCACCGTTGTGTGCGACCAGTAAGAAAAGTCAAAGTTGAAGCTCTTGTTTTCTTTCGGCTGTTTGGGGTTCAGGATCGCTAAAACAGAAGCATATACAAGCAGGTTAGAGGAATCAAAATCCACCCATTCACACTGCGAGATGCTCAAAAATGTTTATGTCTATTTAATGTCTATTTAATGTCATAAGATGGAAGATGCGAAATCTGCGGATATCCAAAGTCATACTAATTACGGCGAAGAGCCTCTTTTTGACAAAACTCGATTTAAATACCAAAATAATCCTTCTGTAATTGAATTCACAGTCAGTTTGATCCAGTTGTGTTTTGTCTGGCCATTGTGATGTGATATCTTCACCTTAATTCTTCCACACAAATCTTAAGTCAGTGCCATGTTCATTTATCATCCACATATACTGTACTTTGACTTATTACGTATCATTCTCCCTTTCTGTTACCTCTCAAATATGCACCGTCAAATAAAGACACACATCTACAGTCAGTAATGAAGTATTCTTTAAGATGAACCATGCGCTGCAGCTGAGTTGCAATTCCAATACATCAGCATCTAATGCGTGAAAACCAGCAGCATGTACGGCCTTCACTTTGAAATGATTCCACCTCTAAGTAAAAAGACAGGATCAGAGAGGACTTTGTAGATCAGAGCTAGTAGTTTTGAATTCAACGCTCATGCTTTTTAAAGAGGGGAGGGGAGGGGAGGGGAGTGTCTTCGACTGGAATATGAAACAGAAACTGAGCAGGTGCATTTCCTCTTTTGGCTGTAAACTTAACCCACTGCATCGCCCCCTGTGAACAAGTTCAATACAGCAGCAGCCGCAGCAGCAGTGGCTGCCTGCTGATACCGTATCTAGCATGGCTGACGAAATCTGCGCTCAGCCAGAACAACACAGCGACTACAATGCAGAAAAATAGAGGAGAATGACGAGGGTTTTGACGATAGTGAGGGTTCACATTCGGATGGAGGGGAAGTTAATGAGAAGAAATGTTAGGCCCTAATGAGGTCTTCAAAACAAAAAAAAATACCAACAGGCACAACAGGCCGACATTCCCTTTCTGTGTCTTTCACGCACACAAACACTTAGATCAGCTGACCCCTGTGTCTGGACTCGACCAGAACAAGGGGCTCTTTTTTGGATCCTGCAGCTCGTATGATGAGGAAAGAGAGCAGCGGCGGCGTCTCTCCATCCTACACACACTGCCGGGCTTCAGTTGCCGGACCTGACTGGAGCTTTTGTCTCCTTCCTCAGCCGACATGAAGCCGCATGCCTCCCCGCCTTCTGTCTTGTTGCTGAAGGGGAAAGCTGCCTACGAGGAATGCTAAACCTGCCTTAAATGTAGGTCACAGGAATATGATCAAGACTGTAGCTGACAATTGCTCCTTTGCTTGGTTTCACTCCTTAGAGACACATAATCATGTTGTGATTATTGCTGTTATCAGACAGTCAAATGACTGGAAAGCCTGTCAAGTTTCAGCAAAACTATAAGTTCAAAATCTTAACTTAACTGTGCATGTCAGCATTTGTACGTGCTGTGTGAAAATAATAATATCAAAGCTAGAAATGCTTCACTGCAGTATTTTACAGACTCCTGACAGCACACACACTACAATGCATGTATATTACTGCTATTAACATGTCTCTTTGTGCCTTTTTCAACGAGTTTGACAAATAATTGACCATTGCAGGGGGGTTTCTGTGGCAAAAAAAACCCTAAACATTTCAAATGTAAGTAGAAAAAAATAAAATAAAATTAAAAAAAGGAGCGCTTCCTAGACTCCACATGGATTTATTCATGGTGCTCTTTGGACGTAGGCACTTTCATTTGAACAATTAAAATACCTTTGTCACAGCACGTTCATACTAAACCCAATAAAAAAAGAACTGCACCAGTTTGTTTGTTTTTTTTTTAGTTTAGTATGACTATGCTGTGACGATAAAGGTTTTACATGGCTGTCAGTGAAATATCCAGGTGAACTCTGAAGGGCGAAAAGCTGCAGATTAATCCATACTGAAAAGAACGTTGAGTTGCAACCTTAGTCCAAACATGCATTTTCTTTTGAGAACATATGTATAGATCTTTTTAAACAAGTGACAGTAGTGTCTTTCATATTAATCCGACGGCATGTGTTTTTTAACAGAAACGTTCAAGAATCCAGCTTCAGGTTGTTTCAATCTGCTAACATCAGCGATCCCGTGTCAACCACAGTTGGGAAGTTCATCCCATAGTGGCTTTAACTGAATTAGACTAGAATTAGACTCCATTTAGTGAAAACATGGGGTTGCTGATTAAAGTATAAAATGCCATATCACGTCAAACCATTCTGCAGTCCCGTCAACTCCAAAAACATATCATACTCACTTGTGGTGTTTCCTGACATCTGAATGATGCATTTGCTGTCCTTGCTGATCTCTCTGGAGTTGAAGGGTCTGACCCTCACCGCCACCTTCACCGAAGCCCCCGCCATGCTGCCGGTGGCCGAGTGTACGAGCAGAAGAGCCGGAGATCTGTGTGGTTACACGTGTACACACCTGTCACCTGCACACAAGCAGACACAGAAGATGCAGCTTTGTTTTAGGTTGTATGTGAAGCCCTCGGCCCTTTACGTTCTCCTAAAACTGATTTTAAAATGATCGTGTGAATCCATCTTGGCTTGTAGTTATGACTGTATTCTAAGGGCAGGCCTTGTCTGAATGAAACCGTCTTACATGACGTACTGTAGTTCAGCTTCAGGCAGGGCTGCATAGCTCCTAAAACACGCTGAGTAAATAGACAATCCATCATTTGGCAGGAAGATCGACAGCATCCTTGCTATTCTACAGTAAAATGGCTGCTTATTCTCCGGGCATCATCCCCTCGCCTCAGCTATCACAGCTGAAGGCCTTGTGATGAAACACTGCTTCACACCAGCGAGGAAAAAAAAACACACACATTCATGGATGTCTAGGCTTACTCCATTTTTTTTTCTTTTTTTTTACAGCATCTTTAATCTAATTTGGCTGTAAAGGGTGTTGTTAGCCTCTTAAAATGGGTTTAGTTTCTTGAAAACACACCATTTAGGTTGTTGTCTGACTGTGTAATGTTAGCTAAGCCTGCGTTTCGAGGCACATCTCATCCATCTTCTCAGCATCACCGGATGAAAAACAAAAGGACTCTTCTAAATAAGGCTTCAAATAAGACACAAATCGGGGCTGTGAAGACAAAAACAAAATCTCCAAAATTCGACAACAGGCCACGACTTTTGCGGTACCGACTGCACATATGAATAATAATCGGTGTAAATATTGTCTCCTCCATCTTGCTTTGCCTGCCGCACCTCAAAAACAGGCCGCGTAAACATAAACGACACAGACACCAAATCATCTAATACTGCGTCAGAAAGGAGGTCAGCACACAGTAACAGAGCTTATTGACTTCTTGACTGCATTGTATTTAAAACACCCTCATACGTTCATCACACTGATCCTGAGAGCAGTCCAGGTGAATTTCCGACACATTAAAAACAATTGTTGACAGCAGAGGAATCAAACACCAAACACCCTGACGCAGCGTCCTTATTTATCGCCTCACATGTACAAAAGGCCCCGATCTCTTACATGCACATCACCAAGGCGTGACACCCTTTTGGTGCCGATGTTGTGCCATGAAAAACATCCCATCACAAAGCCGAGGATGTGTTTCTTACCTCAGCAAGTCAGGCTCGACGACCGCAGAGGGTGAATCCTCTGCCCATTCAAAACAGCGCCAGGATCCTCCGCTGCCTCCTGCTCGAATCTCCTCAATAGCCTAGATTTTTTTTTTTGCTTTTCACTCTGTCTCTGGTCAGCCTACAGCATCGCTTCACTTGGCGCATCCATACATGGAGCATCCGCCGGGGAAAGCGAGGGAGACTGCTTCAGGATCAGCAGCGCTGGGTGGGCTTAGCGTCCAACACAACGGTGCGTCAATTACAAAAAGTATGGGAGGAGGGACGAGCGGAGGGTGGCGGTGGGGAGAGAGGGGGGGGGAGGACCAGACGGATGAACGGAAGGATGGGTGCGGGATGCTCCGCCGGCCCGTCGTCACTCGGTCCGTCAGTCACTCTGAAAATACAGGGAAAATGGCGGCGCTGCTGTGCCAGGGATGCTGGGAGGCGGCGGTGACATCAGCATCAGCATCATCAGCGCCCTGTTGGCAGCGAGCGGCCATGAAGCAGAGCGATGCAGCAAGAAACACAGCAGAGGAGGCGAGGGAGAGGGGGAGGGAGAGGGAGAGCGATCACAACAGGCCTCAGAGACTCACGGAGGCAGGGCTGGTGTTTGGACTGGAGAGTTTACCGAGAGTAACACCCAGGAAAATACTGGGAAACGGAGAACATGAGACCGTCAGTATTGAAACGAACGCCGCTGATGCCGACAACCATGTCCCAGGCCCAGATCATCAGGGGCCCCAAACACATAGTCACATGTAACATAATGAATTTCAATATGTTTGTGAAATGTATTGTACATATGAAAGAAGTGGCTATAAATAATAAATAATATAAACTATACTAATACAAGTTGGAACAATTTCATATAATGGCAGGTGTATGTTATATAAATATACACATTTTACTATGTCCAGAGTATATCCACAGTAACCATGTGATGATATTTAACCTTATAGATAACATACAGTATATGGCAACAGCCCACGTGAAAAAGGACCATATATTTGCACGTTTCCATAATTTGAACTGACCGTATCAGCGTTCCAATATCTGTGTTTGCTTGTTTGTTAATTGCAAATTTGTTTGTGGATGTGGACCATAAAAGTACAATATAAACAAATATCTAATATCTTGTACCTCATTGTTGTGCTCGTTTGGTTTAACTGCCTATATAAAGCTATGTTTTGTGTTCAAATGTGGGCCCAACTCATTCAACACAAACATTCAGTCGCATAAAGGTTTTGCAGTGCAATTGAAATAACAAATGCATGGCTAAATGATGCTTCGTTCTAATTGAACGTCTTTCTAAACTGTAGCAGCTAAATTAAATTCGGGCATCCATAATTTAATTATTTACAACTGTACTTTCCAAATATGACAGACGACAATGGCCCATATAACCCTTTGAATTGTACATATGAAATATACATAATCATATAATATACTAATTATAGTTTGAACTCAGATGGGACAATTGTGGCATGATCTGCTCAACAATGTACCTCACACTGAGCATCTGTGGCACCACAATACTGACAGACGCTCCGTGATGCCGTCTGTGGTGGGATTTTTATACACGTCTCTCTCTGGTATCCCATTCCCTCCCCAGCTCCTCCTCTTTCTCTGTTTGGGTAGATTTTTTGTTTTCTGTCCAGTGCAAAGGTCAGTGAGAGGAGTCCCATGTATTTACCCGTGGTGTAATAATTTACCCAGCCAGACTCAGAGAGGGACGCCTTCTTTTGGCCCTGTTACATAACCTTCAAAAAAGGCAGAGATATAACATCCAGTTCAATTATGATAACAAGCCAAGGATTAAAAAAAAAAACTAGAAAATGCTTTATTTCTTGACGGCTATTTATAAAGTGCAGAAAATTCAACTTTGTTACATCTTTAACATCACTTTACAACAAAATTGTAAATGTTTGACAAAATGATTTGGAGTTTGGAGTTGCTTTATGCTGAGTGTCTGTTGACCCTTCTTAATCTTTAACATCTCGAAAAAATTAATATAATGATCAACCATTTCGTGTCCAGTGATACAACATTCACAAAAAAAAAAACTAGTGAACTTCAGAGACTATAAACGTGTTTGCATATTTGAGCATTTGGTGACCTGTTTACTCTCTTCCCCAGTAGAATACGTTACTAAGACCACAATCTCTCACTACTATGTTTGAGAATTACAAAACACTACAATCCAGGCACTAAGGCTTCCATTGAGCATAAAGGCTCTAAATACAGACAGGGACATGTGACCACATTGTTAAAGTGCATTTGTATAACCTCTATTTTTTACAGGGAGGTGAGAGATTGTCAATTTAGACCCACTGTGAAGCTAGATGCAAATAGCAAACTGGTCTAACCTTTATCTAAACCAATAATATCAGAATTTAAGAAGGACAACTTTTGATGTGGCCATACTTACAACTTTCACATTGAAAAATGCTGTGTATGATGTGTGTGTGACTTAACATGTGCCTACCCCCTTCTTTTTCTGAGAAAGCAGATTGGTTCTCTGAGAGGAGACACCTCTCCGACAACCAGCTGCTGCTGTGGCTGAAGCCATGGACAAAATCAATAAAGCACCTGTAAACTAACCCAAACTGGTTCAAAGCTGCCAAATGCAGGTCCCGACAGTGTTCAAGAGTCAAAACCTATAGATCTATATGAGTCACAAACACCAGCGTGGCGGATCCAAAATGGGTTTAACAAAAATACTGACACACACTGATGAGGTTGTTTTAGAGACATATGGTATTTATTATAAGTCTGTGTATATATATTTGTATATATACTTACATGATTAAGAAATAAGATCATTAAGAACTCTTCCTGCATATTTCTTCAGAGAAAGTACAAAAAGTCAAGACATTTATAAGTTAGACATTCAATTTGCAAATGATATGATTATGTATTGTATATGTTTTATATATTTACTTCTGTGTGTTTACATATTTATAAAGGAGTTCATCATACAAGAAAAAAAGAGGCTTTGAGGCTTTTTGTGTATTTTTAAGTTTAACGGCATTAAGTAAAGAGTAAATAACTAACAGTGTTAATTAAATGCAGAAAATTACATTTCTATCATATAAAAACTCTTTTCTTTTTGTTTACTTCACTAAGCTGAAATGACATTTGGTCCCATATTAACACAGAAGCCAAGTGACGCACACCGCCCCGTAGCCAACAGGTCAAAGACCTGTTTGTTTTAAATCTTCACCTAAAACTCGCCGTCAGACTCAGTCTCTCCGTCTGTCTGTAGTGACCTCAGTTGGTGCAGGCTTCTCAGGACGTGATGCAGCGGGCTTTGTTTAGCCGGAGCGCGCTGCTCGCCCAGCAGGCAGCAGCAGCGGCCCTCGACAGCCCCCTGACAGCGAGGAGCGCGCCCCTGCTGCAGCGGCTGGAGCGCTCCATGTCCTCCGTCACCATCCCACCTCCGGCATGCATGCTCCGGCCACTCCAAGCGCCTCTCCGTTACCTTTTCGGACCGGGACCCTCAAACATTCCTCCGCGCATCTTAGCTGCAGGAGGCAGACCTATAATCGGTCACCTGCACCCAGAAATGTATGAGGTAAATGCGTAAGACTACAGACCCAGAAGACTACAGACAGAAGTTATGTTCAAATTATTATATGGTGGAAATAGGCAACTTTTTGAACATTACTTGAATTCAGGTTGGAAGTGTTTGTGATCCATTTCTTGTGATACTCTTTAGTTAAAGT
>JAPQRN010000010.1:11500081-11518291 GCA_037367275.1 Coranthus polyacanthus
TCGTTTACAATGTTATTCGTAACGTTCTAAACATCAAACATTTTCTCACACTATACACAACATCAAAGAGATCAATACCTCTACATCACAGTACACAATCTAACACCATCAGTACGACCCGTTTATGACCCGAGGTTTAGACCAGAGGATCTCAAAAAGTAAAGACAACACAAGGGTTAATCATATATAGTTACTGCTACTGAAGAGGTGCGAACAGTATTGAGATGTAGCAGATATAGATATTTAGGACACAAAATATAAGTAGCTGCATTGAGTTACAGTTAGAATTTAAATAGGTGGAAATCAAAATAATTCACTCTGAACTTTTAAAGGCATCACTAATTTCCCATAAGTTCCTGAAACAAAGACCAAAAAATATCTCTGCACCATACAAGGTTATGGCACAGTACATTCTCCACACATGACAACGGACCATCAAGTCACATGTTGGATTAAAGAGTACATTTACATCATAAATATTTTTCTTTTTCACTTATTTCATCCTGGACCAGTAGCAAAGCAGCAAAATGACACTAAGTGAAAACTATTCTACTGTGGAAGCCTCAAAGTTGAGATGATCGCAGAATATTGATCTCTGTCTCCCTCTAGGGGCTGGAAGCGTCCTGGAAGAAACACAAAGAGGTGGCTGCCTACCTCTACAGAGGACTGGAGGACTTAGGTCTCAAGCTCTTCATTCCTGAAAGGGTGAGACACAGAGATACAACAAAACGATATGCCGGTTAAACAGAGTAGTGGCCAAAAGTAGTGACATGCGGTTTAATTACAACAAACAATAAACAACACCGGACATAAATATACAGGCAGATTAAAGAATGTAGCCCCATGCATGTGTTGCACTGTATCAGCCCATGGTTAATGTGGCTGCATCACTCACTGTTGTGACCACATACGTTTTATAACATGTCCTGCAGGATCTGAGGCTTCCCTCCGTCACCACTATTGCCATCCCCGACGGCTACGACTGGAGGGAGCTGCTGGCCTACATCATGAAACACCACCAGATGGAGATGACTGGAGGCTTGGGCCCGTCCATTGGCATGGTGAGTTACTGCTGGTGTTTTAAGTCTGGGACAGTGGACACATTTTACCTCACCACGGTTACCATTAGTGAGCATAATTGTAAACCAAAAAACGGTTTCCGTTTATAGTCACGTTAGCATAGAATTCATACTTTTATTCAAGTCACTCTAATCCAACAATCAGATGCAATGTTCTAACCTATATTTTGGCAGCTAACATTGAGTTTTACACCACATGAAACGCACATCCAGCCTGAATTCATGTCACACACTACACAAGAGCAGTCTCATCAATCTGGTGTTTTTACAGCTTTCTGGATCATCCTGCTGAGTCACTGCAGACTCCGTTTCACGCACAGCTTTCTGATGTACTTGTTCTTTTCACCACTCTTCATTAGGTGATGCGGATCGGACTGATGGGATACAACTGCGAGAAGACTAATGCTGACATGGCACTGCACGCCCTGGCAGACGCTCTCAAGAACTGCAAAAAGAGCAAAGCTTGAGGGACTGGATTCCCAGACAACTGACGGGAATATAAAAAATAAATAAACATTCACTGTCCGGTCCCACAGGACGTCTGGAACAGAGTGTTTTAGGAATTTAGATTATGTGTCTGTGCTGACATTTTGTTAAAGTCATGTGCCTTCCCTGTTAGTCGGCTATACTGTCATATACTGAAGGAATAAAGTGTGCATTATTTTATCAAACTGCCTCCAAGTATTATTTCTGGCGTTTTCAGAAGGAATTCAAGCGTCCAAACTACATTTCCCAGGATTCCCTCGCGTAATCACGCAGCCTATAAAAGTACGTCACACTAGGTCAACGCTGTCGCACTCGCACATAAATAGTGCAACTACTAATTTAGTGCCTTATATCGATTGTATTTGAGTGAATCGGTGCCGTACTCGCCTCACTGCAGCTGTGTTTATCAATGACGTGTCCTGTAAATGACACAGGTAGGACGGCAGCAGCTGAAACGACATTTGTGTGACACTGACCTTTTGCGGCGTAATGTATTAATACATCCATGACTTGTAGCGACAGTTAACGTGACTTAACCTACGTCTGCGGTGGACGCATTTGACGTTACAGCCCTTATAATCAGCCAAACATTATGAGCCTCTTCGTCAGCACTTTTTACAACAGCAAACAGCTGACTATTTCAGTCAAATATAAATGTAACGTTAGCTTACTGCTATTAATTTAGCCGAGCTCAGAAAACGAAAGGGAGCGTAGCTTCTCCGACGAGTTGCTAATTACAGCTGCCGCACATTTCGTGTTGGAAATGAGTGAGTTCTGTCCATTTCTGAGCGACAAACCACGTCTTGTTAAAGGTTATTTAGCCAACTCGTCTGCGGTCGTGTACGCAGGGTTCACCTCGCTCCGTGTTCTGCAACTTGCGGCCATACTTGAACATTACCGCCACCTGCAGGCGAAGAAGAGACACGACCACTGCAGCGTTACTGAACTTTTTCATTCGTTTAACGCATATTAATAAGCAGCACTACTCAGACTCCTCTCATACCGTGCAGTTCAATACGGTTTTAATGACCTCGCTGAAATTGATTTCTCCTCCTTCACCCTCCGACCTTAAAAAAAAAAATCCGATTTTGGCTGAAAAAAAAATCACTCAAAACTCAGCACAGACCTCATTCTTCACAGTGAAAGTCAATGATTGCTTTTTTTTGAATAGAAAGTACAATACTTTATCTCAAAATTTAAAATTATGATTGTTAGACTTCTGTACTGTTCAGTTTTCTATTTAGGTTATAATCTTTCTTCCTTGATAATACATTTAACGGTAATGTTAATGAAACGTAGTTTGTGTATTTGATACATACTTGGTAATGGATCAAACCAAAATCTGTGGTATCGCCCAAAACTACTGTGAGTGTATTATGTCACTGTGACTTAATGTTGCAGCTGCATGAACTGTGTGCGTTTATGCGTTTGTTGTTTTGCCCTCAGTGGAGCTGAACCCAGCCCTCCTCCCTCTAGACTGGCTTCTGGGTACATGGGAATCAGATGAACCTGGGGAAGGCTGCTTCCCCACCATAAAACCTTTCCATTACATAGAGAAACTGCACTTCAGCCACGTTGGACAACCAGTCATCAACTTTATGTAGGTTATTACTGAAGTACAGAGGCTTTCGAAGTAATGTTAGTTTTCATGGGCTATGTTTGTGTCAGTACTAGAATAAAAAAAAAAAACAAACAAAAAAAAACTGTTCTTGATTCCTGTCATTCATAAACCATGCTGACAGACTTCATGGTTCTTCACCGATTCTGCCCTGATGCTGTGTTTAACAGGTTCAATGCCTTTCAAGCAGGGACTAAGAAGCCTCTTCACAGGGAGTGTGGCTTCATTCGAATGCAGCCGGGCACCAACAGAGTGGCATTCATCATCGCACAAAACTCAGGTAGTTGCATTCACATCTCTAGACACAACCTTGCTTTTTTTATTTCAAGACTTCTAAGACTCCCATTATTGTTTCTGTGCAAAGATAATTGGTCCTTGTATCATTAATATTACACACAGACTATTAAACCATTCTAACTTTAAATGACATTGGGAAAAAAATATACTGAAAATAATGAACATTAACTTAGCTCCAACGTGTTTCACCTTTTACATTGTTTTCGTCTTTTTACGTTTGTTGTGCGTGATATTCGCATATGGATGCCACAAGGGATCGTTTTTTCTGTGATAAATCGTCCCAGGTCGTGTAGATTGAAATCAGTCCTGAAGTTGGGAAGACGTGCAATGGTGCAAAAATACTGATACGTAAAACTACGTATCAACTACGTAGCATCGTAACTTCTGTACTTTGATGTGTTCACAAGCGTCGTGTGGGTGTGTCTTCGTGCACAGGTCTGGTGGAGATCGAGGAGGGAGAGTTGACAGACAAGCAGCTGAACCTACAGACCTGTTCTCTGGCCAGAATGTCTTTTGCCAAAGAGCCACATGTCGAGCAGGTAAAACCGATTTCTCCGACGACGCGTTATCCACTAATCGCCTAACGGAGCCTGTCTCAGCGTATTATTTTAAACAACAAAATGACTCATTTATTGACCTCATGTGCCCTTTTCCATCTCTCAGATTCATAGAGTGTTTCAGCTCCGACCAGATGGGAAGCTGGAGCAGACAGTTTCCATGGCAACAAACAACCAGCCGCTGATGCAACACTTGCACATCACCTACTGCCGGTCATCTTGATCCAGCAGACTGGCAGGCGCTTCATATTAATAAATCTCTTAGTCTGGAATGACAAATGTTTCGTAAACGAATCATAACCGCTGAGTCAAGTGACCATATAAACATAAAACGCCTACATTTAATCTGTAATTAGAAACACTGGTCGTTATTCTTCTTTGCACTTGTACTCATATTGAAAGCAAAAGTTGCTTCAGTCTTGTCCTTCAAGTGATCTGACGCCTTCAGAAAAGAACAGATTTGTTCTTACACAGGGTGTTAAATACGTTTGTTTTTCACTAGTATAAGCTGAGGTTCCTTCAAATGTTTCTAAGTTCAATCTACGCCCTTATGGAGTTCATTTGCGAATAATATAAATAACATTTTCTCTTGTAATAGTCGAGCATCGTGTACTGTGTCTCCACGCTGCTGCATTTCTGTCGTGAATGTCGTTTTTGTTCGTTGCATCATTGAATTCATCAAGAGGCAAAGGCAGTGTGTGCAGCGGCGGACGGTGCGGCTTTATTTTATTTACCCTGATGGAAAAGTCCCGTCAGAATCAACCTGCATGACTATATGAATAAAAAAAATCATATTTGAAGATTTTGGTCAGTTTATTGTGGATTTAAAAAAAAAAGTTCAGACACGCACATTTATAAATTAACAGTGACAACCCACAGGCGTACCGCACAGTCATCCCGAAGAGCCCTTCTAGTGGCTGTCTTTATACTGCAGTGGCATCATTGCTGAAACAATAATAAAAATACAAAAATAAAATCATAAATAAAATATTTACACGTTAAAAAGGAAGTCCACATCATCAGAATCTGCTTATACTTCAGCATCATTCAACTGTCTTCAAGTTCTTTGGCCAAAAGTCACCATGAGACTCAACATTCCTTTGTCAATCATGTCTTAAATCACAGCAGAAAGTTTTCAACAGGCGCCAACATTTTGGATCCCATGGAAAGACACTATTTGTGCTTTGGTAAAGTACAAAAGCGTAAATGAAACCCTTAAAGTGTAGCCGGTCGAAACCACCCGATATTGCATTTACTCACACCTGAGTAAAAATGTCTCCGCTTCACCATCTGACGTCGGTCCTTTTCACTCTGAGGTGTGGACGGCGAACACAGAGGTCACGGCTCCAACTTCACTCACAATAAAAAATTCCAAGATGTAAAACTCAGAGGACGCAGCCAGCGGAGAGGTTTTCATCACAAGCTCGGCTTTCACCTTCGTAACGCCACCTAAAGCCATGTTCACCGAGGCAAACACAGCATCAAACGGTTTATCTCAGGAGCTTTAACAGCCTCCCGAAGCTCACATTCAACCTCGACACCATCGTACATTACAGGTACATCACAGAAAAGCCCTGGCAGAGTGAAACAGACATAAGTATACCTGGAGTGACACAAATTTGTTCCATTGCAATAAAATATCATCAGGAGTACCCTTTGGATGAAGAGTACTCACTTACAGACTCATCTGACACCATGATAACACAGATGTGATGCTGATGAAACATTTGTTGATGGCCATTCAGCGACAGACTGATATCTCCATCAAGCACACCGGCTATCCCCCCACTCCGTCTTTTATTGACAAGTCTGAGATTTCAGCCTCATATCAAACAACGAACGAGGACTCCAGTGCACGTCGTCTTTGGCTGCTCACGGTTCCTTCATGATGTAGACGTACACCGTGGTGAGGAAGTACTTCAGGGAATCTATGACGGAGGTCAGCCAGTGGTGTTCAGGGACCAGTTCCTTCTTCACCACACATTTGGTGATTTCCACCTGGTGAAGAGAAACAAATATTTATTAAAAGGACTAACAGAAACCAAGGAAGAAGATCTTAAAGAGGCACTGTACACTAAAACATCGTTTTTGAGCGGTAAACTAAATTAGGGCTCTACTGTGATAAAAGCCATCGATGCTGGAATTAGTACCACTGCTGCCACTTTCCATTTTTAAAACGAAATCAAACATAAACACACACCTTAAACACATTTAAGGCCTAAAAATCAGATTTTAGACTGAAACAAAGTCTGGCGCTGACTTTCAAACATCAGGGAAAACTGAACATGTTTAAAATTGTATTAAAAAAAGGACTTTAACAAAAAATAGATGTGATGTAACTGCTCAAACACACTATGGTGCATTTGTACATAATTAAATTCCGAAGCTTTTGACTATTTTACTTGATTTCAGGACTTTTCCAGGCCTGGAAAATGAGATTTTGAAAATTCCACAACTTTTCCAGGTTTTTCCTGAGCGTGGGAACCCTGTACTGTCTGCCCGCACAGCCAGGCTAAAGACCAGGTTTTATCCAACAGCCGTCACACGACTGAACACGCAGTCACAATTTTTGCCGTGACTGTTTTATAAAGTGACTGATAACTGGACTGACTTTACTCACCCACAAGCGCAATAAATTATTTCCTCCCTCCGAGAGCAATAATCACTGGTGCGGCACTCCATGTTGCCTCCTTGCTCCCGGCACTTAATTTAATTCCATGTATATATAAATGCATTTATCTATTTTATATCTGTACTAACTGAATATTGTAGATTTGTTTTTTTAGATTGTTTTATATTTTAATCTTACTGTTTTATTGGGCACTTACAGGCTTGTTCCAAACAAAAATCTCATTGTACTTGTACAGTGACAATAAAGATCCTGAATCTTGAGACTTCTAAGTCTAAAAAGCATTGTTTTGGGTGAAAACGTCTCAACGTGCCACAATGCTATTTTGGGAGTACTCTAAACCATGACTTATATAGAAAAAAAATGAATGTTGATGCCTGTCATGCCTGTCTGGACCACATGCCCTTTAGTGGAGTCTGTGAAAAGCCAATTTTCCCATGAGAGACCTAAAGACCTTATCTCTCTCTCTCTTCCAAGACAACAGACTCTCTTCTCAAAAACAGTAATGTTACCTCCCAGAAGCGTTGCCTCGATCAGTTAGTTTGGATCCAAACTAAAGAGGTAAAACACCAAACTCACACAACAACACAACCGATCGAGGCAGCAGCTCTGAGGTAAATTTACTGATTTTGTTACGGGAGTCTGGTGACTTTAAAGAGCGCTTCAGGACCTCCGCTCTCCCTGTCGAAAAAAAGGGCTGCATTCACCACAAAGCAGTGAAAATGTTCTAGATATAGTGTACACTTAAACTGAGATATTTTGCTGCTGCTACTCTTCACCGTTCAGACCCTCGTGGCTCGGTGCCTTACATTTGCCCACCCTCAGCCTCTTGCTGACTTTTCACAATCATGCAGCGGGTGGATTTACACTCAGCGCAGGGCGAAGTTCACTTCAATAAAATATATTTTTGTTGATTTTTATTTATAGGCTTCAACGGAGGCCTTCCACCAAAATGTGTCCACAGATCTGTTACTGCGAATGCGTTTTGTACTATTTTAAACCAACAGAGGGCCACAAAATCAAATATTACTGCAGCTGATTTTTGCATCAGATCAGCCAACGGTAAACTATGTTAAGAAGACGACAATTTTCACATAACTGAGCTTTTTTAAGCCATCAGACTCCATGCATCAGATATCACAGCATATAAAAAGTCTGATTCATGAAGACGAAAAGATGAAGTAATAATTGAACTTCTGCTTGAGCGACATCGATGACAAATGTTACCCGTTTTAATCCTTGAAAAAACAACAAGTATCCACTGCTTTTATACATTAGTTGTCTACAGTCAACCTTTAGGTGTACAGTAAACAACAAAGACCAAATGAACACAAGCATTAAAAAAAACAGCATCAACATTTGTCCAAAATGTCTCTACACTCTAAACACTAATCATGTAGAAATATGAATTGTATAGTTTATGATGCCAGTGGAAAATAACCAAATTGAAAATTAATGTAAAACTTTTTTTGAAAACAGTATCATAGTGCTGCTCGTGCATCCTGGGAAATCAGGGAAATCGCTCACCCATCCCCCACGCCTCTTCAGCCAGGGAACCAGGAACTTGCGGACGAACTGGCCCAGACTGTCCACTAAGATGTGAACTGTGGTCAGATAGCCTTGTCTGACACAATCCACTGCCAGGGCTCCCGCTACTGCATACATGGACACCACCTTACCCCACGTTATACCTAGGACAGCAAAAACAAACACAGCAGAGTTTAGGTCAGTCTATGTATAAATGTGCAAACGCTAATCCTCATAAATACTGAGTCGAAGAAGCTGACATCTTATGGTTTTTCTTTCAGAATTCAAACTGATAAGGATTCAGTTTTCCAGCCACAGGGCTTTATTCAGTAGCAATCACATTTTATCCATAGGACATGAGCTTTCAGGACACAACTCAAATCAATAAACTGCTCTATTCATCCCAGCATAAAGAGCCCTTTCCTGTTCTCATGGCTGCCAGCTCGGATGCATTTCGAGCATAGACGCCCATCTGCATCAGGGTTCCTCAGACTCCGTTACCTATTCTGTGACCTGACGCAAAGCAGTCAGTGGACCTTGTACTGAAATAAACCGTAAATACCAGGTTTAAGTCAACAAACCAGTGCATTTGTGTCCATGTGGCTGATAAGACGTCTTCCTGTGATACGCAGGCCGGTTTTAAATTAAACAGAGCGAGACCGGTTGCCACAGTGTGGAGGTGGGCGACGACTGACGCAGCGAGGAGGTCAGCAGCAGCCGTAAAGCTGGAAGAGAGCAAATGTCTTTTCCTCTTTTCTACTTAAACTCGTGTAACGGAGAGAAAAGCTGACTTCAATCCAGCCCTGATAATTAAGGGCATCCAGCCATTTCCAGGTAACATTTCCAGGCCAGAAGGGATTGTTATAACGACCATCAGTGATGCGGTGGAGGGCCTAATGGCATTAACCTCCTTCAGGCCGACTTGTATTGTTCTAGCTGTTCCTCTGCCTTGACCTACAGTGTCTGACTGCGGCTACTGTATAAGGGGATAGAGCTTTCTGTGAGCTTAGATGAGATAACTGTCCATGGAAGCTGTCAGAGCACGTCATGTCTCACTCCCTACTGAGAAGCAGGCCAAGAATAGAGACAAGATTGTCAGGGATAAAGGAGGAGGAGAGGAGGGCGGAAAGAGAAGGAACAGAAGTGGGAGGCAGGCTGAGATAGATGGAGAAGAGACAAGCCATGTTGATTTTACCGAGAGAGACCACAGCACAGATGGCCGCTTAACCACTTCCAAAATATATACACTTATGGTACACACTGCTGTTGGTTTCAGTGGACATCGTGTACACTGTGTGGGAATTAGCTTCATTCTTTTGCGGTCAACAGATTCATGTTGAACAGTTGGAATGTTAAGAGATAAGAAAAATCTAAAAACTTCATCATAAACCTAATTCTGGACAGCAGGAAAAACAAACTTTCATGCATTTTTCTATTTATGCCCAGTATTTAACCCGCCTCAGATGCCGGGGCAGCCTGGGTTCAACAGTTTGTTTGTCTTCGGGAGGAATCCCACGGCGTTTCTAAAAATTACACCCTCGTGACGTCAAAACAAGCACAAGTTAACTCCGCACACAGGCATGGAAATTATATGAAGCGAGCCTGTTCTTGATGTTTCCTTTAAGAGGCCGTCAGTGCACCACAATGTGTCCCGACCATCTATTCAATCCCAAAGGCTCGTTTGAAAAAAAAAACATAGTTACTCTTTATTTGGAAACGCAAAATGTCACTGCTGCTTCAGACGGTGCACAAAGTCTAAAATCAGGACTCGAGTTCAATGAGGCCAAGTCAAAATATTCCAGACTGCATAATAACTTTTTACGACTGCATTTCTAGGAACAGCAACACAGCCACTGACGGCATCAAACTAGTTCAATAATTACATGGATGAATGCCAGATGTCAGACTGACTACACGGTTAAATTAGAAACCAATAGGATGTTTTACAAACTATCAGTATCAGCAAAGGCTTCTCCAGTGGAATGACTGACTTTGAAGGAAAATAATAGCTAAAAAATAAATAAAATCAGTCCCGTCTAGATTTTTTATTTATTTATTTTTAATAGCTTACAATTTGATGTTCAGTTCCAGATTTATTGATTAATCACTTTGAGCTTTAGCTTAAAAAATTATCCAGTTTCTTATAAAGTAAAAGATAGTTTTGATGGGGTTTTTTTTCCCAGGAATGAGGTGACATTGGATGATTAATCGGCTATTTACTTCTCCAAAATATCACTTTTATCTTGGCCTTTATCGGTCAACCTCTATTAGAATAACAACAAATTAGGGCTGGACACTATATTCAATATACTCGACGTATCTTCTACATTGGATGTAGTAACTGTGAACATTAAGTACAAACTGTCACTTAATGGTTTTTTTAAGCTGGTGGCATGAGACTTGCTTTGGCGTTTTGCTTTTCTTGCCTTCCCCCATGGCTCACTTCCTCACAGACACACATTCATTTTAAACGGGTCAAGTACCAGGGTAAATACAGTATTTTACAGAGTGTTGCATCATGTCAGCAGTAAAAGTGTTCAGTTATACTATTTTAACCTGCAAGAGTCTACATAACATGTTTTATTGTCACTGTAAAGTCAGTGTTTTTGTGACTGAACATTTTACCCACATTAGAAAACAATACAGATAAATAACTGTCTATTTCCATTTAGGCAAAATATATCGAAATATGTTGGGTTGTTTTTTTTTTTGTCCGTGTTGCTCAGCCCTAAAACAAAACATAAACAACTTAATCGGCTCAGTATCTGTTCAAGTAAAACACACAAGGTGCAGTGGTGCTTTTAACTGCATCGCACAATCCTCCTCCGCACACTGAGGATTAAGATACAATCATGGCCAAAAAATGTATTTTCAGTCTCAAAAACCACTAGTGTATGTCTACAATTTGCCAAAAACAATTTGCTTAAGACGCTCACTGGACTTGGTCAAGACTCAGTACGATGATACCAGAGACAAACCACGATATTAAGATTCAAGAGCAGGAGAAGTGGGAAGTAGACAGATGGAAAAGGAGAGAGTCTGATCTGGAGATTTATACTCACTTATGCGCTTATTCATTCTGATTAAATATGGGAAAATAAACTGGAATGTGCAAAGGAGACATTTCCAACAACCGTTCATTCCTTTCACCTTTTTTTCCCTTTTTTTGTAAGAACCTCATTTCACTGAACTGAAGTTTTTTTTTTTTACTTAAATCTGCCGTAGCTTTGGCTTTGATTCAAAGTCAAAACAAAGAATATGTTCTGGTTCTTGTAATTAATGAGTCCATACCCCAAAACTTTAAACTACTGTAAGCTATCAGATTTAGAAAAAGCCTTGTTTAAACTCAGTGACTGTGGTTTGAGAGGAACTAATTATGTGTTTCAGAAAAGTCTCACTCCACCTACGTATGATTTTTGTTCGCTGAAAGCATCTCTGAGCCAAAAGGATCTGATGAAAAACCGCAGAGACACACCTGATTCATTACAGTAACTGCCTCCATCAGTATTCTGAGACACTGTGTAAGTGTAAATCACTTCCTGAACTGTACTGGCAGATCTCCTTTGGCTGAAAAACGCAAGTTTAGTTTAGTTTCCAGCAGGGACGTTGGATAGCAGCACGCTTCATCATTATCAACACCTCCGGGTTCAGAACAGACCTGTTGAGAAGATCTCCGTTGCCACGCCGATGAAGGCATCCGATACCATGCTCTCCATGGCAACAGAAATGTTGAGCTGCCGTGCCACGTTCCTGTACAAACTGGGCTGTATACACTCCAGCTCATCACCTAGGCAACAGAGGCAGAGGATGGTCAAATAAATAAATAAAAAAATAGAAGCAACACATGTCTGTTAGTCTGCTGTGAATGACATTTAAAATACAGATGAACGCGAAGCAAAGCTGAAACCAAAACACAGATTCGGTTTAAACCCATTCTTCAAACACTCAAACTATTATACATTTCAACCGAATCAAAGTTTATTCTGCTCAGCTGGTACAGATGTAAAACGTGAACATCATCTTAACAAACTGGACACTGTCGCTGCCGTCTCAAATGAGTCACGTCCTCCAGATGTAATCGCTTGGTTCAGGCAGTTCTCACACTCAGCACAATCCTGAACAACATCATCTGTCCTAGTGTAGTATAGCTTATGGACCGAGACGTTATTTTGACGATGATATGATCAACACTAATCTTGAAGTCTTAAAAACATAAAGAAAACACAAAGCGTGCAATAAGTATTTTTGCAGAGCCGTCCCACAACACTTTATTTCTCTGTCCCCTCTTATTTTGTAACAACAGTCATTTCCCCCATTGAGAAGTTTGACTGTTTATTTAAATCAATTACACCACAGACATTCAAAAGAATTTTAAAGATCTGGGAGTAGAGGTAAGCTCAGGGGGAGCAGCTCACGATTCATTCATTGTCGTTTAGTTTCTCAGTTTTTTGGTGTATAAAATGTCAGAATGCAGTAAAAAACGTCAGTGTTTCCTAAGACAAACCAAAGATATTCAGTTTACGGTCATAGAGAAGTAAAGAAACCAGAAAATATTCAAATTTATGAAGCTGGAGACTGATTATCCAGTCATCAGTACAGCTGTCAACGCCGATACACATTTGCAGTAAACATTTTAATCTTGGTGTCAGCATTTACTACTGTAACGCATGCCTTTAAGCTGACTCAAATCAAATCAACATTGAACTGGATGGATTAAAAATAGTAAGTACTAAAGGAATAAATATTCTTCTCAGTGTTTATGGGCTAATACACGTGACAAGTCGCCATTCATATAGTGCTATAAGCAGAATATGACAGAGAGGTGTCTTCAAAAAGAAGTGGACTTTTAAATTAATTTACTTTACCTGATACAAAAAAAAAAAAAAAAAAAAAAGATACCGATAATCATAAAAACGTGAATATTTGGTCTAATTGGTCTATTCCTAATACGATTGAGCTCTGTGGTGCACATATGGCAAAGAAACTGTCTGAGAAAGCCACTTTAAACAGCAAATTTATGACAAACTTAAATTATGAAAGATGCTGTAAATGGCGTCACTTAATCTTGATTTATTCTGTTGCTGATAGAAGCAAACTCAGGTTCTAAGTACAACAGAAGATGATGACAATGATATGTGATAATGGTATAACAAGTCATTTTCACTCTTCAAGTACCGTATTTAATCATTTCACTGTTTTCTAGTGTTGGACAGATGTTCAGGTTCATCTTACCAAGGCAGAGAAGCACCAGAGACACCTCAGATAGCGCTGCATTCGAAGGAGACAGATTGAGTTCGCTTTTGGACCACCCCAGCCCGTTCTGGTTGAGTCTGGACAGGATGTAGTCTCGGCACAACGCTCTGGACTGGGACACCAGTTCTTTCTCTGTCAAAGATCGGTCGAACACATCCAGGACCTCTGCTGCAAACACAGAAGACCGCCGCAGGACCTCCATGTCCTCCTGCAGGGGATGTGGGTCAGGGAGCGACTGACCTCTGTGGATCAGCTGTACCTCTGCGTGTCCCTCTTTATCTCAGAGGAGCAAGTGTTAACGGTAGAGACAATATGGCAGCTGTGAGGACACACAAAAAAAACTTACTTAGAGAAAGGCAGAGGTTTCTTGCTGGAAGAAAGATGACACACTGGTGCAAAAATACAATGAGCAGCTTATGTGATTATATTAATAACCACTGCAATTCCTGCTGTTACTACACACTTTTTCATTTTTATGAAGCATGTGGGTGTTTAAAGACATTCAGAAGCTAAATCTAACCAGTAACTTACATAAGAATATGATGGAGGCGTTATTGTTGTGAGTCACATGGTGGGACAGTCAAGATATTGCTACACTTCTTCGATTATGTAACACTAAGCAGTGATACCACAAGATAACAAAGGAAAATATGTTGCTATTAAGCCAGCAAACAGTCCTGGTTTGATGTAAAATACATCAAACAAGCTACTTTTTCACATATCACATCACGGCTCTATCAGACTAAGACTCCACGCTTACCATTTTGTCCACAGTGAGATGTCCGCGCGTCTATCAGAGATAAGGTGCCTTTTCCGATAATAATTCTTAATTTTAACAATTTTTAAAAAAAAAAAGAGAGACGCTCAAACTAGCTCTGTAAAATTGCCCAACCTGAAGAGTCCGACTCTCGCAGCAGAAGATCTCGTTTGGTCTTAAAAAAAAAAAACAAAAAAAAAAACAGGAGAGACCATTTAGAACCAGATTTGGTGAAGTTGTGCGTGAGCTCTCGTCTACCATACGAGCTCCGGGGATTGGGGAAGATCCACTCCTGTCTAAGAAGAGCTCAGACTGAGCCAAGAGGGACGCAGTCAGAGGACGCCTACCTGTTGTTCCACCTTCCCGTCGACGCTCAATGGGTGCGTTGGATGTAGAGTCGGGAAAGCGTCCGGAGGAGGAGTCGTCCGTCTTGCCTCTCAGCCACTAAACGAGCCGAACCTCCTCACGGCGAAGCAGAGGAGACGAATCAAGCGCGCACACATTTTCATTCAAAAAAAAAAAATCTGCGCCCGTTGACCTCCCGTGGATCTCCTCTCCCTTTGGTATTTCTAACCTTTTAAAACAGGGTGATATATAGTTTGTTTTCCCCGTGCGTAAAAGCCACTGCGCACGGACCTTTTAAAGGATTTCGGTCAGTAAATAGCAGGCTTGAGATAATGTTTCACGTGAAAATTCATCTCATTGAAATGCAGGTGGTGCAAAGGTGCAGTCGGCTGCCGAAGCTGACCTGATCTTTATGTAAGTGTGCCTTGCTGAGGCCAAAAATGTCGCGCTTCTAATCCCCTACAGATAAATATAGATGTCCTGGTACTCTGCACCTACTGAGACGCGCTGCGCTTCGCATTTCCTCTATCGACTGTGAATTTAAACTGGTTATTTATTGTTATAGGGACCCTGTTTTCATTTTTTTTAAAAAAAAAAGCTTTAAAGGTGGAGGCGCCAGACATTATTTATTTATGTATTTATTACAGGCTCCGTGTTCCTGCAAAATGAGGAAAATAAGGTCATGCAGAAGTCAGATCTGAACGACCTTCGAGGCGGCAAATCAGGCGCTTATCTGTTTCTCCCACAACTTCCCTTTTTATCACTCGTGTTTCTAAGCTTTAATGTGGCGAGATAAACATAATCACATGTTTACACCTGTATGAGACTAAATGCTATTGATCTAGTTTATGTATGTACTGTTATGTATGTATGTATGTATGTATTTTTTAACTTCCCCCTTTTAATCGTTTGGCCGCTAAGTGTCGCTGTTTTTTATTTTGTTTTGTGGTCCAAATTATTTCTTTGCTTTATGGGGCTAAATGATCCTGGTTTCTTCTCATTGAGAATATTCACTCATATAATATAATATAATAAAATATAATATAATATACAACACTGTGACATTTCATGTTCATTTTCATTAGTTTGTTAAATAATCTGCCATGTTTGAAATTCATTTTATAGATTTTATAGTGATGGCAATATTACATTTTCTTCTGCAATACCAACTATAGACTTTAAACCTTACAGGAAGTGTCTGTATAGTATTTTATAAACATTTGCCTTCACGGAGCAATATTTCCTTTAAGAAGCTATTTTTATTGTCAAAATTAATAGCATTAATTAATAGCAATAATAATAGCCAAGTTGCCAAATTTGAGTGAATGAGTGATTCTGAAAATCAAACTAATGATTAATACGCACAGTTGTTAGATATTGACCTTTAAAATAAACCCCCTGGACGTGTACTGTGTTTGGGATAGTTCTTTATACTTAGGCCCACGCCTGTGTCTGTTTCTCAGCAAAAATCTACCAGGCTAAAGGGCCACTATTAATGAATTACTGTAAAATTACAGTGTCTATACAAATGAGTTAAACATGGCCTAGTATTGTTGGCCTGCTCAGAACAGATCATTTGCATTTCTCCATTCCAGTGAGACTTTTTTAGTTATAAGGATGTTAGTGGGCGAGTTCCAAAGTGATTGGGCTGGAAATGAAATGTGGCCAGGGCCCTTTTGATAATTATGAGGAGGTTTTCACGTTCATTGTTCTAGAGGAAAAACCTGAACTTCCAAATACATCTCCAACTGTTCCTGTTTGGAGGTTGCCAGATCTATGTGTCACCAGTGCAGGAGGGAAAAGTTATACTCACTGGATTAAGTGTCGACATGAACGGAATGAAGCATTGCAGCGTTTCAAACTAGTATGAAACAGAGTTAGCCATACGTACCGTGTTAAACAGCATGGCAAACCACACATGGAACCTGGTCCCGTTTCATTACAGGCAACAGTAACGAAGTAACTGGATTCCGACAGCGTTAGTGTCACTGAAAAGTGAATTTAGGAGCTCTGGTATCATGTGACCCTCACATTATCTTAACTCTGATTTCATGAACTACCACACTGAAAAATGCATGTTCACCTTTATGTTCAGTGAGCTCATTCATTCAAGGTATGTCAAGCAGCCGTGGCTTACATCCAGAAGCATCTACCTTGGCTAATTTTTTACAATTGGCTAATTGAGGACAACAAGTATGTCTTGAGGACACTGGCTATTCTCTGGTAGCGGACAACGTCGTGTTGTTGTGCTGTTTGTGAGTTTCTATGTAATAAATCCTGCTACTGGGCAAAACCTAGACCTAAATCAACTTTAAATGGTCACAAGACACTTATGAACAGGGAGCGTGTTGTAATGTGTAGCAATATGTCCGCTATGAAAACAGCTGACCATGTGATTTGACTGAATCTTGAAACAATGACAAGCTGTCACATTCACATCCAGCTTGTGGCTCGATTCAATCTTCAGTATCCAAGCGTTTGGGCCAAAACTATGTCAGTGCAGCCTCAAAATCAGGAGTGTAGACCAAAATTCAGGGCCCTAAACTGTTTCTGTGGGCAACCTTCCTGTCTTAATCCAGGTCTCTCACACGTCTTTTGATTTTTTTTTAAAGTAACTGAGCCGACAACTGTACAGATAAATCTGTACACTCTGTCACTACTGAACTGTTCATACCACATTTAAATAATCTGTGATATGTGCTTACTTAGAAATGAAAAAAAAAGAAAAACTGCAAAGATAAACAAACTTTTCCTTCCAGGTCTTTCAAGGTCTCTGGGGCTCTGAACTCATTTCTGAAACTCATTTTCTAAAGTTTTAGCATGATATTAGTGCCAACATTTGGTTGGGGTGGGTTTAGTTTAAATAAAGTCATACAGGGCTCATTCTTATGATCTAGATCCTACTAACAATTATTGACCATAAAAGCAGCAACTGTAAAATACATGCTTTAGTGCCGCTTCTCCTTTGCAGAGACACCTATTGTGTAACCCACTGCATTTTGCAAATGAGATCAGTGAGTGAAACTGCAATAAGATACGCTAAAGCCCTTCATTTTGAGATTTTTAAGACCTGAGGCTACTGAGATTGAGAGCACACCTTTTACCTTTGTATTATGTTCGTTTCTCCCCCCTTACTTTGGTGTTCCTGGTCAAACTTGACTGGTCTGGTTTAACTGCGCTTACATTAATACAAAAAAATCATAACTCAAACATAATCATCACACCGGAGTGGCATTGTACAGTCAGGTTCGAGTGTGTCTTGCAAGCGTAAGCATCACATTTGTAGCATGTCAGTCTTGTTTTATTGTCTCTTGGGGCACAGAGCTTGCATCTCTTCTTCTTTTGCCCCTGTCCTTGTTGGGGGAGGAGAGCCCAGGCTGGGGTTTGCAGACTCCTAACCAGACTGGCAGAGGCTGGTGCGTGGGGAAGGACTGGAAAGCTGCCTCTTCATCTGTCGACTGGTCAGTCTCATAAAGGTCCGGATCAAAATCAGGATCGACGTTGACTTCCAGTTCTGACACATCCTCCTCTATCTCAACTCTCTCAACGGTTCAACTTCGATCTCCTCTTCATCTGATTCAAGAATTCGGCCCAGAGCCTCTCTGACTGTAAATTTCCTACTCACTGTGGTCACGGAGTAAAATGAGAGCGTGGCACAAATA
>JAPQRN010000010.1:11519364-11530212 GCA_037367275.1 Coranthus polyacanthus
TCTATGTGTTCAAATGTCTAGTGTGGAGGATATCATAAGGCCTTGAGGCAATCAGAGGAAAAATAACATTTGTATGACTGTATGAAGTTGTAAATCGGTCAGATTTGACCCGAACGCCACAGGAGGGTTAAGCAGGTGGTCAAGTCTTAGTCTTTTGTAAATGACCTCTGAGTTAAGTGCGGCCCTGCATTTTATTTGGCAATGTCCTGACTGAATAAAACAAACTATTAAAAAGAGTTTTCATTTCATGTCCAAAGCCTTATGCCTTTAGGGATTTAATGTCTCAGATTTGATTACCTGCTCTCCATGAAAGAGCCTCCATGCGCTAAACTGTGAAACATACGCAAGCAGATGATGACGTTTCCTCCCTCTCGCTCTCTCTCCCTCTCTCGTGCACAGATTCCTATCATTCCAGCCAACCTTTCGATCTAACGTACAGGTTGGGGACTAAATTTCAAAGTGCCATCCAGGACACACACACCCATCGTCAGTGGTACCTGGGAAACAGGTAAAACCAGAGGCACAGGACGGCTTGTCATAGCAGCAAGGGTTGGACCAGCTCCGGTGCCACAGGGCAGGAAGGGATGGGCAAAGTGTGACGTTAGGTTTGTGAAAGTGTATCTTATTACACCGTTAGCCTAAATAATGTGGGAGAAACACAGATCTTTTTTATATATATATATATAAGGAGTGGTGCACCTGGAGGAACTGTCTTCATCTGACCATTTAAACAATTAAATGCCCAGTTTTCAGTCTAATTATTTACACGTTAGCTTGATCTTTTACAGTGATTTTTTTTTTTTCTCTTGCTGCCAAACAATGGGACTATTCACCCTTGGGTCGTGCTTGCTTTAACCTCGGCCTCCAACTCTCTGACCTCATTGACTGATGAGACACTCCAATCACAAACAGGCTATGTAAGGGCAGGAAGGTGGAGCTAAGCATTGAAACAGGGTGTGGTTCTGAAACTAGGAAGCTCCAGTAGTACCCAGCGGTTTAAATTGAGTTGAATGATTCCAGTCCCATATTTATCACAGCTCCTGTCTCACTTTTACTCATCACTCTCTTGGCTCTGCCTTCCTTCATCTGTTCGGTTTGAAGCTACTTGTGGATTCTGGTGAAAACACGTCTTTGCATTACACAGGACAGCTAGAGGATACCACCCACGGACTAGTGCTGCTTCTATTTTGTCGGTTTTCATCTGCTCAGTCTCTGGTGCTGCTGATCTGTTGGATCTTCTGGATTGAGTGCTGCCTGCCTGCTCTGGATGTGCAGCTGCTCTCTTCTCAAACAGTGCTGAGGATTTGTGCTCAGCAGGTGAGTCACTTGCTGCTCAAACAACAGCAGATAGATTGGTCGACTTGGCTGAACTTTTTCGCTTCCATGTAAAAAAAAAAAAAAAGAAGAAATTGTGTGTTGAATGAAACCGGTTTCTTTCAAATGCATGCTTAGACAGGAGTTTTTCATTATATACACCCCCCCCCCCCATTTGTGGTAAACTTGTCTGGATTAGTCAAAGAGAACATGAACTCTCCGGCTTTAAATCTGTTCTTTTGTTAGTTTTGTGGTTTTACTCCCTGGCTATCTGTGATCAGCTCATACCTTGATATCTCAGTTGTTCGGCTAGGCTGGCCATATAGGCCAAGTTCTTTGCCTCACCTGTTTGACTTGCTCTGTTAGTCAGCAAGAGAGAATTTCATTGTTTTTAGAGTGACAGATGTTTCACAATCCCTCACAAAAGATTGATAGATTTAATTAATACAGGAAAATAGCTTTCTAGTGGATTAATGAAGTAAATGGAGTGTTTTAGTCCCAGAACAGTGATGATTTTTAGGTTATATGTTGCTCTTTCATTAAGGCAGTAAATGGAGCTCCATAGCACCAGTTTTCTCTGTATACACACAGTATACAATGTATAACGTTGAAACACTGTACACAGAAACATTCGGGGCTGTTTGATGAGCTTGCGCAGCTGTCTCCTGTTTGTTCTGTCAGGAAAGCAGGTGGTCAGGTCGCTTTGTTGCTCACCTTTCCTGCCAACCTCACACTTGCATCCGCTTCATCTCCCGGTTTATGACTGTTGGTCTTTTTATATTTTTCAGGGGTTTAGTGAAAAAGAAGCAAGCGGTCACCATGCTGCAAGACATTGCATCAAACATTTTAAAATTCTACAATTATTTACAATCAAGAACTGGTGAGTTTATCTTCTTTATAGATTCTCTTTTTTTTTTATTTTTACTGAAATGTGTATTTATCTCAGCGATGTAGTAGCAAATGAAACAGCGGATAAGAGACTTTGAAAGGTTCACATTTTTTTATCTCCTCAAAACGGTGTATAACCTGCTTTAACAGCTGACCCCTTGTCATGTATCCGTTACCTGCTGCGACAGTGATGATAATATGTGTTTTCCAGATGACAGGGTCAGAGACTACCCGCTCATGCAGAGCCCCATCCAGATGACCGCCATCCTGTTGGCTTATGTCTTCTTCTCCGTGTACGTCGGACCTCGCCTGATGGCCAACCGCAAGCCTTTTGGCTTAAAGACAGCCATGATTATCTACAACCTCAGCATGGTTTTACTCAATGCCTACATCGTGTATGAGGTAATTCAGCCGAGGAAACGGGTGACAGATGGAGTTCTCAGCACACTCGCATAACAGACATTATTCAACAAGTCCACAATGCTTGCAATGGTAATAAAAACTCCTGCTAATGTGTTTCTACGTCTAGTTCTTGATGTCTGGATGGGCCACTACGTATACATGGAGATGTGACCTAATTGACACTTCAAACAGCCCGCAGGCTTTCAGGGTAAGCGTGTCAGTTGTTGCTCATTGCTCACAAATCATCCTTTGGTAAAAATGTTCTCTTCTGGACTGTTCTGAAGGCTTGAAAAAAAAAAAAGTGGTCCTACTCCACCTCCTGACAACGACCGCCTGCCTTTTTAACATAATCTAACATGACATCACTTTATTCTTTTCCCCCAGATGATTCGAGCTGCTTGGTTGTTTTATTTTTCAAAATATATTGAACTCCTTGACACAGTAAGGATGTTGTCCTCTCACTTCAAGCATTTTCACTTGTTTTCTAGTACCTTCTTTGGTCTTTACTTGAACGTATTGTCTAACTTTATTCCAGGTATTTTTTGTGCTGAGGAAGAAACAAACTCAGATCACATTCCTCCACGTATTCCACCACTCCTTCATGCCCTGGACGTGGTGGTGGGGCATCACTCTGACTCCTGGTGAGGTTTACTTTGCATAATGTCTGTGCACGCCTGCGTTACACTGTGTCCAATTAGATTTCACCTGAAAATAGTGGACCACGCATAGACTCAGAAAGCGCAGACAGTCCGCTCTTCTTCTCGTTCCACAATATTATTAAGCCACAAATATACCACAAATGACGACCTGTCGGTTAGTGTCAGTTTAGTGTAACCGTTACCATCGTAACAAAGGTCTTAGTTTTGAATGAACCTGGGGCTCTCCAGCGTTAAAGAAAGTGGAAAAAATAATTCCAGCCTACGCCCCTTTTTCTGGATCTGCTCCAATGTTTAAGGAGTTCATCCTTGGCCCATGCCCTACCCTTCCACATAGTTCCATGAACATTTGTGTGGTAGTTTTAGTGCAATCCTGCCCACAGACCGACTTATCATGTAACCTCCTTGGTGGAGGTAAAACTGTACAGTTTAAGTCCAGTGTGTAATGAACTGCATTATGTCCTGCGTCTCTCCTCTCTCAAGCTGGAGGAATGGGCTCCTTCCATGCCATGGTGAATGCCACAGTCCATGTCATCATGTACTTCTACTACGGCTTATCTGCTGCAGGACCTCGCTTCCATAAATATCTGTGGTGGAAGAAGTATATGACCGCCATCCAGCTTGTATGTCCTTTTTTTTTTTTTAAAAAACATTTCATATTCAAGTACAGTGGTAGACTGTATACGTTAATTACTCAAATGCTGTACATAAGTACACATTTGAGGAACTTGTACTTTACTTTATTGCCATTTCATGCCACTTTATCCACTCCACTACATCCCAGAGGCAAATATTATACTATTTACTCTACTACATTTATTTTTCAGCTTTAGTTATTTTTAAGATTAAGATTTTACAGAATGGATAAAACAACAACCGTTTAAAATCTAACACATAGTTAAAGATTAAAGCAGTGGCTTCCGACTTTTTTGGCTTCTATTGACGCTATGTCTGATTTTACTGGTATTTGATGTATTACTTAATGATATTTGAGGCTTTTTTTTTTAACTAAAAAGTGTTTCCCTGTTATTGTTGTTTTTGTATTTTACAGACGCAGTTTATTCTGGTCTCTGTTCACATCAGCCAATACTACTTCATGGAAAAATGTGACTACCAGGTTCCCTTGTGGATCCACCTTATCTGGATGTATGGCGTCTTCTTCTTCCTCCTTTTCTCAAACTTTTGGGTGCAGGCCTACATAAAGGGCAACCGTCTGCCCAACACAGAGAACAAGCAGAAGCAGAATGGCTCGACCAGTGATGGCGTCACTGTGGTGGCCAATGGCAAACACCTGGAGAATGGGAACGCCCACCACCACACTAACGGCAAGATCCTCATGGGCAAAGTAAAAGAAATTTAACCATTGTGACTCTGCACATCAGAAGGAGGCTCTCTAGAGCCATCTTGAATATGTCATTCATGTCATTCAAGTCATGTCATGTCTGTTGGCATATTGGAATGGCACATGTCAATATGCTTCTCCTAAACTACAGATTTTCTATACAAGTCTAGTCTTTGTTTGAAATATTCACTTCTTGGGATGTGAATGGCATATTGTTTTTGCCGGTGATCTCTATTTGCCAAATTGTGTTTGTTAGTTGTGAAAACTATTAACTGTGATGCACACTGTACGATGATGGTGCTCATTTTGTCACTGATAGTATTCTTCAACTCAGACTTGATTCACACAAGCCTGACCTACATGTATGTTCGGCTGCATGGCACTTGTTGCTTGGGAGTATCGCACAGTTTCCACTGAAGACTAGCACGTGTAAATAACTGCTACAAACTTAATGCCAAATGACAATTTTCATTGTAAATGTCAAATATTTAGTTTTTTTTTCCTGTTTTTATTTATCTTTTGAAATAAAACAAATTTTAGATAAAGGTCTGTGTCATTTGGAAAGGAGCTATGGTGCGCTCTATGTAAGAAAAATACCACACCTCAGTTTTTCAATGTTAAGAATTGTGGAAGTTTTATGCTGTATATTACAGTTTTGATTTTTGCATAACAAGGCAGTGACAAACTGCTGTGAGTGAATATTACATTACAAAACTGTATCATGGTTCATTTCCTCAGCACACTGTGTGTGAACTAAATCCGAAAGGAGAGGAAAAAAAACTTGCTATTAAATTACAATTAAATTAAAAAGTCCACCACTGATGGCCATTTCTAATTATATCTGCAGAAGTATGTGCCTTAATAAGCTTACTAGTGTATTGTTGATCAAACATGTGCACTGATAACATCACCATAGAAGGATGGTCTTGTTTGAAAGAACTGCAAGATTTGTTTGTATTGGGTTGGATACTTGTCATAAATGTTTACGTATATATATTGAAGAGATGTTTATTACATTACTATGTTCAGTTCAAAAACCTTTTTATGGAATAAACAGACAAAAACTGTTTTGTGTGTGTTTTTGCCTTATTTCAAAATGCTTAACCCTTGTATGGTATTTGGGTCAAATTGACCCCTTGCAAATAGAAAAAGGGTACAAGTATAATTTTCTCACACTATACGCCTCACACCTGCACATCAAAGAGATCAATACCTCTACGTCACAGTACACAAACACCCCAGTACGACCCATTTTGACCCGAGGTCGACCAGAGGATCTCAAAAGTAAAGACCACACAAGGGCTAACTGATTTAGCAATGTGACCTGCCACAAAAAAACATGCATTTTTCCTGATATTTTACATCACTAGCAGGACTGGAATTTTAAACGCCAACATAGGTCGAGGTTTGATACAAGTAAAGCATGTGTCATATTTCCCTGAATTGACAGACGTTTTTTTTAATCTCCTCGTGCAGATTCACTTTCATGACATGTTAAATCTTAATTGCCTTCAGAAACACTTAAAAAAAAAAAAAATTAAAAAAAAAAAACATTTATAACCCAAGTGACATTGAATCTATTATACATTATATAAGGGAGAAAAAAACCCCACACCTCACTGTAGGTCATGTAGTTCCTTTATTAGCAGACAAACAATTGCAACAACCAACTTTCTAAACCATGAACACAATCAGTAAGTTGTCAGTCACCGCTAAAAACACTGAATGTAAATCGTCAATGTGATTAAATAACAGTTCATTCAGAACAAAAAATAAAAACCTCCAACAGCCAAGACAAAGTAAATTATCTGATTGACTGATGAATACCACCGCTGGTTGATTTGGCCAGCCTCTCTTTGGCCTTCTTCTTAATAGGGTCCACTTCGAAGCTCTTCCACATTCGAATCGTCTCATCTCCAGCAACAGTAGCGATGGTGGAGTTATCTGGACTTAGAACCAAACTGAGAACTCTGTCCTCGTGTCCTAAAATAAAAAAAAAAAAAAGGCATCATTTGCTTAGCAGAATCTGAATAAAATCAACTTCCACGTCAGTGGATGTTTCTTCTGAGAACAGTATGTGTGAACAGGTAGTTACTTACCATTGAGCTCTGCAACTTTGGTGAGGGACGGGTACTTCCACACAACGACATTGTTGTGAGCATATCCATGTGCAGAAACCAGTTCCTTATAGTTGGGTGCAAACACCAGGGAGGATATCTAAAAAGCCAAAAAGATGACAGGAATGACATCACCTCAAAAAACAGATGCCTTCAAAATTAAATTCAGATGAGTGAAACTTTTAAAATGATATCAAGAGGTGCATTTACCTGGGACTGAGTGTCAAGTGAACTGATGCAGGAGCCACTGTTTACATTCCAGATGCGGATGTGGCGGTCACTGGTACCACCTCCTGATGCGAGGATATTTGGCTGCCATGGGCACCAGGCCAAGGCCTACATCGTCACAACACATGCACAAATTTAGGTCAAACACCTGTTAAAAATCTACATATGCACAACACATTAAGGGTGAAGACTTTAGTATTTACACAATTTCTGAGAAATATTGTGGAACCACTTAAACTTTAACTGGCTGTTAAAAAAAAAAAATCAATTTAAAAATCTGAAGCTGCAGACCTTGACTGCTCCCTGATGTTCACTCCAGCAGCGGACTGACTGGCTTTCATTGCTGATGCTGCCCTCCTGCACGTGGGGCCAGACACACACCAAGTTGTCATTGCCCCCACTGGCCAGGTATCTGCCATCAGGGGACCACTTCAGCCCACACACCTCCTGTGAGTGACCATTCAGTGTGAATATGTGATGCTCTGCCATTCTCACATCGTGATGGTGGATGTGTCCTGATCTAGAGCCACTGGAAAGAAGAAAAAAATAAAAAAATAAAAAACACTGCATTCAAGCACAACAAACAGGAAACCACTGACTTGATTTAAACCTTCTATACGCAATGAAAGAAGAACTGTACCTAGAAAGAATGTGATCATTCCAACTCAGGCTACCAACTCGAGATGTGTGGCTGGCCATACTGCGTAGGCGCTTCTGCATTGTGACGTCCCACAACTAAAGAAAAATGTACCAACAAACAAAATGAGAAGCAGCTCTTTTGAATCAGGTGCCGTTATGAAGCAAGGTGGGTGAACAGATTAGTAAACTGACCTGAACTTTGCAGTCACTGGTGCCAACAGCAAGATAGTTTCCCTCTTTGGTCCAGGACAGTGAGCAGATGTAATCCTCCTCGCGCTCCATTTTCATAAGAAAAATGATGTCTCCTTGAGTTGCATCCCACAGGTACACATTGTTGTGAAGAGCCACAGCAAGCATGTTTTGACTGCTCCAGTCAAACAGATTTAAATCTGAAAGAAAACCACTAATTAGTTCTTGCTGTGCAGGAGTGTACTTTACTAGAAGCAATTTCCAGACTGAGAAGAGGAGATGATACATTGGTAGTGATTCCACGAATTGTTATTGAACAGTGGTACTTGGGGCAATAAACCTATTGTGTCTCATATCTGTTCAGGTCTTCAGCTGGGCATACGCTTGACATCAGCCTGATTATGTAATTTGGACATAAATGACCAAGACCAGTCAGGTTCAGTCTGTTCACAGATGGCAGACAGTCGTGTAGTGTGCTGTGAAAATATTCCAGTTATGTCTTGGTTTAGTATGTGTGCTCCCATCCCCTCAGTTGAAGAATGCTTCAGCTACTTATTGAGTGGCCAGGTATAGTTCTGTTGAAAGTTGAAGTTACAGTGTTAAAATTATATAATCACTGGACAAGCATCAGGACTATACTTATCTATAAGATTAAGGTTAAATTACAATGTCTGTAGTCATGCTGCAACACTGCTAAAAGAAAGGAGGAACAGAGCACTGGTGATGTGACTTTATGAACCCATTTAGACCCAACTCACAGAAATCATTGCGCAGCTGAGGGGCATCTAAGATTCTGTCAGGAGTTGAAGATATGTATCTCGTCTTTTTAGTAGAGGCAGGGGTTGTAACTTGACTGTAGAGGACTTTCAAGTTGTTCTGGTAACCTGTAAATTAGATCAGGGAACTGTTAAAAATGCTGTCATTTATGAAGCATTCATTTTGAGTGCCATACTGGCACAACTGTTTTCTATACCTTCTGGAGCATTCAGAGGCTTCCCTCCAAGATGCAGGATCTTTGCATCCTCAATGTTGTACCCGTTCAGAGACATAGACCAGGCTTTCTGATTTTCCTTTAAAATAAATGTTTAAAAAAAAGCCATCAATATTACAATTCTTTAATTAAAAGTGGACAATAAGGGGTTTTATCAAAACAATTACTCACTGCTGCTGCTGTTGCTGCTGCAGTATTGTTTGCATCAACAGGGTCATTTTCTTTAGTGAGCAGAAAACTAGCCACATCCATTTGTTTGCTGTTTCTGGTGGGAATGAAGCGGTCGCCTCCCATCTTGGACGGCGTCTGTTTTTTATTTTTGCCTGTAACACAAGTTGTCATGTCAGCGATTGCAAAATATATCCAGAGCATCTTGATTAAAAGCCCGTAGCGTTGAACGAAGGGCACGCATTACCTGGTGTTTTGCTCGGCGTTTTCGATGAACTCAGGGACGCATTTGCAGGTTTTCCAGGCGACAAACCGCTCAAGGCGGATGTGTTTGAGGAGCTGGCCTTTCTCTGCCATCTCGCCATCGGGGCGTTTGTGATGGGCATGTCCAGTTTCAGGATACTGTGGATGTCATTCTCAAATCCAAACTGTGCCATTTCATCTAAGTTCTCTCACACCTGGACACGAAGGGAAAAACGACTATTTTTACGATATGAAATTATGTTTGTTACAGCTAATTATGGAGTGACGCCCTGTTTATTAAGCGAACCATGCTAACTGGCTAACAACGGGCGTCGTGGTTAGCTAAAAACATCATATGCGGCTGGTATTAACTAAACAACTCAATTTCATTTTCAGCAAAAAAAAAAACATCTTTCTTTCCTAACAAATAACGTTAAATGTAGCATATCTACTCTACTAGCTATCAACTTAGCATAACTGACGTTTAGCTAGCTAGTCAGAAACAACCTGCAAAAGTTACTAGCGTTATGTTCACTAACATTAACCACGTTGTACGTCTACTAACCGGTCTGTCCAGAACTCTACAAATTCTCTCAAAAGGCTTAAAGACTTGTACAATTTTAAAATAAGTAAAATTAGGTTACCTCTTCGAGAAAACGTGAACGTCTCGGAACTCCACTTAGATTAGCCAGTTAGACTCTCTGCTCTGAATTTTTGAATTTCGTGACGACAACGCCACACGGTTTAAATGCCAGAACGCACTCAGGCGATTGGTTCGTTTCAGGGGAAGCCGTGCCGTTGCTGCGGTAACATTTCCGAATGCCTTCATGTGATTGGTGGAGGAAAGGAACTGGCAGAACAACGTGTGAAAATAACCTCCTCGCAAAACTATATCGCCATCTGTTGGTCAGAAATATTATTCTCGTTACATTTGAAAAGAAATCCAATAATGCATCACATTCAGTATTGATCAGTCTAATCATTTATTGCCATAAAGCATATATCAAGTAGGCCTTCACAAGTTGATGAATACATGATAACAAACCTAAGGTTTCAGGGTGTTTTCACATAAAATATATTAATATAGTAAGGCTGTTCCATGAGTAATACAGTGTGTAAACTATACAGTGATACTGTGATAATATGCTACACTGTCTGAAACTCCATCTTTTCCTTTGTGGTTATATTCAGTCTTCGTTTACTATCATGAAATTGTCACCATTTTTAAAAACTATAACCTCCTTGGAGCATTCTTTTGTTTCCTGTGATCTAATATTACGTTTATAATTTTTGATCCCATACTTTTATTCTTATTCATACTTTTGTGAGATCATAATTATTTCTAGCACTTCCTTAGATGCATATGTGTTGATTTATTATATTAGTACATCCAACTTCTTGTTATATTATTTAAGTTTTTCAAACTTGTTATATTTTTTTTCTATTTGTTGGTATATTTTTCCACACAAGCAGAGAGCCTGGACTTCTCGTGACTTCCATTCTACATTATGGACTTTAACTGAGTGTAAGCTTGACAGTCATTGTGTTTTTTAATGTTATAATATGCTTTGTATTATTTGAGATCCAATCATTTCCACTGATTAATTTGTTCAAAACATACACAGTAAACATCAATCTGTGATTATGATGATAGAGGGATTATCTGACTTG
>JAPQRN010000010.1:11565141-11600560 GCA_037367275.1 Coranthus polyacanthus
CTTTAGGGGAACCTTCTTCTATGCAGACCTGTAGATAGTTGCATGTGTTGTTTGAGCTTACTGTTCATGGATGAGAGATGCACTGCTGCCTTTCATACTTCTACTTCTTGCACTTTGTAATCTCAGCCTTCCACATTGTCTGTTGTCCTCATTTTCACCTTAATCTCACTCCCTCTCTTGCTCTCTGCTCATGTGTTGTGCGGCTGAAGGGTGGATACAGAGCATTACAGGTAAAAGCTTTTCTCTTGAGCTTCTCTTATCTTGGGGTAACTCAGTGTCAGAGGGAGCCATTAAATTCAGTACAGTTTATACTCAGTGTAACCCAAGAACTGAACATGCTGTGCACATTGGCACTTGATGTCAGTGCATTCCTTCAAGCCGGGGTTGGGTGTGTGAGTGACTGACTGGGCACACACAGAAGCAAAAAATGCAGAACATTTTCACTTGGTGTCGTGAGGACTGCCGTGCTCAAGACACCAAGTGCACATGCGGAACAACATGTTTGTCAGTGCTAAAATACAATCTTTATCTTTCTTTCCCTCTATGCTCTCCTTGTCTGTCCCCCAGGGTTACTATCCAAACCGACCAGCTATGGCCACCAGTGCTCCAAGGGTACAGACAAGCAGTGGCCCACGACCTGTTGCACCCCATGTCTACCCGCCCAGCTCCCAGATGATGATGATTTCCCAGCAGCAGCTCCCTTTTGCTGGGTCCCCTCAGGGCTACTTCATCCCCCCTGGACAGGTGGGTTTACATTCATAATCACAAATATGTTAAAATGGCACACACCCAATAACCTGTCCACACAATACTGTATTCAGTATACAGTACTAAATATTTTTTATCCATGATCACTACTGTGAACATTTCTTCACTAAAACGAACATTAGTGATCCTGTATAGCCAGTATCATGAAGCTGCTTTGTCACTGGTCTCTGATTTCCAGCTGAGAGCCAAAGAGGCAGGTTGTTAACCCCTACGTTACAATACACATAATCAGAAACTAACAGTATACTATGATGAGATCAAATGGTCAAGTGATGGTACAGAGTTACTACATCAATTAAAAGTGATAATTAATAATATAACTGTAGAATTAGAACAGAATAAAAAGTTTTAGAAAAACTGGTAAATATTAAGTGTAAGGTAAAGGCTCATAATAGGTGTCTAGGCTACAGTATTCCTTTTAATATAAGTGCGGATATATAACCTAGCGTACAGTATGTTTTTAATACAAGTGAATGTATAGCCTCGGGTACAGTAGGCCTTTAATATGAAAGAGTACTTTTGCTTTTTTCTTTGTCAGATGATGAATAAACTGCCTGTAAAAAGCATAGCAATATATCTCTCGGTCCTTATTACTTATCACTTTATTGTAAACTCAGGATTTTTGTCTCCGGGTGTTTGTGTCTTTGTCACCTTTTTTGCCCCTCATGAGGTTAGATCCCTGAAAAGTGTTTAGAAAAGCAAGTTTAACATGTGAATACTTGCAATGACTCTTGTCACATGATTGCAAACTCAGGATTTTAGTCCCTGGGGATTTACATCTTTGTCACCTTCTTTACCCCTGATGATTTTGCATCCCTGAAAAGTGTCTAGAAAGATCATTTTAACACGAATACCTGCAGTGGCTCCTCTACGTTGTTTTAAATGAAATAGTGTTTCTTGAAAAAGGTGTCATGTGATGTCCCAGTGTCACAGAACAAAAAACAGTTTTAGAAGATAAAGATAAGAGTTAAAGGAAATAATTCCAAAAGCCTGACAAGAGTATTTGATTTAATACTACTTTATTTAGATTTAACAGAATAATTAACTGCGATTGAAAACATGATTTGACCAGCTACACGAATGTGAGATCTTTAATGTCTCACTTTTACAACAGAAAAGGCAACAGTGAGAGATTTCCTGACTCTTTATTTATTATGTTTTGCAGTACCGGGCCCCATATATGCCAAACACTCAGCAGTATCCTGTGACAAGTGGTACAGCGGGCTTCTACCCAGGAACTAGCCCTGCTGAATACCCAGCATATGGTAAGGGTATTTGTTTAACACCTGTGACAACCAAGCACAACCATGAACATAACTGAGGTGAACCCACTAGCAAACACCAGCAGCTCAAATTTAAGGTTTTACTGTAATGCATCCATATGCATTTCAGCACCTCTTAAGTTTTTTTGCTGAGTGTCATGGTTTTGCTTGACTTGTTGGTGTGTTTAATGTCTTTCTGGGTCAAAACAACACAGCTATATGTGGTGAACTGCCAGCTGCATGTGGTCTGGCTTGACTCTGCTTTGGCTTGTGTTCTTTCTATCTGAGGTCTCACCTGAAACTGCCTTACAGGTACCATGAAATGAGTTAGAGGGCTGAAATATGGCCCCTTTTGTTTGATGCATGTCTACAATGTTAGAGTGCAATATATATATATATTGAAGATGGATGATTTGCACGTGCTTGTGTGCTTACATACATTTTTTTGTTGAAGTCTGTTGTGCTGGGAGCCAGTTGTTTGTTGATGTTAGCCAACTCCATTTCTTAGCTAATGGTATCTAGTGTTGGACAGAGTGGCTGCTGGAAAGGAACAGAAGAGAGGCATTGAAGAACTCGGGAGCAAGCATAAGATTTTCATGAAAAAACTGACCCGAGTCCTCTACATAGAAATCACATGTACAGGCTCTTACCATGGATGTAGCCAGCCAAGACAGTCATTGCTGTATTACCATAGAAATTGAGTTATATGCTCAACAAATGACAAAACAGACTCCAGTGCAAACTTCACGTAAGCACACAAGCTCGTGTGAATTTTACATAATTAACACTTAAAGGTGAAATAGTATGCATGACAAGATTTCAGAATGGAAGCCACAACTTTAACTCTAACTGCTGCCACTGCACTTTGGGAATCAGACTGGAAAAATTACACACACATATGTGCCAAAAAGGTAGTTTTCAGATTTTTAAAAATAAACATCATCTTTTTTTTTTTTCTTCTAAAGATCAGCTGGCGGTGTGCCAGCATTTAATTGCCTTAAAATTTCATACAGACCCCAGAGTGCAAAATGGCACAGCAAAATTAATTACAGGAGTAAAAATTACTACTACAGTAAAGGCATTTTTCATTTCATGGGACCTTTGTAACACCCTGCTTCCCCCTGGATCTTCTCATTAACTCATTCTGCATCTGTCTCTTCCTGCCCTCTCTGCTTCTTTCCTCCCTCTCCCGTCCCTCACTCCCTTCCTCTCTTTTGCTGCGTTGGTTCAGAGCCCTCTCTTGCTGCGAGGGAGAGGCGGGGTGGTGGGGGGAGAGGGGCTGGGCGAGAGAACGGCCGTCTCTCTCTCCATGGTGCTCCTCTCACCTCCCAGCGCTACCCCGGTGAGTAGTGTGTGTGCTTGTGTGTTGGTCAGCAGGCTTCAGTGGCTAAAATTCTATGTGGCACCTCCTGTCTCTTAGTGTTGTAAATATGTTTTTTTCCCCCTTTCCTTTTGAAGCACACACTACACCCAAAGTGTAGGTCATGTAACCAAAATAACAGGAACTAATTCAATCATGAATTGTAATTTTTTTAGACTCAAAAAGCAGTCCAACAGTCGTTTGAATACTTTCTGCATTCACGCAGATTACAGCGGACAAATTCCGACGCATACGTCTGTATAGTTTTTTTTTCTCTGCCCTCCATAACCTGAAACCATCAGTAAGGCCTCAAGCTGTAGAGATATTGACTTCGACCATGTAACTGAACAGCTATATCAGTGGTCAGTAAGTAGATAGGCCTGTCATACTTACATAATTGTTTGAGCTAACCACAATTATTTTGCATAATCCTGATAATAGTCTCCCTTCACCTGTATGCTCACCTGTTTCCACATCATTTTCCATCGTTTGAGGTCTGACTGGCTCTCTTTTCACAATGTCCTCTTGAGGCACTTCACTTCTATTGGTCCCTGTTGAGTATGAGTAATTTCTTTATGTATTTCAGTAATAGGCTTTGTATATTTAAGTTATTTGTCTCAGTTATGAACTGTGCAACTTTTGTTCAGAAAGCCTAAACTGCAAAACGAAATGCAATTTTTATTTGTGTTCATGTGTTCAATACCATTAAATGAAATAAATTCTCCTTCGTAATGTGTACTGTATATGTGTAAATAAACTGCTGTTACGATTATACTATACTAGTAGCATAAAATGAACAGATAAAGGAAAATTAAGTTGTTCATTGCAGTTATTTAAAAAAAAAAAAAAAAAGTACCACGACAGCCCTAAGTAGATGTTTTAGTTACACCATAACATTAATCAACACCCACAATTCCTACAAACTGCGACAAGTTTAAGAAAACGGCAAATAAGGAATTTTAAGTCATAGCTACATAACAGATCTTGTGATTCCTGGATTAATGGTCATTGCACTGTGAAGCTGTTGTATGGGCTAACTTCTCTCTCTCTCTCTCATTCAAACCCTACAGCAGGAGCATACTATTCAGCGCAGCCGCAGTACCCTCCATCTGTCCAGCCTGCACCGGTCATGATCAACCCCGCCCAGCAACAGCAACAAGCTCCGCCTCCTCAGCAACCTCCAGCACAGTCACAAGGCCCACTAAAGAGAGAACGCAAACCGGTAGTGTGTCACAACAAAAGAGAATCACACCTCTTGTCTGGGGTCAAAAAATGAATGGAGAGAAAGTGTATTGTCCGTTCAATGCGGAACTTTCCCTTTTACCTCAAAATAACAATGGTATTTATTATGATGAGTTGCAGCTATAGATCACTACTGACTGAATAGTTACATACTCTTGTTTTTATTGTTGGATACATGTTTTGTTGACCCCTAACCAATATTTTTTCTGTCTCTTTTTCAAAAGATAAGAATACGAGACCCCAACCAGGGTGGGCGTGATATCACAGAGGAGATCATGTCAGGTGGAAGGTCCACCACCACACCAACTCCCCCACAGGTAAGAGTCATTTTGATAAGAGTAATTGTATTGTCTAAACTACTAAAAAGATATAGTAGTTAAATTAAATTCTTGTTTTGCATATTTTAATTGTCTTATTTGTTCTTACATGTGGACTATGATGTAATTGAAAGTAAATACAGGAAGGATTTTAAGTAGCGAATCCTTCGCTATAAAAATTCCGCTTTTTGTCGTTAAGATGTTTGTGGACTTTGTTAGCCATAATAAAGCACATGTTCCCACTGGTATTTGTTTGCTTCATTTGGAGTTTTGATAGTGTTAAAGTGGCAGAGTGATTTGTGAATCCTTCTGGTGGTGCACTCGTGCTAAAATGACAGTATACCTCCCAGTTTAAAAGGATGTTATTCTCAGTTTAAAAGCTTGCTTTTCAAGCATATAAGGTGACTTATAAATGCTTGTATTTTAAGACAAAGCACTAAATTCTCAGATGGGTATATCACCTGAAATTTTAATTTTAGGATTTTGAGGATTCTAATAAAAATTACAAAAGTGACTTTTTTGACCTAGTCTTAACAAAAGCATTAACTGATAAGCTACAAGTGAAATGGTGGCAGGGTGGGCATGTTGCAGTTTAATTACATTGGATGTATGGCAGCTGTTCTTTTCCACATTAAGATGTGGGTTAAACTGAACTCAAAATGTGTTTTCTGTGATTTTAGGCCTCCATAGCAGATGCGAGTCCTGCGCAGACCAATGGTGAAGTTATACAGCCAGTCAGTACTGTGACAAGAAGAGGTGAGTACACTTTTTTTCATAAAATTCAAGATGGCCTCATCATAGATACTTTATGATACTCATGTCACATTCTCCTTGTGTGTCTTTTCCCCTCCTAGATGAAAACACAGACCCTCCTACTAGTGCTGAAACCCCACCACCTCCTGCTAGTGCGAACCCAGAGCCTGTGGAGGAGGCCAAACAGGAAATAGACAGCCAGACGGCACCCACTACTGACTTAGCCCCCCAATCTGTAGCCCTTACACCAGCTACAGAGGTACCATCCTTATTGATAAAGGATCAGCAGCCACCTTCTTCACTTCCTCCTGCAGCAGAAGCTTCTTCCACCTCTGATGATGCAGTAAATACAGTTGATACTAAAGTTAGTGACACAGTAGATGCTCCTGTAGGCCCTTCAGCATCATTAGCAGCACAAGAGGTCCCTGTCAAAAAAGACGAACCACAGATTGTCTCAGCTCCAGCTGAGAACTCACCAGAAAAGGAACAAAAGAAGCCAGAGGAAGTGAAGAAAATTGAAAAAGAAGAGCAGGAGTCTAGTGCTATATTAGAGCCTGCAGTTGAGGATAAAGCAATAGTTACCCCTGTTAATGTGGCAAAAGAAGAAACCTCCTGTCCACCAACAAAGGCAGTAACTGAAGTCCCTCAACCACCAAACTCTGCCCAGGAATCTGCTTCTCCAGTGACCGAGAACGAAGCCCCCAGCTCTGTCACCGAACCTGAACCCACAGTGGCTGAATCAGCAGAGCCTCTTCTCTCCAACGGCCTTCCTCAGGACATTGAGGAAATGTCTGAGGATATGGCATCATTAGACACTACACCCCTTGATAAGCCCGAAACTTCTCCATCTCAGGAATCCACACCTGTGGCCAAAATGGCAATGCTAGCCCAGGAAGAGGAGGAAGAGAAGAAAGAAGAAGAAGTGGAAGAAGAAGAAGAAGTAGGGAAGGAGAAGGGTGAGGATGCCCCGTCGGCCTCTGTTAGCTGCCCTACAGAGGAATCTACTATGCAAGGTACGGTGGAGTTATTTGCCGTTATGGTAGTCATGTTGTGCTGGACTTGTGTCAGATTTAATGCCAATTTTGATCTTCCCTAAAGCTGCTATGTCTGTGCCAAAGAAGAAGAAAAACATGAAGGAGCTCAACAAGAAGGAGGCCATAGGAAACCTCCTGGATGCCTTCACAGAGGTGTGTGTGTAAGATTAAAGTTAAGAGCAACAGAGAGACGGTTTAAAGTTTTCCTGTCTCAGCAGAACTGTAACATTTTTGTGGAAATGTGTATTTAAAACACTGCATTGCTTCTGAAAACAAAGTGTGTTATTGAATTAAAGTTGAAAGATCTCCTATTTTGTTCAGGAGCAGGATGCCAAGACTTCTTCTGAACCCCTGACCACTCAGGCTGACCCTGTCCCAGCTGCTCCAGCTGAACCTCTGACCAAGGCTGCAGATGAGACCTGGGAGGAGAAAGAGGACAAACAGAATGAAATTGATAGGCCTAAACCCACACCTGAGCCCACAGAGCAGAAATACCAGTACAAAGAGGGTACACTATTATTATGATACTTCAGAAATTACACATTTTAAATTTTAGTGAGCAGTTAAATGTAGGACTTGTAGCTACCGGTATTTGTATTTGAAAGCACGTGCAAATCAGTTTTATGCCTCACATTAGTTTGTTGCATCTTTCAGAACAATGGAAGCCGATAAATCCAGAAGAAAAGAAGCGGTACGACAGGGAGTTCCTACTGGGCTTCCAGTTCATCAGCGCCAGTATGCACAAACCTGAGGGTCTGCCTATCATCAGCGATGTGGTTCTCGACAAGGTACACAACGTTTTGTTTTATTTTGCAATTTCTATTTTACAGTTTTTAATGAGTCTCTAACCTTCAGTTTACAGCAGATTTTGTACAAAATGCACACAACCTTTATTAAACCATGATGAAAAGAGATCCTCTTACGACTAAATGATGCTGAGCTAACTTAATAATAATAATATATAGCCCAGTTTAGACTAAAGGTTTGCATCGAGACAAAACCATTTTAGAACATTGCAGGGAAAAGTTGCAGTGGTGTGAACTATCCCATCTCAGCACGACTCAAGCTGGCTCATAGCGTCTCCTGACACTCTCTTGTCTAATCGCCCATGGCTGTTTTGAGAACATAGTGTTACTTAATGTATTGTTTTCCCTCAATATTTAAGGGCTGTAGCTCACTTGTCACCAAGAAGCAGTGTTGACATCAGCTGTTCCCCAAGTGAATGTGTTTTCTCTGCTTAGAGATGACAGCAACTCCTCTAAATGACAGACCTACTCTGGAAATAGATTTGATAAATTCTCAATCTTGTTGTTTTTTACTAGAGCAGTATCACTAAAAGTGCAACACTGGCAAATAACTCACTATCATTCATATTTGAAGACGCTACAAAGTATATCCAGTTACAGAAAAGCAGTCAATAGAACGAAAGTATGGAGAATCGTTGTTATGGACACTACATCTCATCTAGTTGAATTGGTGTAAACTGGCAGGTTTTCAGAACATTGCATACAAGTGCTTTGCAAGTAGATGCAAGTTTCAATTTGTCTCGTTCTAAATCTTTGGTCTGAATTGAGCTGAAGACTCAGGGGTGGACACTGCAATAGGTGACTCTTGGCATTTTTATAAGTCATACTTTATATTGTACCTTTAGGTGAACAAGACTCCACTGCGACCTGCAGACCCAGCTCGACTGATGAGCGTTGGTCCTGATTTCACTCCCTCATATCTGGGGAACCTTGGGAGCAGATCAGTGGGAGGACCACGAGGCCCGGTATGAGATTTGTGCTACTTATTTACTGTAATAATCATGTATTCATGATTGCTTTTCAGATTTTTTTGTTGTTGTTGAATAAAGCTTTCTAGTAACTCCTCATCTCTTACCCAACTTATAGCCCCCTGGACCACGCCGTTCTCAGCAGGGTCAGCGAAAGGAACCGAGGAAAATCATCAGCAGCATGTCCCTCAACGATGATGTCCAGCTTAACAAGGCTGAGAAGGCTTGGAAGCCCTCAATGAAGAAGTCTACCCGCAGCCGTCCTGCTGAAGAGCCTGAAGAAGACGACCCTGAACAGGCCAAGACTCAAGAGCTGTTCAAACGTCTGCGCAGTATCCTGAACAAACTAACTCCTCAGAAATTTCAGGAGCTGATGAAACAGGTGACGGAGCTGACAATAGACACAGAGGAAAGGCTTAAAGGAGCTATTGATCTCATCTTTGAGAAGGCCATCTCGGAGCCAAACTTCTCTGTGGCCTACGCCAACATGTGCCGCTGCCTTATGGGGGTAAGTCACTGACTGTGTTTTGAAGTTTGTCCTAGTGTTTGCGATTCTGCTAATCACTCGCTCCAATGATGACTTCTGTTTTGTGCCACGTGTCTGGGCCACTGAATGCTCGTGATGGTATTGAGGAACTGAAGGAGCACACTCTGATTACTATTAATGTGCATGTTCTGCTTTACTTTTTACTGTTTATACTCAATTGTTCCATGTGAGTATTTCTGTTAATGATGGGAATAAATTCAAACTGCCTAATGCACTAATATTTTTTCCACTACAGTTGAAAGTCCCCACCTCAGACAAGCCAGGACTTTTTGTGAACTTCCGCAAACTACTGCTGAACCGCTGCCAGAAAGAGTTTGAAAAGGACCAGGATGATGATGAGATCTTTGAGAAAAAGCAGAAAGAGTTGGAGGCTGCCAAAGATGTAAGAATTATTTTATTGTCACTATTACAACCACAACAATCAGTTTTTCTTTATTTTGCTATAACTCAATCATTTGACCCTGACACAAAGCACAGCTTGACGTCCACTTGTATCTGCCTTTAGGAAGAGGAGCGTGAGCGCTTGAGGGTGGAGCTGGAGGAGGCTAGAGACAAAGCTCGGCGCCGTTCACTGGGTAACATAAAGTTCATAGGTGAGCTCTTCAAACTGAAGATGCTGACGGAGGCCATCATGCACGACTGTGTGGTGAAACTACTGAAGAATCATGATGAAGAGTCTCTGGAGTGTCTCTGCAGGCTGCTTTCCACTATTGGCAAGGACCTGGACTTTGAGAAGGCCAAGGTAGTAAAGACTGAACACCCACAGTGTAAACAAAGCTCTGATGGTTTTAGAACATCACACAACGATGTCTCTAGTGATGATTTTTTTACACATATAAAAGTCTTAATTTTAAACAAGTAAATTCTTCACAACATTTTGTAACCATGACTCAAAGAAGCCACGTTCCCTTGTGTTGTCTCCAGCCTCGAATGGACCAGTATTTCAACCAGATGGACAAGATCATCAAAGAGCGGAAGACTTCTTCCAGAATTCGTTTCATGCTTCAAGATGTCTTGGACCTCAGAAAGGTAGCAGTGCATGTTGCTGTTATACACCTTCCTTTGATTCAATTGCTATCTGCTTGTCTTAATTCGGGTTTTCTGTTCAGTCGCTATTAGCCCTGAAAAAACATGCCCATTGACTCCTATTTCATTGTCCATAAAAGTGTTGATAACCAGTATTAGCAGTACTACAATGCAGAGTAATTCCAATCACAGTACAGTGTAACATTGTTTTGTTTCCATCTTCCATTTGTCATCCACAGAGTAACTGGGTGCCTCGAAGAGGAGACCAGGGTCCTAAAACAATTGATCAGATCCACAAGGAGGCAGAGATGGAGGAACACAGGGAACAGATCAAGGTCCAACAGCAGCTTCTCTCAAAGAAGGAGGGAGGCGGAGGGGGAGGAGGAGGAGGCGGTGGAGGCAGGATGGGAGGGGGCATGGGAGGCCGAGGCCCTCATACACCAGGAGGTGGCCGGACTAGCCAGCCTCAGGACGAGGGGTGGAACACGGTACCCATCTCCAAGAATAGACCCATCGACACCACTCGTCTTAGCAAGATCACAAAGGTACTGTCCAAGTCCAGCATGTGGGTTCCACTACAGTCCCTATCATGATTTGCAGCATCGCACATCCAGTGTTTTTCTTCTTGACTTAACACCTAATTTTTAAGTGTTTTTAAATTGCCCTGGTCTTGAACACTTACTTTAGGGAAATCTTGAGCTTTCAGAGCATAATTGTCTTGATGACTTGCATGAATATGATTTTTGTTTCCTTTTAGCCTGGTGCTCTGGACTTCAACAATCAACTGTTGGCTCCAGGAGGTAAAGGCATGTGGGGAAGCTGGGGAAAAGGCAGCAGCGGAGGAACAGGAGCTAAACCAGCAAGTGGAGAGCAGGGTAAAGGAAAAAAGAAAAGAAAAGCTGAGTGGATTGTATATTATTTTGGTGCTAGTGTGTTAACCTGCTCTTTTCCTTATTTTAGATTCTAGTCGTCCAGCTACCAGTACGCTCAACCGCTTCTCAGCCCTGCAGCAGTCTGGCTCGTTGTTGTCTTCAGCAGACTCTGATCGCAGAGTTCCTCAGAGGTATCCAGCAGTTGTGAATATTTTCCAAGCAAGTGATACCTTCTCTTGCTCTGCTGCTTTTTTCTGTTTGCTCCTTCATAGCTTACAAGTTAAAATGACCCAAAACAATTTATATGTTTATATGTACTGATAAGTAGGAGCTTTCTAACATCCTCATGACAATTCTCGTTTGAGTTTAGAATATGTTCCTTTGCTTTCTGCCCTCTTGTTTTTATCTGTACTCTTAGCATCCTGTTTAATTCATTACTGCACAAACAGGAATTATTGTGTGGCAGAGGTAAATTTATTTAAAACCTGGCATTTTGCATCTCATAGCAAAATTTAATAGAATTAAGAGAGCCTTGCTTGTGTGAACAATAATATTGAAATAGCAAATTTCATGTTTTTTTTTTTCTTTTGAGCAGTGAAAGATCAGATTAGATGGCACAATCTCTATCTCACTCAAAACTTTTAGGTCAAGCTCCAGCCGTGAGCGCGGTGGGGACAGAGAGAGGAGTGAACGTGATAGGGATCGGTTTGACCGATTTGATCGCAGGGAAGGACGGGAAGGTCGGGATGACAGAAGCAACAGGAATGAAATCACCAAGAGAAGCTTCAGCAGAGAGTCCCAGGAGCGTGGCGGACGAGGGGGAGACGGCCGAACTTCAACTGAGCCTGTGCGCCGCGTGGCCAGCATGACTGATGACCGGGACCGAGGAAGCCGTGACAGGGGAAGTAGAGACAGAGGAAGTAGAGACAGAGGAAGCCGGGACAGAGGTCCAAGCAAAGATCTATCAGGTATAAAACCCAGCAGATTTTAAATGGATATAATAGAAGAACGTTGGCTAAAATGATTGGCCAACGGTATGAGATGTACTGATCAAAATAGATGAGCTTTAACACAATGTTTACCTTGTGTGTTTTTTTTTTTTGGTTTTTTTCCCTCCAGTTAAGCGTGAGAGCGCCCCCACTCCTCCTCCTTCTCTTCCCAAACCTGCCTTGAATGAAGAGGAGGTGGAAAAGAAGTCAAACGCTATAATTGAAGAATACCTCCACATCAATGACTTGAAGGTACAAACAGAAAATAAACATGCAGTAATGAACTTTAAAGGCAGACTCTGCTTGTTTACTGGCTTACTAGTACAGCACAGTTGACAAGAAATATGAAACAACCGTGATGTCCAACATGTCTTTTCCTCCTTTTCTCCTTTCGTAGGAGGCATTGCAGTGTGTGACAGAGCTAAACAGTGCCTCTCTGCTCTATGTGTTTGTACGGACCGGCTTGGAGTCGACGCTTGAGCGCAGCACCATTGCTAGGGAGCACATGGGCCTGTTGCTGCACCAGCTTATAAAGGCCGGGACATTGCCCCCACAGCAGTACTACAAAGGGTGAGGGGGAAAAATGCTGTCTTTAAAAGGATTATTAAGTCTCTGTAGACTACTGAAGGGGTAGACTAATGAAGATGAATGTTTTACATGAGTTTAATACTGTTTTTGTGACTGTAGGCTACAGGAGATCCTGGAGGCAGCAGAGGACATGGCCATAGATATACCTCACATCTGGCTTTACCTGGCTGAACTCATTACCCCCATGCTCCATGAGGGAGGCATCCCTATGGGACAGCTCTTCAGGTGAGTGCTGGAATTCAGCTGAAATGATTTAATGAAATAAACACTTTAAATCATAAAAGAAAAATCCAATTAGAATAATAGGATTGGAAATGGAGCCTCTTGAGCCCAGTTCAACCTCAGACTCATCACGAGACGAAACTGTTGAATAATAAAACAATATTAATTTGTTCAAGAAAAGTGGAAAGCTTGATTCTATGTAATTGTGTCTTTAGGGAGATCTCAAAGCCTCTTGTGCCTCTCGGAAAGGCTGGCGTACTGTTGGTACAGATCCTCAAGCTTCTCTGCAAAGGAATGGTACGTTACAGAAGCACCATGCATGTCCACGTTGGAATAATTGACTTTTACAAAACGTCCTTATCGCACCCTGTTGTATATGAAACTATAATTCCTAATACTTGCGCTGTGTTTGAAATGAAGCGTTCATCGGGTTGAATGATGGTGGTTTTATTTCAGACTCCCAAGAAGGTTGGAGCCATGTGGAGAGACGCTGGGCTGAACTGGAGAAATTTCCTGCCCAAGGATGAAGATGTTAACAAGTTTGTCACTGATCAGGTCTGTAGGAAACAAAAAATAAATAAATAACATGTTAAAATATGCAGTACACATCTTTGGAAGAGGTTGATTAGGGACAAACTTACTGGTTTCTAAAGACTACCTTGTGTATCAAACAACTTACAGAAAGTGGAGTACACCACAGGAGAGGAGATGGAGTCAAAGGAAACCAGTAAAAAGAAGGTTTTCACTGGAGAAGAGCTCAGCAAACAGCTGGATAGACTCCTTCAGGACAAAGCCAACAACCAGCGGATCAGAGACTGGGTTGAGGTGTGAGACTGGACCACTGTTGAAACTCATTTTTTGTAGCTTATTCTTCTTTAGACTTAAATATACCACACAGGCATTTTGGATATAAAGTTGGATTCTTTTTTTACAGGCCAACTTAGAAGAACAGCAGGCTGCTTCCAACCAGTTCATACGAGCATTGATGACGTCAGTGTGCCAGTCCGCCATCATCTGTAAGTATGACTAATCACAGCATGTCTGTATTCGGCTAAAATTATCCCAGTTATTTTCCAACCTGCAATCTTTGTTAGTCATGGTTGTCTTTTATCCCACAGCAGATTTTCAGGCAGATGTTTCAGGGTAGTTTGTTGTACCAGTGTTCTGCTGCGAACATGTTTTTGTACTTGGTTTGTGTAAAGTCTTTGTTACTCCTCCACTTAGGTGACAACCCGTACAAAGTGGACGCCGAGCAGATTAGCCAAAGGGCCAGACTGCTGCAGAGATACCTCTGTGATGAGCAGAAAGAGCTGCAGGCCCTTTATGCCCTTCAGGCTCTGATGGTGCACATGGAGCAGCCAGCAAGTGAGTGCTTCTAAACCCCCAGACATACCTTTTTAAATACAGCAGTGCGAAAATTGGTGATAGGATTTTGAGGTTTTGTCGGTTATGATTTGTTAATTAAGAGATATATTTTCTATATATGTGGTCAGAAGTAAGCGTGAGCCAATTAAGGTTAAAGTGAGACAAGCGTGTGTTTAAATAAAAATGGTTTATTTAGATCGGCGGCGCCCTGCAACAAAAAGAAACAATCTGAGTTCTGATTCCTGCAGTTCTCATGATTTGGTGACTTCACCTACTTCAAACAAAAGTATAAACTGAACACACAAATCTCTCTTCTTGACACTAAAATGTGTAACATTTCTGCATTAAAAAGTAGGTCGAGTAGGTCTGTGTTGTATATTTTGTTGACCTGTGCAGTTATGTTATATCACGTTTCTAACAATGTTCGAATTCAGAGAAATCCATAGTTTTATTCCATGTAACGACCTGTTTACTTTGGTCACCTGACATGGTATCCTCTCATTAGAATGAAATGACAAAACATGAATTCACGTCACTAAATGTAATGTGAATAAAACTTCAACATAGTAACTCGTCTGTCAACACGATTTCACGTCAGATGGGTTACATACTGCGTGCATCTAAATAAAGTTAATCGCCTTAACTTGGTATTGGACCTTTTTACAGCAGACATCGTGACAGAAAACAAACAGGAGTAAGTGGTGTCATTAAAAGCGACTGCATTTAGGTATATCAGTTTTAGGCCATGGGATTGTTCATACTGGTTCACTGGAAAGGCCTCCTGGTGCAACGAAATGGAACAGAGCCATTCTTAATGTTATCTGTAACACCTGTGCTTTGCCTGCTTTCACAAGCCAAAATGTCTGCTGTGCAAAAAGGGCTATTGTTTCACAAGTATCTCCCTGCAAATTCATTTCTCAGCCTCCTTTTGTAATCGTGATAAACTGTAGTGCCAGCACTGCAAAATAACACAATGAGACAGAAAAGTCCGTCATATTGTGCCGAACACTGAAAATTTAAGCCCAGCACAATATTCAAGATAACAGCAAACTACAGCCTGTGTAGCAGTAGTGTTGTGTGTTTGCCCCACGTCCTCATGCACTAAACAGCTGAGGTATAATGTAGGGTTGATGAGATAAACATTGACCTCGCTGTTCTTTTCTTTGTAGACCTGCTGCGGATGTTCTTTGATGCCTTGTACGATGAGGATGTTATTAAAGAGGAGGCCTTTTACAAATGGGAATCCAGCAAAGACCCCGCGGAGCAAACGGGCAAAGGTGTGGCGTTGAAATCGGTCACCGCTTTCTTCACCTGGCTCCGTGAGGCCGAGGAGGAGTCTGACAAGGACTAAAAGACTGAAGTGAAAGCTGCTGCCCCCTTTTGACAAGGCATGGGTTTGACAAGCGGCTGTGAGGAGTCCAGGACTATATTGCCAGAGAGGCAGACTCTAATCAATCCTCAATGAGGATAAATCTTTGTTTTGTTTTGTTTTTTGTTTTTTTCCTTTGAGGGATGGACTCAGAAAACAATCATTTCTCTCTACCCTCCCTCTCTTGCTTCCTCATTATTTCCCCACCTGCTTGTCACAGCAAGTGTCCTCATCAAATAAACTTGAAAACTGGTTCAGCAGGATTGCTTGGTAACGAGGTGTGAAATATGCCACATCACTACGTAACGTTTGTTTTTTTAACAATGATACAAACCAACAGGCTGCTTTTTTATGGTTCTAGATAATTATGATGCCTAACATCCTATCTGATAAACAAGAATAATAAAAAAAAACAGGGCGTGTGGTGTAGTTCCCTTGTGTGGGTATCATGCCATAATGTGTTAAATCCAAACACAGCTCTTATGTATTTGCCCATTACTTAGTGTGCAGCATGACTGAAGTGTGTTTCTATTAATGATATGGGACGAAACGTTGATGGACAAATGTACATTGCTAACTAATCTTAATTTGACAGATGGAGTTTTTAAGCAAAGGTTGTCTATTTTCTCTTCCTGTTTCCTATGATGGGACTCGCAGAGGACAGAAACATGGAGGACTGGTGTTGACCTTTGACCTTGACTACTAGGGGGTGGTCTTAATGCTTCCTCTAAGCCATCCTCTCCCATCCCCAGTAGTGAACCACACTGACTGACTTCATCTTTACCTCTTCTGTACTTTAACCTGAGCTGTCGGGGAGATCCCTGTAGAGGACACTTAATGACCCAATCACCGTTAAAACTTGAAATCTACAGAAATTGACTTGATGAAATATATAGAATAAAAAAAAAAAAAAACAACACAGAAATGATCCGAAAGCCTTTTCTACTTAAAGTGGAAACTCATTTCAGGAGCGTTCTGTAAATATATAATAATAATAATAATTAAGTTTTTTTTTTGTTTTTTTTTTCAGTTTTATTTTTCAGAAACAATAAATTGCTGATGTAATTGCAGTGTATCCTTTTCCAGCAGAAACCACAGTTGTCCAGATGCAGAGAGGTGCTTTAGATAATCCATTGATTATTAGTTTTCTTGGAATTTTTGTAAATATTTTTTTTTTTTCTTTTTGCTTTCTTTATTTAAGAAATTATTGCTTCTTTTGCATCGGAAACTGGAAAGATGAGTTAACGGAACATTGCAAATAAAGGACTTATTAAGTTGCTGAGGAGTGTTTTGAGTAAATCTGTCTGGGGAGTCAAAATGACAAAAAAAAATCTCTTTATTGATGATGGTAGGGCTGCACTTCTGTCATTTACACTATTGGTAATGTCTTCTTTTATGTTCAGTGTGTGAAGTGTCAAGAAAAGCAGCCGCTGGTACAGAACCTGAACCGTGAACTTAAAATCAATCGATCGATCAGTTGTCCATGATGGATAGTTTAATCATTTTTAAGGATAAACTACGTTTAAATCCTCTTGATTCCAGCTTCTCAAGTGTGAATATTTTCTGGTTTCCTTCCTCGATCACAGGCAAACGGAATATCTTTGGGTTTTTGTTTTTGTTTTGTTTTTTTGGACCAAACGAGACATTTGAGGAAGACACCACGGGCTTTGGGAAACGCTGCACGTTCCTCTCATCTCCTGAGTTACGCACCGACCGATCGATCGATCGATCAAGAAAACAATCGACTGATCAGTCATTACCCGCAGCCTCAGTTCATATAACAATTCACCGACTTTTCCTGAAACACAAGAAAACCTGTTCATCACTAAGAGAAAGAACCTAAAAACTATAAACATATCAATTCAGGGCAACCGAGAGACGTATTTTATAAAAAGTGATTACATGTAGCGTCGTGTACGGATAATGTTTTGTAATAATGTTTGGAATGCGGCCCGTTATCTTGAGTCTGATGAACCGGATGCGGCGGTGGAAGAAGTGTCCACACCCTTTACTTCGGTGAAAGTAAATGTAAAAGTCTTGCATGGGGGGAAAAAAAAAAAATCTACCTTAAATCCAGTTTAATGTAGGGAAACAACAGCAGAGGGCACATCATCGTGATTAATGGGAGAAAAACAAACACGATTCTGATACAGGCATTTTCAGTCTTTTTTTTTTTTAGGGTGAGATGTTGGATGATTTGAACATTTGTGTAAATGAAGTGCAGAGCCACTGTTTGCTCACACACATCTGAAATGTGAGATGTGTGTAAACACGGGGTTCATCTCCAACGGTATCTGCTTTAAAAGCTGGTTACATTATCCGCTGTGTAAAACTCTTCTGAGCTAAAAACCTGTGGCGTCAAAAGTACAATAGACGTAGCAGACATAAAGTATATGTACTTACTTCCATGTATGTACTTATTTAGTGACTGGAGTTCCTATAGGGGCCCGGGCCCTCGTTGCTGCTGTACATTTTAGGTTGTATTTTCTGTGACATGATATTTGAGATGTATTTTATAATGAATAAGTATAATAATTCACCACGTGACGCGTCTGGCCGCCCCCTTGTTCATTCTGTTAAAAGACAATATGTAAAAGATGACAAGTAGAAAGGAGCCGCAGTGCTTTCCAGGACTCAAAACTGCGGGTGACTGTATCTTGATCTCGGCTGCATGGGGAGGGGGAGACGGAATGTGACACCGCCTTGCGCTGATGACGCTTGCCATCGGGAGACATTTGGACAAGCCTATGTAACCCATATATCCTACCGAGCAACAAATGGTGCGTCTGTGCGGCGGGAGACCTGACGCTGGAGTTGGGGAGATGTTTCCGGCGGCCGTGCGCTACTAAAGGTCTACCGCAAAAGCCCGCAGCGGGAGGACGAACCGCGCGGTGTCATCTGTTGATCGGATTGGAGACAATTAAGCGCATTATCATCATGAGCCGCCGCGGTCCGACTTACAGGTAGGTAAGGTACCGAGAGTCGACTGATCGACACACACGCACACGACAGAGGCGTCGTTCGAGCCGTCGGGGCGCATATAAAGGGCAGGGGCTCTTGGCATCCGCCGTGTTTATCCGCTGCAGGTATGGGAGCTATTGGTATGCAGATGGAGACCTCAGAGGTTGCCAGGAGACCCGCTGCACCCACGCCTCTCGGGCGCTGTTTTTTTTTTTTTTCTCCCCCCCCCCCCCCATAATTGCGGACTATACAGGCCTGCAACCACCAACGGCGGGATGATGCGTTGTTCAGCCGTCAAGCGTGTCGCTTATGTTGCTTAAAAAGCACCGTATAAAAGAAAAAACCAAAAAAAAAGTCATCAGCACTGCAGCTCCGTTTACACATGCCGGATTCAGGCTGCAGGTCCGCAGACAACTCGATCCCACTTGTTGGTCTTGGAAGTCACATCATAGTGGCTCTGGCGATGTTAGGTGACCCGTCGGCCCAGCACAGTGTCATCACGGGTCACTTAAGACGTGTTATTAACGTTGCAAAAAAAGGCACAAGCACGGCGTATCTGTGCGGGGAGTGGGCCTGCACAAAATAATGCAAACACCTCATGGGAAATTCCGCAAAACAAGAAAGGAAAGCTGCTGTGGTTTTTAACAGTTGAATGACGATTAGAAGCATTTGCAAGACAGGCAATCAATGTGTTTAAAAAAAAAAAAGGCAAGGCAATGACTAAAAAACATTTTATTTTTGCTCAAACTGTGAGGTATTTGATTTATCTTCTGATGTAGCATAAATATAGTGACGAATTGTGAGAAATACCAAATATATTCAATTTACAGTGTGTTAAAACAGGAAAACAGTGTTTGTGTTTAACAACCGGGATTTAGATGTTTTGCATATTTGCTTCATAAATATTCACTAAAATTATTCTCAGCAGCTGAACATCAGCAGATCATTTGATTTTATTTAACCAGGAAAGACTCTTTGAGATTAAAAATCTCTTTTTCAAGAGCGTCCTGGGCACACATTTGATGCACATACTGTATCAATAGTTTCCAATCAAACCAAAGGAAACCTAAAGATGTTTACTCCAAATAAAATACAGAAAAACATCAATTCCAGTTTAGCAAACTGGAACAGGATGTCTTACACATTCCCTTAGTAAATAAAGGCTTAATGACTGAAATTATTCTCAGCAATTTATTGTCGATAGAGCCATGAGTAATTGACTAATCTTTGCACCTCCAAAAAAAAAAAAAAAAAAAGAGACAAGCATTTGACCTACATCATTCTGGAGCCATCTTGTGGGTTACAAGATAATTCTGAGCGATTGTGAGATGTTTAACGGGATATAATATAATAATAACAACACTAAAACCATTCAAAGATCGTCGCAGAGTAATGCAGCTTCATTTCTTTGGGGAAAAAGACGCACGGCTCAGCGTTTGCAGCCACATGTTTTTGAGAGGTGAGCTGTCCATGGTGCTGAATTCAGTGTGTCAGGATCCCATTGAGGAGCTGTGTGAAGCTCCTCATGGCGAACATGTGTTGTGTTTATCAGGGTTGAGCATGAGTGATGTCTGCAGCGCTCACAGGTGTGTTCTGTAGCCGAAGCTTTCCTCTCCGAGGAGCGCTCAACGTCATTCAGGATGTTTGCACTTTCATATCACTGCCTCCCAGGTCCCCGCCTGCTCGTGACACACATTTACTGTCATTTTTGACTTTACATAAGCCTTCAGCTACAGCCAGGAGCCTCCTCTTTGTTAGCTGCTTTAGGAGCCAATCTGTTTAGGATTATCTGTCAAGTCATACACGTGCAGAGTTGTTTAAAGGCATTTTTTCCTGTTAAGGCAGAGGCCTTCCTTAAAAAAAAAAAAAAAAAAGACCAAATCTCTCTTTTTCTTCATGCGCTGCAGGCACAGATTTAGATCTACCAGCTGTAAGCAAACGCACATTTGTTTTGGACATGGAGTTGGTTAGTAGTAGTGCTATCACTTTTAATAGGGATCAGCAGCTTTTGGGTGAGCAGGTCTGTCTGGAGCTGCTTAGCGGAGACGTTCACATGCCATATGTTTGCCTCTTCGCATGGAGACTGTCGCCACTGCCCCAACCTCTCTCGACCCCAACCATTCTAACCGGTTTCACCGGCTTACCGTGGCTTTAGCATCTGTGCAGTAAATTTAGGGCATAGCTGTTTGCTTGTCTGCCTGTTGGTTTAAACCAGTGAACCCAAGCTGTGATTTTTAGTTGAGGTGGTTTGGTGAGCTGTGACACCATCTCTATATGTCCACAATGAAGCTGAGATCCAGGAGTCGAGAGAGAAGGGAGAGACAGAGGGAAGGAGAGGTAGGAGGAAGTTTGTTTTAAACAATCTGCTGTTGGTAATCTATTACTCTATTTGGGCAAACACACCACTGTTTGTCAATATGTTTGTCCTCTGAGGCGTATTTGAATTTGAACTTCTCTTTTAGATGCTTTTTACAAAAAGTGGACACAGTCAATATTGGCAGAGTAAACGCTGTTTTTGGGAATGCTGAAATAGTTGGGTAATCATGCATGTTGAATACAAATGCAGACAAAACAGAGCTGATTTGCTGCTTTCATGCGCTGGCACCAGCCAAGTAGTTTTGCTAAAATCTAATCTTTCTCGCAGGTGAAATTTGAGGAGAGTGAAATGATTCCAAAGTCCGGAAAATCTCCTGCAGACTCAAGAAAAGGTGTCAGCATCCATGAGTTTGCAGCACTTGCCAGATCCTCTTTAAATGGTAATAACCCTCCACATTATGCGTTTATACACTATCATGAAATGTTTTATGTACACAGCACATATTTTAATTTTTTAACACTGTTTCACTGGAATTTGACCAAGTAGAATATGAGCGAAAAAACAAACAAAAGGGAAATAATCAACTTTTTACAATGCGAAATACGAAATAATAAAATGATAATAAGCACCATAGAGTATGTGGTACAAGACAAGGACAAACGTGCATGCATTTAATTGATAAATAAGTTGACTAATAAGTATAATAAATATTAAAATATATAGTAGAAAGTGTTCATTCATATTTTACTTTACCTCCCTGTTCTATGAATGATTTTTTTTCCCAAATCTCAACACATTTAGATCATCCTTTCATGCCGTGACTTCATTTCTCTCCCTCTCTGTGTCCAGGTATCTCTCAGGCAGTGAGAGATCATGTGACCAAGCCCACCTCCCTGGCTCAGGGCCGGGTCGCCCACCTCATTGAGTGGAAAGGCTGGCCCAAACCAGCGGACCCGCCGCCAGCTGCCCACTCGCACTTCAGCTCCTACTGCCATCTGACTGAAGGAGAGAAGGAGGCTCGCTTTGCTGCAGGTATTCATTCTCAGATACGGTTTGTTAAAGGTACACGTGCAGTGAGACTATCTGGTGTCTGGTGTGTGTCACTTGTTTGTTTGTGTGGGCATGTGTATCCTCTTACTTAGCCCGGTTTAGCTCCAGCTTCATCTTCTGGCTGAGTCCCATCTTCTGTCATGCACCTAATCCCTAAAACTCCTGAATGTCAGCGGTTCGCCCCGCCCACTGCGCCGTCTCTTGGGTGACGGCTCGTCTTGGCAGCAGATGGTGGCCTATTAGACACTCTCCCAAAACACTTCACTGCCCACCAATGGTACAACAGCTCCTGTTGTTTAGCTGTGACTCATCCTTTCTGGCGCCGGTGACATCGACATGGTTTGATCAGGAGAGGGAATGAGAGGGGAGGGAGAGCACGTAGAAGCCGATGCAGTCAAGTCTACGTTAATGCAATATGAAGTCTTCACACTCTGATCAACAGGCATGTCCACCGGCATGTATTTTTTTTTAAATGATCCTCCTCTCAACAATAAGTGTGTTTTCATACTCCTTTCAAAGTGCAGTTTAAATCTGTCAGGATGTTTTCACATTCTTGCTGAAAGGGGATGTTTTCTTTGTCATCAGAGGTTAAAGGACAGATCTAGGAGCAGAATTGTTTGGTTGCAACAAATATTTTGTAGCCAATGTGAAAACTTGAAGCCATCACTGCTCATACACTAACAATGCACTTTTTTTTATTTCTAAGGAGAAATCAGCTTGGGAAATGAACGGTATTTACGTATTTATAAATTCTGAATTTTTTGATGTCATTGAACTTTTTTTGGCACAAATTATTATTCAATGCAGATTATATTTATTAGGTCTGAAAACTGGAGGAGATTCGTAATTAGAGGTGAACAATCGATTACAAAGATCAAAAAGTGGATGGACGGGAAATTAATTGGCAAATACTTTAATAATCGTCTAATAATTTAAGTTAGTACAAAACATGCCAAACATGAAAAGAGATGCAAGAGAGGCACTGCCTTTGTCCAGCTTTGGTCATACAGCTCTGAAAAAAAATCTAGACCACTATTTATATAATGAATATTTTTTGTTTATTCTAGAAACTAATGACAATATTTCTCCCAAATTGTAAATGTAAATGTATGTAAAATTTAGAGCATTTATTTATAATAATAATAATGACAACAATGATAATGACAACCTCAAATAAGTTCATTTTCACTTTTAAACAACACAATACTAATTTTTAAACTTTAGAGTTCAGTATTTGGTAGAATTTTCACAGTTTTCTTGCTCTCCAACACTGTTTCACTTTGCTGTTGGTGCTTTATGTGACTCCTGGTGGAAAAATGCAAACATCTCGGCGTTGTACGATGCTTGTGACCATCCATGTTCCTCTTGATCACATTCCACAGGTTTTTAATGGGGTTCAGGTCTGGGAATTTGGAATCGGTCATAATATTTTCCAGAGCTGTCTCTTAACTCAGAGTCTCTTTGAGTTAGGGCTGTGACTAAAAACGTATTTTCATGATCAATTCGTCTGCTAATTATCTCAATTAATCGATTATCATGCCTGTTTCCTTCCAAGGAGTGGCTGAGCAGTTTGCCATCGCTGAGGCCAAGCTGCGTGCCTGGGCATCTATAGATGATGACGACGAGGAAGACTCCAATGATGAGGACTCCCACACCAACAGACAGAATCACTCTTTTACCAGGCAGAGCTCAGGTACCTACTGCCGATTTGCTCATTTCATTTCATTTCATCTCATTTCACTTCACCATTGTCATTTCTATACCATCACTGACCAAACGTCCTTCATCTTCCCATCCATCCCCCGATAATCTACCCACCCCCAGGTGTTCTGACTATTTGCTCCTCCCTCAGACGCCGCCACGTCCAATCCTACATCCGGAACGCCACACCAGCCTGAGGTCGACAGCGTGGAGGCCCCTCCCTCTGGTAGTCCCCTTGGCTCCAGCAGCAGCGGCAGCCTGCTCTGGAATCGGCCTCCCTCTCACAATGACCCACATTCATCCCAGACCAATTCACCTACTTTACCCAGCGACTGCCTGAGTCCATTCCTAGAGGAGGAGGAGGAGGAGGAGGAAGAAGAGGAGGAGGAGGAGAGGCTGGATGAGGAACGGCCTGCTCCATTGCAGGAGCACCATGGTGAGGTCTGCGTCCACCACAAACCCGAGTGGAGGCCACGGGCCAGGAGCAGCAGGTTTGACTCCTGCTACTCCACCTCTCACTCCGAGTCTCCCGGAGAGGAGGACGAGGAGGACGAGGAGGAGGAAGGCAGCGTGTTCCACGAGGTTCGGGTGTGGCATTGCAGCCCGAGGAGTTTCTTCTCTGACCGCGCGTCCTCTGGAGTGGCTTCATTCGATGAGGAGGAGGAGAGGGATGAAGAAGAAGAAGAAGAGGAGGAGAAGAAGGAGGACAAAGAGTATTTGATGTGATTTATTGTCCATCTTTATGTCTCTTGGGCTACGTTCACACTGCAGGCAAAACTGGCCCCAAATCAGATTTTTTTGCTCATACGTGACTCAGATCTGTTCTTTTCATAACAGCGTGAACTGCATCAACCACATAGGATCTGAAACCTTTTCATTCTGGTTTGAGCCACTTCCTAAAATCACATACAGCACAATTCACAATTCATGTGACTTTTGCAACACTCTAGATCGACATTCATCATAATTCTGCTGACTCGGTGAAAAAAATGCATCTCTCTTTCCCTTCATTCTCACTGACTCACAAATTTACTGGCTTCCACTGCACATCACATGAATGAAACATTGAAACACTGACTTCCGTGGCCTCTATGTTTAAGTCGTGTGACGTCTATGTTACTGATCTTCTGCGCAGACTCTAACATAGACCAGATTAAAATAATAAAAACGAGCAGCCAAACAAGAAATCAGATCTGAGTAAAGAATCCGAATTGAGCGCTAAGGCTTGCAGTGTGAACGCGGCCTTGGAGTCCGTGTTCTGGTTCTGGATATGACATAATCTGTTCCCACCCTTACTGTAAAACTCCTTCCACCTCCTCATCTCCTCTCCTTCTTTGATCGCCTCTCCTCCGCGCGCTGCCTTCCGTCTCTGATCCTCCGAGCCTTTCATGTACTGACCTTGCTCCACGTTTATCGCTGCTGTAAACAGTATGTGTTGGAGAGTTCAACCAGAATGTAAAGCTGTCGTTCCAACTGAGTTTTGTACAGTTTCGTGAAGAAGTCACGTGTCGCTATTGCATTGGTTTTCTATGGATATTTTGTAGTGTTGTTTTTCCGGGTCATTCTATGTCATGTGGGTCGGGCCATGTTTGATACTGAATGTCTGAATGTCCTGCGTGTATAAAGTTTTTGAATTAAGATGCTTTCGGCCTTTGTTTTTCCTCCACCAAACACACCAGGAAGAAACACACATTTCAGCGTACATTTCAAAGGTGTTTTTGTTTAAATTTAATCATTCACCCATGTACAAAAACAATTTCATGTTCTCTGAAAAATAACAATGGCTGTTGGATTTCAAATGCATAATTCTCCTATGTACACAGCATGTACGTAGATTTCATCCGTTTATTTTCATATGTACAAAGCATATACAGGTCAGTGCCATATAAAGGGAGATACTAGAGACTTATTGCTTAACTAGATACGCTGCAAAGTAGCTTATACACTCTCTACATTTAACTCCTTATACGTTATCTTATATGGCGAGCACTACTTCACATTCTAAATGCAAACAAAAGTTAAGACGTTAATAAATTGTTGCACAAATGTTTACACAGACAAAAAAAGCAAAAAAACAAAAAAACAAGCCCGAGTTGGTGTGGTATCACGGAAAGATTGAAATATGGCTCAAAAATCATTGCATGAAGCTAAATTACTTACATCCATTTGAAATTTGACTCAGGTCGTAACAAGGACTCACACACACTTTGCTCTACGACAGTTTTTTTTTTTTTTGGACTTGTTGGGTTATCACTGTGCTTCATACAGTAGTTACATTTCTCGACATTACATTAGAGGCCAGGCTGGATTAAATGTACTCTGTCATAAAGATACATATCACGGTGTAAATATCTACAGGCCGCATACATGTGGCGTGTCCGTGCACGTGTGCTCTGTACAATAGCCGGTATCTTCCCCTCACCCGAGTGCTGTTCCTTTATCATGCTAGAAACGTGTTTTTAAACACAGTAAAATCACACAGCTGAAGATATAGAGGCAGTTCATACATTTTAAATACGCTCCTGTGTGACTCTTCAATCACGACGAGACCGATCGTCTGCGTTGCCCTTATTGAATCATAAAGCCAAAACAAGGCTACATGTGCGGTAAGGAAATTATACTGATGGTAATTACAGTGTGCTTTACTATTATTTGGAGCCCTGTACTAAGCTTGGTGGTCCTTTGGAAGCTGCCTTTGTCATCAGTGTGAACACTAGATCCCAGCTGATGGTGGATTTTTGGAATTTGGGGGTTGATATGGATACGAATAAACTAGAAGAACGTTGATGAGATGCTGTGATGTACTTCTGCTAAGACTGCAGAGCGTTGTAAACAATGGAGTCTGGACAAGCTAAGGATGTTGCTTAAATCACCGTTTACTGCATTATTACTGTAAATATATTGCATATCAGCCAACATATAAACCCACACCGCTATATATTGTAATGATACTGGACCTGCGATACTGCGCCGAGTCCAGTCCTAGTAGTAGGTAGTTGTTTGAATTCAAACCTTCATGTGCTCATTAGAATAACTCTCCATGTCTGTGCTTTCTTCTTTATTGTTTGTCGTTTGACCCCTCCATCTCCACTATTTTATTTTATTTATTTATTTTTTTTACAGGTGACTTATTTCTCTCCCTGTGACGTTTAGAGTCATGTTTACGGGATGTTAATTTGGCATGAACGCTCACATGATATTTTCAAGTCCAAACCCAATTTGAGCATGGAGTGTCCAAAAAAAGAAATCTCTTACAAGTCATCCACGTTTACACACACAACTGATAAGTCTAGTGAGATTTTCTTTTCTTATTGTCAACAAATCCTTTAAAACATACAAACCAAACATCACAAGCTGCGCCCGTGTGTCATCTTAACACGGTGACTTTTACTTAGTTTTTAAGTACAAATGTGACTTCTACTCTACTATTTGTGAGCTTTAGTTACATTTAAGATGAAGATTTTACACAATGGATAATAGAACAAGATTTTAAAATACTACGCGTTAGAGATTAAACCGGTGGTTTCCAACCTTTTTAAGTCTGTCACATTTGCCTTTGAGTTGTTAACAGTGCCACCAAATTATTTTTTTTCCCTCTAAACTTCTCACATGGTTTCATTTCACTGAATCACCAATCATTCAATGTCACCAAAATCAAAGATTAGAGAAAAACTCCAAAAACGTTCAAACCAGCTCCAGCAGAAACAACAGTAACATGCTGTGACAACACTGACGCTTCACTATTAATAATCTAATGATGTCATGTATAATAATATATCAGTCAGGGACCAAACCACTACTTTTACTTCAATACATTTTTTTTTTTCAGGCAATGCTTATGCGCTTTAACTTCATGCAGGAATCTTTACTTGTAATGGAGTATTTTTACATAGCTGTGTTGGTAAATGATCTGAATACTTCTTCCACCGTCGTCTTAACCACAGAACCGTCCAAATGCTGCTAGTTGACCTGTGGCAGATCTTCAGAACCAAGATCGACAACGGGTGGGTTTGTTGGATCGCTGGGTGACCCTCCACCCTCACAGCTTTCTGATAAATGGAGAGACTGCATCTGGCAATTTTTATGACTTTCAGAAACTGACGTTATTTTCATGCAGTGATTAGCCAGATGTGCAGATTTGTAAAAACAAGCAGGACTTGAACTTCTTACATTTTACTTATTTTTAGGGGACATTTACGTCTAATAGTGTGTGTGTCGTTATCTCCAGTCGTATGATTCACGAGCCACCGTGACAAGGAATTATTTTCACGTCCGCGGTACTATTTCATGTGACTTTTTGGTATTTTATTGAAAGTCATTTCTCTTTTTTAATTTATTTGCTGGATTAACCCCTAAATGGTATTGTCAGAGTTTGCTCAAACATAACTGGAGTCCAACACAGTTTTGATGCAGCACAGAGTTTGCTCTGAGGAGAAAGAGGTGGTTCAGAAAACAATAGGAACCATCAGTCCAGTGAATTCACGCCGCCATTTCAAGCACCTCTTCGCAGAACAAAACGAGTCCTATCTACTAAACGCAGATAGTAATCATTGTAAATGACTGTTGCATTCTATTTATTCTTTGTTTTAGACTTAAAATCAATTATATCCAGACCCGGATAAGCAGAAGATGGATGGATGGTTTTATTTTATTTATTGCTGATTGTTGTTCCTCATATTGACCCATGTATTGTAGTCTTTGAAGGTGTGTGTGTGTGTGTGTGTGTGTGTGGACTACGTAAGCTGCAAATTAATTGCCCCTTTGGCATCAGTAAAGTCGTGTGAATCTGAACTGTACAAACCAGAAAGTTTGAATGATACTGAAATTGTTACATATCATCAGATTTGGGATTTGTTGACAATAATAAACAGGAAAAACACCAGTCTCATTAATCGACGTCTGAGCAGTTTAAATATAATACTAACTTGTCACATCTACTCACGCTCGCTCTCACGCTCACCACGTTCACACCACAATGTTATAAACACAAGTATCTAGGCTGGACTTGGAGGTGAGAGTGACCTCGACAAACGTAAGAAACGTCGACATTCATGAGGCAACATATGATCCCCTTTGATCATTCGGACTGATCTTCAGTGTGGGCGGGGCTACCCTCTCCCTCAGGTTCTGATTGGTCTTTGTTCAGACTCCCCTGTTCTTGCTCCGTCTCGTCGGGCTCGGGAGTTTGGCTGGGGGGGTCATAGTCACAGGCCAGCTCTGATTCCTCGGTGTGGGAGGGGCTGCAGTCAAAAGTGAATTCTGATTGGTCCTCGGCGAACGAGGGGCTTTCCTGGAGCACCAAGTCCGACGACTCATTCGTGATGTCAACAGGGCTGGCTGCAAACTGCAAATTTGATTGGTCCGAGAAGTTGACGGGGATCTCTTTGTACGGGAGATCGGGCTGGTCCTCCACATGAGGACGGTTAGGTTCCCGTGGCAACGAGAGCCCCCTGTGGCGGATGCACAGTTTGTGGAGTTCTGTTACCTCGGATACGCTTGTGCTGTTCCCACTGTCACGGAAACTCGCCAAAGGAGGGCGCACTTTCACTCCAGTCACTGTCACTGAGCCCTCGATGGCCTTACGCAACTGAAAACACAGGACAAGAAGCAAAAAAAATGTACCCTCATTTATTTACTTATTCAGGTTTTTAGTGTTTGATAGTGTGTACTTGTATGTCTGATAAATCTCTTATTGTTTGTAAGTGCTGACTTGTTTTTATCTGTCATAAATGTTCACTGCACAAAAGAAGTTCCTAACGAAAAATAAAGTACCTTTGATTCGATCTTTGATTTGAAAAACAGAAAGTGGAAGTGAAAAGCAGGAAGAAAACAGGAAGGGAGGAGATGAGCTTCAAGGATCATAAACAGCACCAAGTGCAGTTCACCACTTTTAAAAAGAAAGACCTGCCCACCTCTTTGAGAGAAACTACTCCCACCAGACGGCCCATACTGGTCACATAGGCGTGATCCAGACCCAGCAGAGAGAAGATGGTGTGAGTCTGAGGAAAGTGAGACACAAAATGTTACTTTGTTCCATGAATTTGACATTTTACATGTAAAAAGGCCCGGACAGAACCGTTGATATGATGAGCACCGTCCTGCGCAGTTTATGCAGTCGGGAACGTTTGTACCAGTGGAGCCTGAAATATCACCTCAACACAAAGCGCTTATCGGTGAACTCGGAGGTCAAACGTCAGACCTCACAGAGACGAACCGGCCTCGTCAACTTGCAAGTAAGGAAGTTTACACGTGACACATTAACCAACTCAACAGAATCATTATAGTTTTGAAATTTTCTTGCTTTTTAAAATTGAATTTAGTCACGGTTTTTGAGTTTTTTGAAGAACTGACATTTTTTTTAGTTTAGTTTCTAATTACTTGTAAAGTTAGTCTTACTTGTTTTACTTGATTTACAAAAGCTACAAAAGCAGAAACATGTATGCTGATCAAATAGGATTTACAAATGACATTAAACATAACTTTCAAGGTGCTCTGATTCACACCTGGAACCAAGAGCAAAACTTTAAATGGTCTAAAATCAAAAACTGGGATGATTTCACCTTCAGTTCTAATTCATTTTCATTTGTGTTGCATTGTTCGTTGTAGTTTTCATTTCGTTTCCGCATTTTTGTAAACTTTTGTTTTTATTTAAGTTACCGCTGATTAAAATTAAAACTAGCAGCGAAACAAGATAACTTTAATAACCCTACAACGGACTGACTACAGGCCAGTTAAGGTGGTAGATCTTGAAATATGGTAAATATTTGGTAGATGCTGATATATATGTGAGTGCACTGTAGATTAATTAATTACAAATCATGTAAATAATTAGACTTGTTTGTTTAATTGCTTAACAGCCTTTCTAGCAGCTGAGTGCGTCTGATAAGATGACCACTCGCAGCTTCTTCTTTGACTTGGCAGAGGCTAAACAGACTGCGGCCAATCAGAGCATGTGGTTTCTCACAGCTTTCGAGATGTACGTTGGTGATCTGTGGCTGACTCCGCTGGCACCCGACAGTGTCAACATACAACGAACCTGGAACCAAATCGTTCTCACTCTACAGACGTCTAACAATAAAATGACAGGTTCACTAAAATCCAGCGATCAAAAGGGTTATCACATATTCCACTGTGACTGATCTGATAACTGAAATATTTAATGGCCACACACAAAGCCACCACAAAGGCATGAAGCAAGCAGACTAAAAACAATGCTGAGCAAGTCGCAAGGTTGACACAATTTCTTGTCATTTATCATTTAGTATGTCTAATCTTAGAATGTGGTGTACATTGATTTTCTGGACTTTATTTGCATTTATACTGCACCTTATGCAGAGACGTTTGCTCCACCAGCTGGAAGGGGGCAGGGTCAATCTTGCAGTTCTTGAAATCTACCGGTTCATCGAGCTGCTGCTCCTCCCACTCCGCTATCTGAGATGAAACGAGGGACAAATCACACTAAGCGATCAAAATCCACTGAAATCTGTACATGTTTGTCAGTGTATTAGTGTCTGACCTCTGCTGGAGTCATGCAATCTTCCACCTCAGCAGAGTCCTGAAAAACCACAGTGTAATTAAAAGATACATTACGTAAAGTCAGGGTTTGAACCATTATGTAGCTAATGTGTATCAAAACATTACACATGGGGCAATATGAGGGACGTCAGTCTGTCAGTGTGGTGTGCAAATACAGAGCAATATGCAAATGCAAATGTTTTTTCTCTCAAGTCTACGGTTTTCGAGGTAAAGGTGAGAGAAAAGCTTGATTTACTGGTCAAAAGAGTGCACACAGAATCCAAAAACATGACATGAAAAACACTCAGACACCGCCATTTTTAAGAATCGACCACCATGAAATAAACCAGATGCTCAGAACAGCCACACACAAACCAAGCATTAACAGCTGATGAAACATTTAGTTTCACGCTCAAGATGAAAGAACAAATACAGCTTTAAACCACAAACAAAAACTGCCCCACCTCTCTCACACTTTTCACTTGCTCTCTCTGCAAAGCCACTCTGACGCTCTGGCTGGTGCACCACAAATATTTAGGTTCAGCACTCACTATGTGCTTGTCGCAAGGCAACGGTTACTAAGCAACAGTCTCTAGGCGGCAGACAATCTTACCGCCATGGAGATCCTCACTCGTTTGGGCTTGGGCTTTTTTTCAGGAGGAGCCGGCCCAGCCGGGCTCTTCCAGCCGGGGAGAGAAGGCATCAACACAGCACAACATTAACACAGCATCAGTGAAAGTGGACATTTTACCCATAACACGGTGTCACTGCAACATTGGGTCCCAGTTTGACTTCTACTGGGAGAAGTACCAACGATATGAGCACAATGTTGCCGAAAGGGTATAATTACTACACCACAGATGAAGGTGAAGGCACAAAAAGCTGCACCAGAGACCCAATGTTATCACAACACTGGATGATAGATAAACTGCCAGGAAAAACAAGGATTTTGAACACCACACTGCACATTTTAGCATTTTAATTATACACCAGAGCCTTAATGTTGTCCCTGAAAAAATTCCACACACTATTATTATCTTGCTCTTCATGACGCACCCCCCCCCCAACAAAAAAAAAACACAAAACAAAAAAAAGAGCGCATTACAGGCTGGGAAAAAAAATACTAATTGTGAAGTGAAGCTGAACAGACGTTTTCTCAAGGCAAGCACAGATGTTAACAGCATCATTAATTGCATCACATTGCAATAATTGCTGTAACTGAGCCATCATTAATATTATTAGTTTCACCTGTGCTTTTCCTGCTGTGACAAGTCAAAATATTTGTGGAAAAGTCTACTCTTTCTAAAGCTAAAGCAAAGCTGTTAGACCTGGTTCAGATTCAGGTTAGTGAGATTTATTCATACAGGAAAAAAAAAACAAAACATACACACAAAGGGCTGGATGAATAGATTTTTTTTTTTTTACAGGGAGGAGGAAGAGAATATACTAATTAAGCATAAAAATGCACAGGAGACATTTTCACATGACGAGGTTGCACACATGTAAAGCACACATGTAAATAATAAAATTAATGGCTGAATTTCATTTAACGGTTTCAGTTTCACAATGCTAATACATGCGGCTGCACGATCGCGGCTTACTCTGCAATTAAACGGGACAGAGTCAAAGTTAATGATATTCGTAACACCTGTGCCGGCACGAGAGCCTTGTGTTGTTTTGCGACTTCGAGTTTCGATTGCATTTCTCGTTTGCACAACAGAAAACATGTCTGCAGTTCACGTTCCCGATATTTTTATGTGCAGATTTGTTTACACTTCATATAAACGGTAAGTACTTTGATATTCAAACCCAAGACACCATGACATTTATGGCAGCGGCGTTTCACCAAATAGAAATATTTAAGATGCCTTGTGCATCATTTACAGTCAGTTTTAGGTCGAAACGTGTTTTATTTTCACCTGTGGATCTAAATTATAAATACATTTAAAATTAAATTTGTGGGTTTGTGGGATTGAACTGTGCAACAACTGATCCACCGGTGAGTCAGTGTTTTCTTTTTCTTAAACTGCATGGAACTATTATATATATTCTGTATCCACTACATTGCTTGAGGTTTCACCAAAAATGCTAAAATGTAGGATGTTCAAAAACTGTTGACTGGCAGTGAGCGTGTTGTGTGGTGAGGGGGCAATGACTCACAGACGTTTGAAACAACAACGAAAAAATAAATAAATAAAATAAAAACGACTACAGCATGAGATCACACAGGAAAGCCCTGCTGCCTGTGGGTGGACGCTGCCCATGAGCAGCAGGAGGACGACGAGGTGGACGGCGTATACGTGGACTCGGAGGGAGCACACACACCCTCGCATGTGGTGCGTGTCACACTCGTACAGTACACTTCCACCCACACATACATTATATCTTCCTCTCTTTCGGTCTCTTGTGCTCACCTCCAGCAGCTCCTTGTCTTGGTCGGCGCAGGAAAGCGTCTGAGAGCCTCAGAGATGAAACACAGAATAAAGGCTAAATGATGTGCATTAAAAGAGTTGGGTTGTTTTGTTCTTAGTATCCCACATGAGTGATCCTGGGTCTACTCCAGAAAACAGCTTTAGTGCACCCTGAGATATGGGAAAGTGTGTTTTCTGTTCTAGAAAGACGGATAACTTTAACTATAACTCAGTTACCACAGTAACTTAACTCGCTTGCAGACAGGAAACATGGGAGAAGTTTGCCTTCAGGTGTTTCTGGCAGAAAGGCTTTCACTGCGTTGTTGCAAAAGGGTCTATTTTAAACCAAACCAAGATCTTCTCCAAAACCTAAACAAGTCTTTTGGTGCCTAAAGCTCACCAAACTGTGACTAAAAGCTGAAAATAATCCTGAAAAAAATGGATATAATAAGTCTAAAAATCAATTCCCCTCCAGACACAAACCCCAGCGTGTGAGACAGTCCTGATTAAAACCCATTCATCCACAACAAACTCCTCCACCTGTGGAATTTTTCACTCATTATACTGCCTCACCTGACTTCCTCAAGCTTTTCTATCAAAAACCCTCTCTCCCAGAAAGCCCTGAAGGTTCAGTTCTCCCAGAAAAACTCCCGCTGGCAGATTTTCTTCAGCACTTTCCGTGTCTCCTCCCTCCTGCTGTTTGTCTCTGATACGCCGCTTCATTTCCTCATTCATACAGACACGTCACAGTTCAATCAAACACAGTATAGGAGAGGGAGAGTTTTATAACTTACTACCAAATTTACCGTTCCAATAATATAATCTGTTCAGTGATTAGTTTGCAATCTGTACTCTCACATTCACACATTACACATAGTCCACTTACACATGCATAGGACCTATATTTTTACATAGCCTATTTTAATATCTCCATTAAAATAACATGCTGCTCTGCCTTTTGAGTACCCGTTGCCACAGTGAACCATAGTCTCTTAGCTCCATTGATAATGGCTTTTTTCCCATTCACCAGGCAAGCACTTTAACTCAGTTCATTGAATTTACTCAGATCTGCTCTTCCGGAACCGAGGAGTTTCCCCTTCTCAGAGTTCATCAACTCAGAGTTCAGTGTTAACTTCAGCGTTTGTTAAATCTGCTTTCTGGAATAGACCCCTTTGTGTGTGTGTTGTTGGAGGAAATACGTACTATTTGGCGTCTCTGTGTCACTGACGGCAGACACGGTTTTCAAGGCAGATTTCAGAGGAAGCTGAACATTGGACACCACTGGGCTGAAGGAGGAAGACTCCTCTGTAGAGATCTATATGGAAGATATATTAAGAAAGGAAGCCAGACACAAGCGCACACACATGCCCATGGACAAGACGAATACGAGACACATGCGTAAACAAACAAGACAGCACAGGTAAGGGCACAGACGACAGAGACACAGAAGACATGTGTTAATGGAAAAGTCGAAATTAAGGACATTTAGACAGTTTATGCAGCTGCTTTATTAATCAATTATTAGAACCACTTACCACGACGTCTGTCCCAAAACTCAATCTGTGCCTTTACCTACTGCTACATGCTTCCCACATGCTGTGTACTTAGTCTGTCACTACTAGCCCACCCAAGCCCAGCCCTGGCGCCCCCGGACGCCTCACACCTGTTGGGTGCTCACCAAGAAGCGGACCGCTTGGCGAGCGTTGGTGTTGGTTGTGGCGTTGATGTGGGTGTGGGCGCAGGGGGAGCTGGGGGTGCTGTCAGAGGTCAGACTGGGCAGGTGATCATGGGTGCCGTTGTCCTGGGCGAGCTGACGGAGGTACTCCAGTCTCCGCTGGCGACCCAGCTGAAGCGAGAGCAGAGACTGGAGCTGGGATCGCTCTATGGAGCCGAGCAAGATCATGGAGTCTGAAGGAGAAGTAAGGAGGAAAAAAGAATTAAAAAGAAATGTTGGTATCTAGCTCCTCCTTCTCCTC
>JAPQRN010000010.1:11615910-11627124 GCA_037367275.1 Coranthus polyacanthus
CTTGCCCTCTCTGGGTTGGTGGAGAGGTCCTGCCTCAAGTGGAGGAGTTTAAGTATCTCAGGGTCTTGTTAACGAGTGAGGGGAGGACGGAACGGGAGATTGACAGGCAGATCGGTGCAGCGTCTGCGGTCATGCGGTCGCTGTATCGCTCCGTCGTGGTGAAGAGGGAGCAAAGCGGAAGGCTTTTGGTCATGAGCTTTGGGTCTAACCAAAAGAATGAGATCCCGGATACAAGTGGCCGAAATGAGTTTCCTCCACAGGATGGCTGGGCACACCATACGAGATCGGGTGAGGAGCTCAGTCACCAGGGAGGAGCTCGGAGCAGAGCCGCTACTTCTCCACGTCGAGAGGAACCAGTGGAGGTAGCTTGGACATCTGTTCTGGATGTATTTGAACCACTCTGTTGTCAATAGCAATACAGTGACTTTGCTCCACTGTGCTGTTTGTGTAAAATGTTTAGAATTACACTTAGAAGTCGTGCCCCCTCATGGTGGCGTCAGTGACATGTATCTTTTTGTTTGCTATTGACATAATTAATGAAGGGCAAGAACAAAAGGAACAGTGCGGCAGAGTCCCTGGTGCATGATCCAGGTCAGGGGGGGGGGGATGTGGAGTCTCCCTGGGGACAAATGTGTGCATGTCGGTGCAAGCTGCCCGACAGCCAGGCCACCTGCTTAGTGGCAAGTTGCCACTAAGTGGAAAGAAATGCAAAGGTCGAAATCTATCTGCAGATTTAACCGGAGTCTGATGGCATGTTTTTTCTGGATCTATAATTTTTTATTTCACAGTTCAGTGGACATTCCAAAGAGAGGAGCTGTGGAAATTCCCCAAATCCCACTCCATTCCAGCTTCTCTCTTTATTTCTCTCTCACACACACACACATCTTGTCTGGCACCTGCAAAGCCACATACTTCCGTGTGCATCTTGGCTAGCGCTCACATCCGCATGCTCAGCGGCGCTCACAGATGTCTTCTCCTGATCCTGTAATAAAAATCACACCCAACGCCAGACATTTTTTCACCTCTGCTAGTTCTACATTACACCACATTACTCCAACAAGCCATAATTAGGAATAATGCTAGAACACAGGACATTTTATATAAATATACTATTAAAAATGTGAACGCAAACACAAGACTTAACACGCTGATGCTAGACAGACATCTGTGTAACGTCAGCTTTAAGTCCCAGAATGATTCAGCCCATGACTCAAAATAAACATAACTATAGAGCAGCATGTTTTTGCTCTCCATCACGACCAGTAACACAGCCTTTTGGCTGCTTGTGTAGGCTGTCATGTTCAAAAGCTACAGCTCCAGTTACTGATCTGCACCGAGGCACACACTCATAGTCCACTACCCACAGAGATGTTCCCACACAAATACATGAAGAGGAAAACACTGAACCTCCCACTTCCATTAAATCTGAGGACTATCTCCTTAAACATAAAAAAAAAAGACAGCTTAAAAAGACAAGCGCAGAAAGCGTCCAGCCTGAGCATCTATCCAAGGACCAGTCTAAAAATACAAAACACCTCTTGATCTATAAGCACACACCGCGCACAGACGTCGTGCACACAAATCACTCTGGCCCCTGATCTGAAAGTGATTGTTTTAAATGGCTTCCATTACAGCGAGTGAGCGAGGCTAGCTGATGTAGTGTAGCTTTCACCTACGGTGCAATCTATCCCGCTTTAATCAGATCACTAGTCACAAGGGCAAAGAGACGGAGAGTTTGGAAAACAGCCACGCTGGCTCACTCATGCAAGCACGTGTGAAACATGATTTCTCTCCTTTTTGTTTCACTCACTCTCACTCACTTTTCCTAAGATCATCCAGTACGGTGCTGGGTTTTTTTTAATCAAACAGGCCGTTTTGACTTAGAAAAAGTAAATGAAAGACCACACATTTTTACAGCTGTACGTGTCAATCTGCTTTGCTCTGAGCTTAAATTAGCCCTTATCTTACCTGTTGTCTGATATGCGCCACTGCACAGGTCACTGATGAAACACATTAATAGATAAAAATAAGTACGGAGAGTCTTTCGAAAACTCATTATGAGAGAAAGGTTTGCTCTGTTTTGTGAGCATGAAGGTAACTTTTGCTGCCAATTCTGGATGCTCAAATACTTAAAAATATTCTGTCAGGAAATTAAACTGGAAGACAATTTTAGAGCTTTTCCTTCTCATTCAAATTTGTGGCACAGTAAGCATACTTAAATTCATCTTAATCTTGCCTTCTATGAACACATCAAAACTCTCCCGGCAAAACAAATGTACTGCCCTTGAACTGACACTTTGTGACAAAATACTTAGACCAATGTCCACTCCTGGTTGAAAATGCGACATTCAAAGTCAGCCTTTCTCAAGTTAAATATTTGTACAAGGCTCATTGTAGTCACTGGCCTTCACATTTATTAACATAATGCTGCCTTTTTATTGATTTTGGGGGTCATTTTGCTTTCCTTTGAGGACATTGCAGGCTAGATGTGTCATACTTAATACACTCATTTTAAAGGATCAATTTAACCACAGTGTCACTTTTTTTTTTTTGCTACATCAACTCTATAAGTCATAGGTAGTGCTCAAAATTAACATTGTAACAGCGACACGTTTTCCTAGAAAAATGTTTCCAGTATTTTGTTTTTATGGCTTTTATGGATTACCTCGTCTACGACTAATTAAATTTAGGTGACCCTGACCCTTTAAAACAAAATTGTTTTGTCGATTTACTGAAATAGATTCCTTTGAATCCGCACACACACACTCTGACACATGGAAGATGTAAACACAAACGCAGTGTGACTGTCAGTACATCACTTTGAAGTGGAGCACTCTTTGGTGCCACTCCCTTATCTGCAGTCATCTGGGAGGACTAGACGTAAAATAATCTGACAGTTCAGATCTGACTCCTACTCACACAAACAAAACTACACTCACGCACACACACACACTTACAGCCAAACAAATGTCTACACACACACACAGACGAGCCGGCGGTGGGCGAGCGGCAGCCAGCAGAGGGGGCTCTCTTTGTCTGACATTGAGACAGTCCTGTTGGCTGGAGGTCACCGCACAGATCAGTCACATTTAATCTCCTCTTGTGCCCTTTTGTATCGGGTAGTGATACTGGTGAACTGCGGCGTACCTTACGAAATCGGTGTTTTCACACAACTTTCACGCTTGCTGGAGCGTTGCGATCTGCTCCACAGCTGCTTTAGGGCTGAATACACTCAACCTTTGTTCATGAACATCAGCGCACGTCTGCACACGTTGTCTCTGGAACCTAAGTACACTGTGAGATTATTAGATCTGATATTCACAATTTGTACGATAATCTATACGGTTATTTTTTTCAATTTGATAAAATAAAATCTATTAAAAAATGCACTACTTTGGCTCTGATGCAGCCGCCTCTCTCTGTCTGCAGTCATGAACTGGGACTACAAAGTTTTACTTGATTTATTTATATTTTTACTTTAAAAAACAATTTTCTTTATTTAGAAAACATTTCAGTTAACTTTATGGCAAATGCTGCTGGGAGCTCCGTGCACTTTTGTTTTAAGACAATGTTGGAACTTCTTTTTAACTAAACATAGGCTTAATTAAAAAGGCATTTTAATTAAAAGTTCAGTATGTAATATTTAGTGGCATCTAGCAAAGAAGTTACAAATTACAACCCTCTGAAAACCCCTCGCCTCACCCTCCCCTACAGTGGCCGCTAAAAACGTCAAAAGTCCCTCTTTAGAGCCAGTAGGTGTGTTTCCATCCTGAGCTTTTTAATTTGCATTTAAAAAAAAAAATCTGAGCAGAAATGCCAAAAATGTACACTAGGGAGAGGTGGATAACTTGGCACCAGCAGCAAGTAATTGTGTCTGCATGTGTGGACCAATAATACAAGAAACAAACAAACAAACGCCATATTAGATGAGGAAAATGCATTAAAAGACACAGAAACAAATGTTAGACAAAGGCCTTGACAAACAGTGGAAGAGTCTGGAAAAAAACGTTACATGATCCAGATCATATAACGTTTGGTTTGGATGGATGTCAGGTCTATCAGCGACTCCATCAACAGCTCAGGTAGTATGTTATTGAATGAAATAGTACATCTACCTGGCACACCTTTATCCATGATGACGACGATGATCATTCAACCAGTATTTACATAACAGTAGTAGATGGAATCGTGTAGGAATTTGTATTTTTTTTTGGCAACTTTATAAAAAAAAAAAAAAAAAATCAGCTAAAATTTGCAGTGTATTTGGATGGAAACCCACCCACCGTTTGGTTTCTCCGTTCTGGGCTTTTCAGTAAAGGGGACATTAAATAGTCCACACTCAAACTCAGTAGATAACAGTAATGTACATTCTGAGCTACTGTAGCTCCCTCTGTAGATAGAAATGACTCATAGGTGATCATGCACCAATGAAAATGTAATTATGAATGTTTTATTCCATTTCCACAATTAGATCTCCTAAATTCCCTCAAATTTTACACAATGGACTTTAATTTTTGGATGGAGTTTCAACATTCTCACACCAAGATTTTCATTTCTGCGGCAAATGTAAATCAGTTCCAAATAGAATTGGAACTGATGTACATTATACATACAGATTGGTCTCCATGATCACTAATAATCGGTTGGGAAGGTTTACAAGAAGACTTAATGATCACTTACACTGGCACTTTGCACAGGGGTCCTTCTCATACTCCAGCAGATCTGCAGCACGGCTGCGAACACTGGTGTTCCTCCGCAGTCCTCCGCCGTCCCGCACTCCTCCATCCCGTAGGCGGGCCGCTTCCTCCTTGGCATACACACCCAGCTCCTGTGTGTACCGCCCATACATCTGTATGTGTGAGAAACAAAGCTTTTATTCAGGTAGTACAAGTGGGAGGAAGGTGGAAGAAAAAGAAAAATGTGATGCAGCAGGTTTTTCACTTCCTACAGTGACGGGGTCACACGGCTTCAGTGAACACACTGGGGTTCGAACTCGAAGTAAACACAGTCAGGTGTTACAAAATTCACCACCTGCAGCGTACGGCTCCACACAGCTCTTCTCAAATCTCTTTCCAGAAAACATCCACTCAACTTTGACTTGTGTAATGGCTTCTCTTCTGACAGATGAGCAGACAATAAGCTCCACCTGTTCGCTCAGAGCTGATTAATTCTGCAGGGCTGGCACACAATTGACAACTAATGATGAGAGGTGGAGTTAATAATCAATCATGTATAAAGACTGGCTCAGATGCACTAGTCTTACTGTTGCAGTTTTGGCCACTACATAGATGCTACCACCATAATGGAGCACTTCAAGTATCTGTTTGGTGTTGCGGTAGTTGTTGTTTTGGCTTGTAACGTTACTGCTCGTGACTGGACATCTCTGCCTAAATACTGGACTCCTACTCTTCCTCCTCAGCAACAGATTAAGGTCCCTTCAACTACACCTCCCTTTAACAAGTGTCAAGTGGAGGACAGTGACAAGATCCATTGTGGGACTTCAGATATCACCCCCGAGCAATGTGAAAGCATAAACTGCTGCTTTGATGGGCGACAGTGCTACTACGGGAAAGCAGGTATTGTTTCTCGTGTCAAGCGCTACATGGAGAGTGTAAGAGATTCCTCAACTGTTCTGACAGAGGAAGTCCCTTTTCTTTTCACTCAGTGACCGTGCAGTGCACCAGAGATGGCCAGTTTGTGGTGGTTGTGTCTCGAGAAGTCACTCAGCCCAGTATAGATGTGGAAACGATCATTCTGCGGGAATCAAATGATCCTTCATGCAGCCCTGCAGGAAGTACTGCCACTTTTACCATTTTTCAGTTTGCTGTAACGGCATGTGGCACAACAGTCAATGTGGGTGGACAAGCTTTTTTACTTTATATCAGAGTATCAACACATGCTTTAGGTTTGTAACTGAGGTTTCATCTTTTGTAAAGTGTTGAGAAATGACAGATTGCCAAAGCTATGGCATTTTGTCTGAAGCTTTAACTGAAATACACTTGAAAAGCTAGAAATTTAGAACACCTTGATAATGAAAACTGACTGGATAACGGTTTAAACTACAAATGTCATCTTTAACTTAGTTTTACTAGTGCTTTTATTTAGAAAAGCTAACTAGTTATACAGTTTTGATTTTACAGGTATTGTGAGAAAAGGCTTTATATTATAGAACTTGAGAAAGGTAGGATGAATACATGACATTAAAGACAAAACTATTAAAGTTTGAATACTGGGAAAAATGTATTCACCATGAACCTTTTAACATTGGTGGGGGGGTTAAAAATAAAGCAGATTGAACTCAATTCTACTAAACTTCAGTTTATGTTGCATTGTCTTCATTTTGCCTTACAATTAAACACATACGGTGCCAATTCCTTCTTGCAGGAGGAAGCTGGTTATGTTGTGTATGAAAACCACATGTTTTCCTCATATGAGGTGGGAATTGGACCCAGAGGATCAATCACCAGAGACAGCCATTTTGAGTGAGTTCATGTAACATCATTTAGCTTCTCGGGTTTTTGTTTCAACTGGAGTTTTGAGCCGTTAAATCCTCTGCTCGTCAAACAGGCTGCTGTTCCAGTGCAAGTATTCTGCCACAGCTGTGGAGGCTCTTGTCCTGGAGGTGAATGACCTTCCTCCGCCTGTGCCTGCTGCTGGTGAAGGGCCCCTCAGGGTGGCGCTCCAACTGGGAAGTGGACAGTGTCACACAAAGGGTTGTGTGCAGGGTGAGTTTAGAGCTTTCTGGCGATCTCGGCAACTTCAGAATTTGTTTTCTACTTGTGCTGATCAATAAGTTGGATTTCAGTCATCGTGATATGAACATGCACAGTGAATGCATTGTAAAAGACTGCCTGAGACGCAATGAATATCACTTTAAGCTTTTGGTAACTCAAATGTTTCACAATTTTCTAACATTTGGAACAACAAACAACTGAGAATTGATCGATGGGGGGGTTAAAAACAGACTGACAGATTAATCGACAATGGAAATAATCGCTAGTTGCAGCCCAGCAAATGTCATAGCAACGCTGAACAATCACACTGCAGATTTTCCTTATTGTGCAGGCTTTTATACCCATTATGTTTAACTTTCAGAGACGGTAGCATATAGCTCCTTCTACACTGCAGATGACTACCCGGTCACTAAAGCACTGAGGGAGCCAGTTTATGTTGAAGTTCACATCGTGGGGAGGACTGATCCAAACCTCATCCTGACTCTGGAGCACTGCTGGGCCACATCCAGCCCAAATCCTCACAGCCTGCCTCAGTGGGACCTGCTGACTGACGGGTATGAGATGTGGATTAATCACTTCTAACACAGAGGACGTAGGTTTGTACACTCTGGTTAAGGATGAGCGTTTGTTGGCTACAGGTGTCCCTACCATGACGACCACTACCAGACCACAGTGGTGCCTGTGGACGGTTCGTCTGGGCTTCTTTATCCAACACACTACAAACGCTTCATCATGAAGATGTTCACATTTGTGGATAAAGCCACCCTGCTTCCTCAGAAGGATACGGTAAAAGTATTTGTGGATTGTATGGTATTGGTGTTTTTTCTTTCCCACTACATAAAGAAATGTCTATAACCAAATGTGCAACCTGCAACACTTCCAGGTGTTCATCCACTGTGCTACGGCGGTGTGCTCTCCAAGCAGCACAAACTCATGTGAACAGCATTGCCACCGGCAACGTGAGTAGAAGCTCATCTGTATATAAATTAGGGAGAGACTGATTATCATCATACACTTATCTGCATCCTTTTTTTTTTTTTAAAATGATCTGATTTTTCAAAATAAATGGCTTAGTCTTGAGCAACGTCTCACTTAAAGCACCATCTGACTAGTAATGGCTTCAACACTGAAGACCTTTTAAAATATTAACAAGTATCTGAAATGTAATTGCTTCATTTGATTTGACAGCCAGCTTAAAGAGGTCTGGTTATTCCAAACCTCCACAATTTGGACAAAGGTTTTTTTGTTTTTTTTTTTACTGCAAATGTATCCGTTCTTGGTGTCCTTGATGACTAATTGCAATAATTTGGGGGGGAGCATTAGTTAATTTCGATCTTCTTTTGCAGGGAGAGCTGCAGTGAAGAAAGCTTCCTCAAACCAGGGGGCGCTGGTGTCAAGTGGGAAAGTGATCCTGACTGCAAACCACAGGAAAAATGATGCTCCAAGCTCCAAATCGACACGATGACCATCCACTGGCAGCTATGTCTGGTCATGACTTTTAATAAAGCTTGTTATAAGCCTGCCTTACAAATGTCTGAATTTCTAATCTGAAGGTCAGAAACGACTTTTTTTTTTTTTTTTTGAGGTAGACTTCATGCTTAGGCAGCAAGTTTTGCCAGTAATGTAACTCTCTTGCTTTGTGCTGAGAAATCACAAGGTTGAATTTCAACTCAATGTTTGTGATGAGACTACAAATGGGAAGCCCTGAGAAGAGCTTTAATAGGTCTGCATATAATGCAAGTGGTATAAATGACTGGAAGGGGGGGGGGGTGTCATACTGGGATGCTGAGCTGATTAAACAGTTGCTGCAATAGTTTTCAGTACTTGCTATGCATTACATTAGTCAAACCTTATTTACACCTCCATTCTGTCTGTCTCTAGCCTTCCACAGCACATTAAGATGAGCATCACGACTCCTCCAGACTCACTGCTCGACTTCTTCCTTCGTAGTCTTTATTTTTTGATAACGGTCCCTCTAGGTTTCTCGTGTGTGCGCGCGGCTACAACCTGCAACATCTCTTCCCCCACTGCTCTGTGCACCACCTCCCTTTTTTGTCCTACTCCACCACCCCCCCCCTTCTCATTGAGATGGGCATCACGACGCCTCCAGACTCGCTCTTTCTGCTCACATGAACAGGAGGTGCAGAGGGAAAGCAGAGCAGCCGTAAAGGTTCGTTCTGACTGACGAGCGAAGACAAGGCCATGCTGTCAGGATTCTCGTCTCCCTCCACTTTACCGCCAACCTGCTGCAAGGCATCTAAAGCAGGACGTACTATACATATTCATACAGGAGCGCTGCCCTCATAGTGGAGTAAAAATGTAAATGGGTTTTATTACTGTCAGAAAAGCTGTGAATGCGTAGCTATGTGGACAAATTTGTCATACATATCACAATTGAGTAAGCCCTCAAAGATCTTTGAGTTTAAATAAAGGTAAATACATTTAACCAAATGTTCAGATAACTGGGAGAACAGTTTGACATTTGTGAAATTGAAATACGGCTTATGTTCAGCTTACAATTGTTGCACTGCAGGAACTGACATGGATCCTTATCTGCAATAAAAGGATACGTTGTCATTCAGAGAGAGCAAAGAAAACCCTCTTGCCACAGCGGCCTGCATAATTCCCACAATGCAGCAGGGCACTCAAACGTGCCAAAATGTTACATGAAACTAATATTCTCGATGACAGAAACAGAACAAGTGATACAACAAATCTTAACCAATTATTCAGTCAATTTAACTCACAGCTGGAAAGAAAGCATCCAGACGAAATCCGAAAATGACTGTTAAGAGGTCAGTTCCTCTTCATTAAAGGAGCAGCATCGTGGCTGTGTTGGTATTTCCTAAATTAAATGACCTATATCTGTCAGCTGGACCAATGAAACACTTGAGGAATGGAGGAAAGTGGCAGACTGTTGATTTGTGTTTGTAGTTAGATGGCTGCGCTAAATTTTAACATCTAAATCTTGTGTTTTTCTGCACCCACACATACAGTACTATAGACAGACACAAGCCCACCAGCAGTACCAGACACACACCTACGGGGAGTGTAAACGGGGCCTGTTGGTGTGTGTTTTTTTTTTTTTTTTTTTTTTTTTTTTGCTCGGGCCTACGAGAAAGCACTCACTGGCCATCTGGAGCACGGCCCCCTGGGAGAGCAGCAGGTGGGACCCTGTGGGTTAAATGAGCTGTTATCTGTAACCAGTTTACCGCCCACATGACCAACTTCTGTACCTACATTAGTCAGCTTACCTCCCACATCCGAGCCCTCCACACCAGTTTAACTCCTGCCTCCCACTGTTTGCTATTGACTATGACCATGATACCGGTTTGGTGTAAATTTCACAAGGGAAAATGGCCCGTTTTCGCAAATCGCAAATAAACTAGTGTCATAAATGATGCATTGAACTCCCATTCATCTAATTAATCGATTCCTTTAGGGCCAACAGATTAAATATAGACTGATGGAGAGACAAAAGACACAAATTTGAGCACAAGGAAGAAGATTGAGCCGATCTCTGCATCACAGCTGGATTGTGACTGTGATAGGCTGAGACACCTGTCAATCAATCACCACCCAGAACATAATTCATCTACTTTGAAGATAAGACCGGCAACATTATATTTCTTTCTAGAGCCACATGAAAACGATCCTATTAATCAATATTTTCTGTGTCCATCACCTTTTAAAACATGCTAGAGCTGCAACGATTAGTTCATTAGTTGTCTATTAAATCAGTCACCAACTATTAGTATTTGTTTAAGGAAAAAATGTCAAATCTTCTGATTGCAGCTTCTTAAATCTGAATATTTTCTGGTTTCTTTCCTCCTCTGTGGCAGTAAACTGAATATATTTTATGCTGTGGACCAAACAAGGCATTTGAGGACATCTCAGCTTGGGCTTTGGGAAACACCACATTTTACATCATTTTCTAGACCAAAACAACTAATTGATTAATCTCCTATGAACTACAGATTTCCAATAACACTATCAACGTCATTAAAAGTGGATGTCAGCTTAGTTTCGTATTTAAACTAATATGAATGACAATTAACATTAAAAATGTTTTCCATGTTAAAGTGCTGGTTGGATTTCAAAAACGTCCACAATAGTCTGGTAAATATGAAAAAACAACAAGGAAACACTGTCCTGAGAGTTCAGATGTATCTTGTAAAACATTCTATTTGTGATTTGTGAAGAATCTACATCTTCAGTGTGAATAAACTGACTTGGGGCTGAAGGCAACATTCAGAGTAGGGAAGTCAAAGGGGAGACAGATGAACACTAGATATTCCTCGATAGAAGTTGGTATTTTTCAAGCAGAAGCCAAAGGGATTCAGAGAGAAGAGCAGTCTCAGTTTCAGATTGGCTTCTCAAACAAGCACTTTTGCTTTATCCAAATCTTAGAAGAAAAGGCACAAAAATACCTTTACAGAGCAAAGAAAGCAGAACAATACACATGATAACAAAGGTTGCG
>JAPQRN010000010.1:11635884-11656264 GCA_037367275.1 Coranthus polyacanthus
TTATATGTGATTTACAGGGCAATGCTCTGCGATGCTCAATACTTACATATATTTACCGCAATAGGCTACATCTACAAGGACCTTGAGTCCTTGGTGCGCGACATACGGATGTACAACCACCTGTACCCCGTTTTGTTTTGTTTACTAATTGTAAGCCATTCCTATTTGCCAGGGCTCACAGAAAATACTTAAACTGTCCTAAAATAACCAGACAGTGACAACAGATTGCCGGCAAATACACCATAACCTAATCAGACCTTCGATTAGGATTTGCCCTTGAGCGAGATATGGACAAAGTTAGAGAGACACACAAGGATTTGACACTTGGAGACAGAAGAGAGACAGTGATCTGTCTTGTCAGTACGCAGCTTACTTACGGTTCCCCTTGGGGCTGCTTTCCTCCTCTTTTTTTCTTCTCTCCTCCTCGGGTTACGGATTCAGAACCGTCAGCTGTGTCCCTCCATTGCGCCTTGGCAGAATAATGACAGAAATGAAAGGACACCCAGCTACAGGTTGTAACGCACACCTAATCGTTGATGTGATCGGGTAGTGGACGACTCCCGGGAAATCACACTTTACTCCATCGGGAGGAATTCTCAGTAGATCCCAGAGACTGGCCTGTTGCTGATGCGCAATCCATACAGCACCGCGCCAAAGTTGTCAGCACGGCGCGTAATTACCGGCTTTGCGCCTCCACAGCAGCGCACAGAGGAGCAGGCAGTTGCAGCCTGGCTTTGGAGTCCAGGAGAGACGGCTGCATGGGATTGTGCGGCAAAGCAACTCTATTCTAAAATGTTACAGCCTCCTCAGCGGCTCCACTTGAGGTGGGAGGGAGACAGCGGGGTACCGGGTGTCGTGTCCGTGATGCAATGCGGGTACCGTCAGTGCCATGGCCCGCAGTTTTCTCCTTGTGTGCAGAAATCCAGGCGCTCCGGTCATTATCTGCTGAGCGGCGACGCACATTCGTCTTAATTAACGGCGGTCGGGATTGTCTGCAGAGATAGGAGGAGGTTTGAGGGGGAGAAACAGAACATGTGCTGAGTGATCATGCTCTGTGGCTTTCTACATCTCTCTCCCTCCTTGTGCATGTGACAACACGCACGGAAACAGTCCCGAGGTCTATATCAGGCGTCCTGCGCCTTAATAAATGGCACACATAAAGAGCTTGGGCGTAAATAGAAGAAGGCAGGGGCTCAGTCACTGTCCAGGCTGAGGTGGCGGGTGAACACGTGTGTCTTAAATCAGGACGGATGGTACATTCTCCCATGTTTTCTCCTATATATGCCTTTGACAGCTATTATACCTCTGAGACCCCCACTTGTAAATTGAATTGGAGTGTCACTGCATCTTCCAGATGCGCCCCTCACCCGATAGATGATGCATATATCCGCTTGAAGACTGTTCAGTTCCCCTCCTGGGTGATAAATACAAGTAAAGGCTATTAAATGATCCATATAGGTAATCATGTTAGCAGTAATGTCACCTTGTCCTCCCTGCAAAGAACACAGGCTGGTTGGAAAGAAACTTAAATATTTACAGTAAATTTGGGTCATAATTAAAAGTTTTACAGTAATGTTAATCCTACAAAAATAAACAGACATATTTTGGACCTTCTGAATGAACCTGGACCTAAAAGTGACAAATTTTGGGTTGTACCTGTTTGGTAGATAGTAGGGTTGCACAATTTGGTGAAAAAGTCATATTGCGATTATTATGGATGATACTGCCATTTGAGTCTGTTTGCTTGGTTATCAAAGAATAATGCAGAGGTTGAAAAAAAAATGTAAACCTTAACCAAACTTTCATTTTGTATGTTTTACACAAGCGGAGAGGACCACAGCTCCAAATTGAAGTCAATGCGGAAGTATCTTAAAGTGTAATACAGCTGATGGCCACTAGATGCTGCTCCAAAAAGGCCTGGCTCTCATTGACCTACATTGAACTTCTCTCTAAAAAATACTATGTCAGTCATTTTTTTTTTCCAGGAGTCATTCTGCTCATTTCATTTGGGCCCTCTAATAAATGATCTGGTCCATCTTTAAATTATTCCTCTGTTAATAAGGTTTTGGGACTAATAGATGGCTTTGAAGTGTGTCGGGCTTGGATTGACAGGGTGTGATTGACAGCTCGCTCACCTGCTCAGACTTCAGCTCAGATCCTGTTTATTGAATAAAACATATTTTTGTCCTGACAGACAACTCGACTGTAGTTGTGGGTAATAAGTTACACTAGCAAGACTGTCAAATCACTTTGTAAGTTAGGGTTTAGCATTATGTCACCCATCAGCCTTCGTGCTCATCCGACTCCGCCCATTTTGTCCAAATATGGTCACTTCTGGTTCCAAAGAGCCAACATGGTGACAGCCAAAACACAAACACCTGGCTTCAAAACGGCAGTCCAAAAACCAAAGGGACACGTCACGGTAATACGGTTTCACACAGTACCTCTCTCTGCTCAGTGTCACTATCGCCATACGCACACACACACTGGATCTTTAAATTGCAGCCTTTTGCGATTATATAATTGCACAGGCTGACATTGCGGTTACGATTCCATTAATTGTGCCGCTCTAGTAGATAGGAATCCCCACAGGCTCTTGAATGCCTACAATACTAAGAAACACTATCGGCTACATGCATAATGTCACACACAGATAAACCACCACGTACGTACACCCACATATAACTTACACACTGTACGCCCACATGCTGTATGTGCGCTGTGCTGCTCTCTCTCTGACACCAATCTTGTGTATTATGTGAACCCAGGCTGCTACCACTATTGGCCAGAGCAAACCTTGACAAAAAGTAAATAGCCTCCAGCAGCAGTGACTGGATTTGATGTCAGCTGTGTAAATGGAGTCTTTCACAATAATAAATCATTAACCTTTTAGTCAGCAAGCATGCTGTGCCCTGAATGTTCTAAAAATCTGGCAAAACGGAAAGCAAAACAGAAACAAATGCCATTTTCAGTCTATAACGTTTTGTTTTACTGCGCAGCAAGGAAGTTGGATCTCATCCTGCTCTCGGGCTAGATAACACTCGCACTTCCCACTACTGAATGAGAAGGTGGGAAATCAAGTGGTGGGAAGACAAAAAGGACCCACAGCTCCTCTTGATGAGACACTACAGTGGACACAGGGCATTTTTCACCTAGCACATTTCTTAATGGAACAAATGTGGATGTATCAGGAGTGGCCAGGCAGGGCATGGCTTTAAGCAGTAAGTAGAGAGCCTCAAAGTGCAATTCATGAGTGTTTTACTGGAAGTGTCATAAGCTAAGCAAACTGGCTTGTGGGGCCCCAGTTTCAGTGTGTGTTTGCGTTCACCCAGGACTGCTGCTGCTCTGTATGGTAGCCTCTGAGCTGTGGGATGCTGAGACCAAACCTATAGACTTTGTGTGCAGTAGAGCATCCAGGAAGGCTTTGAATATTGTGGCAGAGATGGAGAGTGCATTGGTAAGTGTTTGATTGTCTTGCTCTGCAGCTGAGAGATAAACTTTCTCCACATTTTTCAGCATTCCTTCCTCCCGCTGGGGTGATGTTTCTAATCCTCTCACCTGTCTGTTTACCTGTGGTCGCCCATCAGTCTGCCTCTCTGTTGTCTATCACCTGTTTCTTCCATGTCTCCTGCCTGGCAGAGTGACTGTGACGGCTCAACAAACCTCTCCACAGCAGTACAGCTTCCCTGCACTGGGCTTCACGTAGCATCTTGGGAAAACAAATCAGTATGTTGGCACATGCGTGCGTCCAAACTGTCCTCATTAAATTAGAGTGTTTTATCTTCATTAAAAACCAGCTTCTGTACCTTTCCTCTTACACGCTACATGTGTATTAATGTGACCACAGGACCAGGAGAAGAGAGGAGACATAGTTGCATCCTTGCGGCTTCTAATTGAAGGTGTGAAGGCTGTGAAGTCTCTCAGCCGGCCAGGATGTGGCACGTCTCTACTGCAAAGACTGGAGAATAACATCAACAACTATCTGCTCATTCTCACACACCTGGAACTGAGTGTAAGGAGTCGCCATAGTAACGAGATGCATGCAAACACTTGGTGTTAGACGAGAAGATGTCAAGGTTAAAAGTGTGACCGAGGAGGGCTGAGAATTATTATTGTGATATACATTTTACAATTTACATTTTCTATTTTGTCGACATTATCGGCTAAAACGCTTACAGTGTTTCAGTGTTTTGTTGTTTTACTTTATTTGCATGTTTTGATGTTGAACAAACATTTTAGCGTTAGAATTTACTGGAATGTTCTAACCCTAGATTTGCTCTGCTGCTTCGCAAGTGTTTGTCATGTTCTTGTAGACAACATTTTTGGCTATGTTTCACTGTGAAGATGATCCTCGCACTTCAGTATGTACAGTAGAAGGCTGTTAAAGCAACTGGTAAACATTAAGTTTAACCTAAACCGTAGATGCTTTTTAAACTGCGAACCAAAGCTCACTTGGTTCAGTCTATCCTTGTCGATCACACACTTCACATCATAACAAATAGTCAGATAAAATTCACGCCTGCGTTCTCGCGTAAATTGATAAGCTTCTCTTTCTGGTTCGCATTGCATCCAGTGGCATTATCGCTTTCCTATTGTGTGGAAATACCCTCGGTTCTCATAAATACGGTGCTTTCTGTCTTTCCGAGCAATGTTATGTTGGGTGACCTCAAGGCTTCCTTCCTCAGGACAAGGAGACGATAGGAGCGCATACTTTCCTAGTTAGACAGTCGTTCTTGAAAGTCACACAAAAATTCAAAATAGTTTTGTTGTTTTATGTAATGGCCTTAAATTCAAGCAGTTTGTGGAATGAAACTGTCATAGTGTTTTGATGGAGCCATTTTTGTAAATGATTTGCCACTTGTTAGTATCATTTTCAACCCCTTCTTATGACTTTTCTATTCCATCAGTTATTTTAAGATCTTCTGATGATCTAAATCTTTCTCATTTGTTGTTTTATGTGGACCAGCAGGGGCCAGTGGAGAGTCCAGCTTCGCCTTGCATTCCTGGAAGCACCCAGAGTCTGAGCACAGTCCTGCTGACCTACAACCGGCTCATTTCAGGCAAACTGGAGCGCTTCATGGATAACCTGGCAGACAGATGCACACCTAAGTGACAAGAGGAAAACCTCAGTGAAAACTGTGCGCAAAAAAAAAAAAAAGAAACAGCCGGCTCGAGTTCCAGTCCATCGGAGCAGGAGCAATTAACATCTACTTGTCACTTTCACCAAACTCTCATTTGTGAGCGGACTGTTTTGGTAATGTGAGCTCTTCGCTTCTCAGGAGTGTAAAGTAGAAATACACTCTTCTCTGGTGGTCATTAAAGGAACTACATTTGGCGAAGCACCAGAAAATGAAAGACAGAAATGGGAAAATGAACGAGCCTCACGGATAAATGAACGTATGATGAAAATGCGTTTTTTTTTAATGCAATTTTGCAAGAACGATAATAATAATAATGATGCAAAAACAAGAGATGCTTTGATTCTAGCTGTGTGGCGTATAGGGGAGACATAAGCCTACAATGTCCTAAAAGGCCAAGTCTCCTCATAAAATGTCATAAATTCTAAACCATTGTCCCCTCATAGGTTGTTGTATAACGTGGAAGAACAGAACAGAAAAGTCCATTTGATTGATTTTCTTTTTTTCTTTTTTTTCACTTTGTTCCTTACTTGTATTTCAACGTTGCTTGTTATTCCAGTTCTGACCACGGTTGCACATTGTGAGCTTATTCTGATTTCATGTTCTCCCGGTTTACATTTTAATCATTTTCGATCGAATGTGCCCCTGTTTTTCCCTCTTCTTTTATGCTAGCTAACATCATACGCTAGGTTTTCTTTGTGAATTTCTACATTTAAGTTAAATGCTCAGAAGGTGTTTTTTTTTTTTTTTGTTTTTTGCTTTTTTTTTTGCAACACCTTATTTTGACACAGTGTTACAACATGAACGCTGCTCGTGATAGAAAATATAATGTAGCCTTTTAAGCAATAAACCTACATCCTTTCGTAGCGTCCGTTTTCAGTGGTTTACCCGCCAAACGAGTTAACTAGCTGGTTAATTGGATTAGCAGGAAGCAGGAAGTTCATTACCTGGGGAAAAAAAAAAAAAAAAAAAAAGGTGAAGCGCACACGCATGTTGCAAAGAAACGACTCCTTAGTTTGAATGTTGTCGCATGTTAACCACGGGGAAGAGCAGAAGCTTTAGGCGAATATTTACCTACAATGTCAGAAGAGGCTCCTCTTTTACATTACCGGCTCACCAGCAGCGGCGGCGGCGGCGGCGGACCGGAGCCCAGAGACGAGCCCGAACAAAGCGGGAGCAGGGCGGCCAGAGACGGACGACCCTCCAAAGACAAAACGGTCCGAAAGCTGGGGACGGTTTCCGGAGTGGTCGTCCCCACTTTACTGTCTATGTTCAGCGTCGTTGTGTTCCTGAGAACCGGTAGGCACATAGCAGCAGGTGATACAAAAGTGTACAAGGTTTAATCTTCAGGAGAAGGAAGCTGATTCAACACCAGTTTGAAACCATTGAAAGTAGGAATGTTCTTGTGTTCTGTGATAACTTTGATGCCTCATACATTAACATTGTCTTCAGAAGTATTTTCTGTTTCTCGCAGGATTTGTTGTAGGTCAAGCAGGGCTCTACCAGTCCATAGCCATGTTCCTGGTGGCCTATTTAATCATCACTTTGACGGTTCTTTCTGTCTGTGCCATCTCCACCAACGGGGCTCTGAAAGCTGGAGGCGCCTACTGTATCCTTCAGTGATGTTTAATCAGAGATGAGCTGTTGCTTAAACTAACAATGGATCTCAATCTGTGACCTAAACCCGGATGTTTGTGTGTTACAAACTTGCTGCAGTGCTTTCTTCTCTTCGTCTCGGGTCATTTGCAGTCGATTTGTATTGAAAGGCTGTATGTTCTTCAATCAGAAACGCCTTGATTTTGGCTTCACAGATATGATCAGTCGAGCCCTTGGTCCGGAGTTCGGTGGCAGCATTGGGATAATGTTTTTCTTTGCCAATGTGTGTGGCAGTGCTCTCTATGTTTTGGGATTAGTGGAAGCTATCCTGTCTACTTTTGGCATCCCGGAAGGTGAGGTGGGCTAGGTACATGATGGGAGGTGCACGTGAGGGACTGAAATCTTTCTGTCGCAGTATATGCAATTTTTATATCGCGATACAGTAACTTCAATGAAGAAATGGTCTAAAATAGCCGTAACACACGTCATCAAGTTTGATTATGTTATTCTTTTGTTTCCATACAACCAAAAACGATTGTCTCCTGAGCATAAAACAAAAGGACAAAATACATCAGATGGGGATTGCTGCGGTGGAAACTGTATCACAAAATCTCTCTTAGTGGACACATTTCTATCATCATCATATCGACCGGCTCCTTGTATTGTCTCAGCTGGAACAGAATGATCCCGGTCTGTGTCTCGTTTGCTCTCCTCTATGTTTGTTTGTGTTGGCTTCATGCAAATTTGCTGCCTGCATCCACCTGCCGGTAAAGAATGTGATTTACAATACAAGATACATAATAGAGCATCACATGAAACAATGTATTGCACAGCTCAAACTATGAATATATTATGTTGTTTTTTTTTTTTTCTTGTTTCAGAAGGTACCACAGATGTTGTAGGTCCCCATCAAGTGTTGCCTTCAGGATACTGGTGGTCTCTACTCTACGGCACCTTCCTGCTTTTCCTGTGTTTCATTGTCTGCCTGGTGAGACTTAATTGGTTTCATTTTACCTCAATTTAAAAATGATTTTACATTTAGTCAGCTAATCCTTGGATTATACAAATGAACAGAATGGTCTTGTAACAAGCAGCTGCACGTCTAACTCCTTGCTTGGCAGCTGTAAAGTTCATTTTTGTCGTTGGTGAGCTTCATTTTTTAAATTTTTTTAATTTTAATTGCTGCTTTACAAATGCCTTGTCTTGGAAGATTAATCATCGTGCGGTAACTGCCCACACATCCTCAGAGCCTGTTGCCAGACAGATATCAACGATTATTTGCATGATTCATATACTGAACAACAAATGAAATGCAAGTGTGTGTATACAAAGATTTATCGTCACTTGCTTCCAGTGTCACGGAATCTCATCCTCAAACTGCTAATGGTCGATTCGTGAACATTTAAGCTCCTCGATTCGTTATGTGCTGTCAAACCAGCAGCCAATATGCAAATGGCTCCATCACGAAGATTTTTCCGTGAAGTGTGTTTTGTTGAAAATGAAACCAAATTAACATTTTCTGATTTGCTTGTACAGGCCCAACTCGCTCAAACAAAAGCGCCACTCCCGATTGTTTGCGCCAGTGCACTTCTGTTCAAAACACCCCTCTGTTACTCTGGACACATATCATATATCAGCATATGCATGTCGGTAGTCGAACACTTCTGCAGTCTGTGTCAACTCATGATTCGTAAAGCGTTGCCACTCATGCGGCTGCTGAATGATGAGAAGTTCAGACGTTCTCAACCCGTTTGTCATTACAGGTGGGAGCCCACATCTACGCCAAAGCCACCTTTATCATTTTCATTATCGTCGTGAGCGTCCTGGCTTCCATCTTCATCAGTTTTTTCATTGTGGGGCCGACGGTGCTGATTCTGCCAGACTCTGGTGTTAACATTTCCAGCCTGACCGCCATCAATTATACCGGCCTCCGGCTCCACACCTTAGAAGCCAACCTGATGCGTAAGTGACATTGTCAATATGTCATCAAGTAACGTGATGGTTTGGCATTTTATAGACCCTGTAAAATGTGGATCTGGTTTCTACACCCTAGTAGAAACCGCTCAGATTTTGTTTTACTTATTCAAATCCAGCATGTTAAGTAGAAGAAAAGTTAATGAATTGTTTGCATATAAATAAATACTGATTTGTATAAATCACCAAGCGTCTTTTAATTCCTTCCAGCCAGTTACACAGTGGATTACACCACTGGTGTCATGATGAGCTTTGCCTCGGTGTTTGCAGTGATGTTCAATGGCTGCACTGGAATCATGGCAGGCTCCAACATGTCAGGTAAGGTGGTATAAAAAGTCATTTAAATTAAGTTCTCTGTAAATAGTAAATAAGGTGTTTGGTAGCTTATTCCATTGACATTTGTCCTAGTTCAGGGGCTGAATCCTACAAAGATAGATCTTTCAAAAGGCCTCAGTGACTCTGCATAAATTTAAGTTTATTATGTGCATGAATTTCACAAATTAATCACGTTGTTGTTGCTTTTGCTTTTGCTTTTATCTTACTTGCGATGTATTTTCCAAAGAAAAATACTTGGCGAATATAAAACATGTTCACGGTGACACACAAATTGAAGAGGCTTGGGCAAAAGAAGGCTGATCATTTGTCTGTTACATCTGAAGATGAGCCTTTTAACCGGGCGGTCCTTGCTGTGACACGTAGCGGGTCAAGAAATGTAAAGGATCTGGCCCCTGAATTTCGACACAGTATCGTTGAAATTTGACACAAGTAAGGTTTAAATTGATTGTGTTGGCCAGGTGACCTGAAAAACCCCAGCTATTCCATCCCAAGAGGAACCCTAGCAGCTGTTGTCATAACTTTCTCCACATACAATTTGCTTAGTCTGCTGGCGGCTTGGTCCTGTGACCGGTGAGACACAACACAACACACAATAAAATATATATTGACAGGTAATATTAGACAGAAAATTAGCAATAGCTGCCACAGCGCCTAGATGATGAGATGAGATGAGATGAGATGAGATGAACTTTATTCATCCCCTAAGGAAAACTAAAAAATAAAAGTGAAACAAGTAATTAGTATATTATTGGAGATTGGATGTTTGCTGGAATTTCATGAGATTTTACACAGGGATTTGTTTTGTTTTTATGCACATCAAATAATTTAAAGTTTCAGTGTAGGATTTAGGCAAATCTAATTACAGAAATGGAAAATAATATTCATAATCAGGTTTTCATTAGTGTATATAATCACCTGAAAGCTTGAGCACTAGAGCTTGATGAAGGTGCTGAGGTCTGACTTCAGCTTTTACAGGCTCAACATTTGCCGAGTCACGGGATCCCAGGTTTTTATATCCAATGTCGAGATACGTGCCGACAGCAAGACCATAAAACGTATCGCCCTGAAACGACCGAACCATGTCGAGTACAGTTGAGGCAAGTTCAGCTGATACCGTCAGTGGGAAAGAGGAGTAAATATCACACGCTGAACCTTTTTTAAGTACTGTAGTAGCTGTTGAAGTATCACACTCATTTTAGATTTGTATCATCCTCAGTCGCCTCCTTCAAAGAGACTATAGTTTCCTCGGAGACCTCAATGTGTGGCCTCCGCTGGTGAAAGTCGGTGTTTACTCCTCTGCCATCTCTGCGGCTATGAGTAACCTGATAGGAGCCTCCAGAATCCTGTATGCCCTGTCAAAAGACGACCTGTTTGGTGAGGTTCTGCGATTACATGTCTCCTCCTGTCCAGTCTTTGTAATATGTACCAGCTGCTGGGTCTAAAAACATAGCGTGGGCTCTCAGTTCATGTGACCTGTGATTAGTTCTTTCATGAAAAGATTTAATTACTCACTGTTGAGATAATACTCAGGGTTAAATAGTTGATCCAGAGTATACAAAAGCATTCCCAACTCCAGCTGGCCTCTGTAAAGCTGAGTTAACATTTTAATAATTTGCCATCTGTTGAAATGGGCCTCCATCTCAAATGTGAGAAATTGACACTTGTTATTAATTTCATCATGTCTCATTTTCCTAATGGAGCCATGTTAATTTGGAAAGCATCGCTTGACAACAGATGGCATGCAGTGCTGACTTTCTCAGGGAAGAAAAAAAAGTCCTTTTATTGTGAGCGTTTTGCTTAAGGACCAGTGCGAGATGACTCACTTGTTTATCTGAGTTTGGACCAAGAGCAGTAACAGACACAGGCTGACTTTGCTATGTTGTAAACCTTTACAGGTGGGGTCCTTGCTCTGGCAAAGAAAACGTCTCGCAGTGGGAACCCCTGGGCCTCAGTGCTCATCTCCTGGTTACTTGTACAGGTAACATGTGACATGACGTATATCTGCATCTTAATTCTTCTCTTCAACCATGCCTTGGCCATTCACTGCCTGCATTCACTGGCAACAGAAGTGAACGCAGGCAATACGTTTTTGGGTTGTCCGTCCCGTTCTTGTGCACACGATATCTCAGGAATTGCATAAGGAAATTTCTTAGCACAAACACTAACTTGTACTCAAGGATGATGGGAATAGACTTTGGCGATCAAAGGTCAAGGTCAATGTGACTCTACATCAGTCCCATTCTTGTGAATGTAAAACATCAGAGACGGCTGGAGGGAATTCAGTACAAATGTACCCTTAAAATCAAAGACGAATCACTGACTGTATATACAGATAGAAGACATGGGATGCTGACTGCAGAAGAAAGTCATAAGCACCATCCCCTTAGTGTTAGTCAATGTAGAGTACCTGTCCAATAAATTTTTCCCAGAGGTGATATGTGTCTTTTTAGGTACATTTCATCAGGCTGATTTGAGTTAAAGTGACCATTTTTAAGACTCCATCAGACGCACAGGAGGAAATGAATCAGGCAGCTTGCTGGCGAGCAGACATCCTGTTCCCCCCGTCTCTAGTGTGCAGACTCTGGCCCAAAAAAATGCATCACATGGCATGCATTATGGCAGGTCCCATAACCACATTATTTTGGCTTGACTTTTCCATAGCAGCAGGAAGCGGCATCACAGCATTCGTCTTTATATAGTCTATGGGATGAACTCACAAAACGTTTTTCACTATAACTCGAGAATTTATTGGGTATTTATGACAACATTTAACTCAGATGTGTAATACATTAAATGATGATGATGTAATGACATTTTATATCCAGAAGATCGACTTGACTGTGGCAAAAACAATTTTCTGTCCATTATTCAATGCCATTACTCTCACAGAACAGGAAATTGTGTCTGTGTAAGTTCATCTTGTTAAGACATCCTGGTTATAGAATGTCAAAAAACTTTTCAGTGAGTCACTAAACTAAAAAAAGGTCAGCAAGACGTTTGGGTGTTCATCCAAACACCGTCATCACTTGTAAAATGTGATAGGGTAGGTATTTATGGCACTAATCTTGGGGTTTCCTACCTTCAAACTGAGCTGATTGTCTAGAACTTGTTTGCTGTGCTGGTTGAAGTTGTGTGTAAAGCGTCCACAAATTACAATTTGTAGCAGCATCATGTAAACTGCAATTTAACTGTTTGGCGCAGGCATACAACCATGGGGTGGTAATTCTAGTCTTTGTCTTTTTTTGACATTACATGGTGTGCCTCAGCCAACCTTTACTCCCTCCAGAGTGTTTTTTTCAAACACATTGTGTAACCATGACTCCTAGTGAAAGCTAAAGAGAAATCAAATGGAAAAAAAATTGTCGCCCTTTGCTTTTATTGTTGTATTTATTAGTATTTTTCATTGTGCTTTTGGCTTCCATGTGCAGAAGTAATACGGTGCATAGATTTCAGTTACTGAGACGCTGCAGCCTCAACTGCTTGCTTGTTTTGTGTATTGTTCAAGATGGTGATGTGACAAAATGCAGCTCAGCCACCTGCAGAATAAGGACATGGAGAGATCTGATTGTGGTAGTGAATGGAGCTGTAATGGAGGTAGATAAACTGACCTCTGTCCAATAGGCAACAGTTAAAATTGGATCTAACGATCTACTAACACTTACCAGTGTGAAACACTGCACATAATTGTGCTTGTTTTCTCAATGGCTGAACACTTGTTAAATGAAAGAAGATGGAAAGCCTGAATGGCTTTGAAAGAGAGACAGACTGTTACTGTTACTCCAGTAAGTAAACTCTTCATCTCACTGCCATGAATCTAAGTAGCTAGCAAGTTGGGTTTCTTAAAATCGATAAAATCATGAACTGGAGCTATAAATGTAGTTTGAACTGTGTTTAATGATGTTCAGGGACACCTGGGATTCTCGGGTATTGATGTAGTTGTTATGTAAGGAGCTATAATGTTTTACATTACATCATATAGAAATGTGTGCATCAAAGCCTACATTTGTATTGCTGTTATTAGTGTTTTAAGCTTTTATTTCCAACCACTGAATTCTGAGCAGCACAAGATGAGAAATACTGGTAAGACATTGTCACTGACAAATGAGATTTAAATGGATTTAAATGCATGTGTAAATACTTTGTTCCTAGGTCATTCATTTAAATTTACAGCTAAAATGCCAGACTTTTCTCTTGCAGCTATACACTTGTGTACTTAAACTAAATAAACAATCAAAAGGTAATTTTCAAACACTTACGCAGCTTAGTTTTTGAGAACCTCTGTGAAATGTGTATTTTTTTCCATTTCCTCACCCAAATGAATGTTTGCGTTTGCCACTAGGTGGTGCTGTTTGCTGGGAAATTGAATACCATAGCCGGTATTGTGACTGTCTTCTTCCTGCTGGTGTATGCTGCTGTGAACCTGGCCTGTTTGGCTCTGGAATGGGCTTCTGCACCAAACTTTAGGTACAGTACAGCATATTGTAGTGAACTCTGAATCACATTTTATTTACAGGTGATAAATGTCACTTTCATTTCCTATTTTTTTCTATGTTTAGGCCTTCATTCCGTTGTTTCACGTGGCATACATGCGCTCTGGGCATCCTCGGCTGCACGGTCATGATGTTTCTGATCAATGCCATTTATGCATTCAGCAGCATAGCTTTTATGCTGCTGCTTCTGATGCTCATTCACTACTTCGGTCCCATCAGCAACTGGGGCTACATCAGCCAAGCCCTCATCTTTCACCAGGTAAACCATTTGTCTCACAAGAAGTGCAAAAATACTACATTAATACGTCTCTCTTTTTCACACAGGTGCGAAAGTACCTGTTGATGTTGGATGTGCGGAAGGACCATGTAAAGTTCTGGAGGCCACAAGTGCTGCTGATGGTGGCAAACCCTCGCAGCTGTACTGGCCTCATAACCTTCATTAATGACCTGAAGAAGAGTGGTCTCTACGTACTGGGACATGTAAAGCTGGGCTCGCTTGGTAAGAATTGCACAGGTCTTCAGGAAGCTTGTGTGTCTTTCTGATCTAGTCACACTAGGCCCAAATTTGTATTTTTTGGTAGTAAATGCATAGAGTACCTGTTCGTTTTTATGGTTAAAGGGGAATAGATAAAAAGTTGACACTTAAGCCAAAAACTGCAGCCATGTTGACCATATCCGTTACCATGAATTAAGTTTTTGTGCCTGTATGTGTGATTCTGCAGATGGATTGCCCTTTGATCCTTTGCAGAGCCTTTATGAGTCCTGGTTGTCTTTAGTGGATCATCTTAACATCAAGGCATTTGTTAATCTCACTCTTGCCGACTCTGTCAGACATGGTATCCAGAACCTGCTTTTCATCACTGGCTTTGGTGGGCACGTTTCTCATGTTGTTGTTTTTAAGTTCTCAGTTTTGTAATGAAATACAATGAAATACCAAGTATGCAAACTCTTGACTATGGCTGTCGCATTAGTTAAATTTTGGCCAATCCATTGTCATACAAATAAGTGCCATTTAATTGTTTTTTTCTGTTCATTTTATGTCAACAATAACAGCCTAACGGTCGTTTTACACACAGTACATATAGTACACTCACTGAAGTACAGCCATTTACTGGTATTAAACACAGAAATAAAACTGTTATTCCTTTTTGCCTCTTAGACTTTGTACATTTAAGTTATTTATGTCACCTCTGCCCTGTGCTGGAATATACAAACTTATGAAAAAACATACCTTTTGCATTTAGGTGGAATGAGGCCCAACACCCTGGTTTTGGGTTTCTATGATGACTGCTCTCCCCAAGACCATCTCCAAGGTAGTATTCTCCTCTCTGCAGTTCAAGGCCCAGATACAGTGAGTCCCATCAAAGACTCTACAGAACAACAATCCCCCTTCTTCCCCGTTGTGCGGGGTGTTGAAGAAACCAAGGACCTTCAAGAAGAGGAATACGTGTGTGTGATTGCTGATGCTTTAAAAATGGGAAAGAACGTGACACTGGCCCGTTATTTCAACCAGTTTAATCGAGAGGAGATCTTGGGGTCAGGCAGAAAGATAGGGGGCCACCGGAGTGTGACGGGGCCATTTGTTGACGTGTGGCCTCTGAATCTGCTCCGACCAGATAGCTGTGGCTACGTCGACATCTGCTCATTGTTCCTGCTGCAGCTGGCCTGCGTCCTTCATGAGACCCGCGCCTGGAGCCAGGCGAGACTTCGCCTGTTCCTGTGTGTGGAGGCTGGTTGCAGTTTGCAGAAAGAGGAGGCGACGCTCCGGGCGATGCTGAAAGAGCTAAGGATCTCCGCTCAGGTGCAGATTGTGGCTTGGGACCAGGTGGTGGCGCTGCACTGGCAGAGGCAAGGAGCAAAGGACACGCGGAATTTCAGTGCAAAAGATGAAGAGATGAACGAGAAACAAGAGGAGGAAGAGTCTGAGAAGGAAAACAGAATACAAAGATTCCCCAACAATGCTGCTCAGTTAACGGATGAGTACATCTGTGCTGTCAACAAACTGATCCGCCAACACAGTGTCCCTCCGCCTGCTGTGCGTTTCCTGTATTTGCCACGCCCACCAGCAGACACAAACCGTTACATTGCCTACCTGCACCAGGTGGACCTGTTGAGTCGAGACCTGGGTCCAACGTTACTCATTCATGGAGTCATGCCTGTGGTTACTACTGACCTCTAGACTTGAACAACCAACACTGACCTTTATCTAAATTGTTTATCCTAGGGTTGTTCACAGTGCTGTTTTGTTTTTTTTGTCAAAAATCTCATTTATCTCTGTGAGAAATTGAAAATTGATCAAGAGTCTTGTTGTGATGTTCAAATGCTTGATTATACATTGGTATCAGTAAGAGGAGTTATGAGGCTAGTGCTATTTAACTTTTTAAACTTCAATGTACTATGTAATGTACACTTGAAATTACTTCTGGCCATTTTGATCATTCGTTGTTCACGTCAATAGAAAACCTAAAATAGAATAAATTGGTGTATTAAAATACATTTCTCCTGCAATTGAATGCAAATGTAGCAGAGAAGCCAAGTTAAAGCAGTCTCGCACTCAATGAGTCATGGGTTTTGCCTACTAAACACCAGCAGAGGGCGATATGTGTTAAGGTACATGGATGTGGTAATGCTAGGCATCTCTAGCAAACTGTAGACCACCTTAATTGGTCAACTTGTATGATATATCAGGCAGTAATGCTGAGAGTAATGTATTTGAATTGGTATTTTCAGCAAGTGCGGAATAAACGGGTGTCACGGGGTTTCTGTTTTATAAACTACTGATCTCACTGTAACTGATGCAGCACAGATGAGTTTTGATCATTGTTGGTAAATGACTGTGCGATATTATTTCTATTCTTGTTTAATGCTGTTTGAGATGGTGAGAGGTTATTGTTTCACATTGGTTCATCTGTTCTAAATGACAGAATGATTTGAGATAATAAAAAAAAATTCTTAAAAGGCTATTTAGTATGTGTGGCTGCTTTCTTCATCTGTCTAAAGAAATAGAAATGTTTAAATCTCTATACATTATACTATACTACAGTAACCGAAATATCACAAGTTTTTTTTTTTTTATTGCGTAATAAACCCTTCTGTTCCTCATAAAATAGTTTGATCCCATTATGACATTTGATATAAGAACTCCATGTAGGGTTCTGGGATTACACTTCAGACAGGAAGATAATCATTAAATGTATCTTAACAGAAAGATTCTGCCTTTCGGTTCTGTGAATAAACAATGTTATCCAGATTATCTGGTTTGTAATGTGATATGTGAAATTCATTTAGCCTGTTGCATTATGGGATATATAAGAATGTTCTAAAATATGCATTTTATTTGTTGGCATAGGAATTGTGCGGTGGGCAACGGTGAGACCCTCTGACAGAAAGCCAACGCCATCTGCGGCATATGTCACGTTTGGTTAGAGAAAATTGCATGATTTTGTAGAGGATTATTAACACCCACCTACTTAACATTGACAAACTGCATGTGAGAAGAAGTGTGTTCACAGATGGAGGCAGATTGGGCTCCGAGCACCACTGAGGAATACCATCTCCATAGCCGAGGTAGAAGCCCATGAATCAAAGGACTGAATCATTAACACAAAAAGGTTTTTGATGGCAATCACACACACACACACACACAAAAAGTTCACCATAAATGCATCCAAAATAACAGAACAGCTGTAGGTGTCACATTGAGGAAGGTGATCCTGCAATTCACCAAAACTAACAAGAGGACGGAGGATAAGAAGAGACTGAATAATTTACGACTATGTGAAAAGATTTGTTGCTGATCTAGAGATAGTGTGATTTTGTGAAAGAGGAAACCGTGAATAAAGTTGCTGCCGTTATAAGCAGCTGTTTTTGTCAAAAGTCAAGTGGATTATATCTAGAAAAGCATTTGTCGAAAGCCTTAATTTCTCTTTAAACACTAAATTTGTCATGGAAAACTGTGGGACTTTAAAAATAAACGTAACATAAAGAACACTGTTTTATCAACGTGCCATAAAAAGCCTTTAATGTGGAAGTGATTAAAGGATGCTGATTCACATCCGTTTCAATTCAAATGTGCCTTAAAGCAGTGGAAATTGTTAATCGTCATTAACAGAAGAGGAGCTGAACAGGACTGCAACAAGAGGTGTGAAGTGCTGCTTGTAGCACATCTCCTTTCAACTACCATATATAGAGTGAAAATTGCCCGGAATAAATTTGACGTCATAGTCATACGCGTTATCATGAAACATTCACGGATAATTAGGAAGAATATTCCCTTATAAGAGGTATGGAAATCCTGTTGTCTGCCCGCCGGTCTTACATATGAAGTGGGGTCGCGTAGTGCAGTAAATGTGACCTTTTGAGAAGCCATGGCGAAGAGGAGCGGCAGGTTTCAAAGCTGACCCTGAATAACCACCGGTACTTTCTCCATCAATGCATATATAATGCAACTCATTTAATGCTTTACATTTTGCTGTGGTGTTTGCGTCTCTGTCTATTACAGTCTGAATGCTGCTGAGACAGGTTGCATACTTCCGTAGTCCCCTTTCTGCTTTCTAATATATCAAGATGTCACCTGGTTTAATTTGGCATGTAAGACGTAAGATAACCTGGCTGAGGCAATTTATCATTGCTAGTCAGATTTGGTGGAAATACACGACAGCTACATTGCACCTTCTGACGAAGAGACAACGGCGTCTGTGACACACGTCACAAAATGTGACTGAATGTGGCAGAATTCCAATAGTTTTGATATGGGAGTATTGACACCCACCTACACGCTACTGCCGAGCTGCATGTGGGAGGGAGTGTATTCACAGACTGAGGCAGGCAGGGCTTCAAGTTCTATAAAGGGATGCCACGTTCACACAGTAACTAACCTAGACTGCGTACAGCACTTCCTACACATCTCCTACACAAAGCGAAATTTTGTTGGCCTCACAAAAAAAAAAAAAAAAAAAAAATCACCCTCCCATATCTTTTGTACAGGACCATGTGTTATTTGGGGTCATCACTCTATTTCTAAAACACAAGAGCTGAATCACTTCCTGCTCATCGGCCGTGGGACGTTCCCGATGTACATCTCTGTCAGTAATAAAAAAGCAGACAGTTTACCTGTGAACTTCTATCACGATGGCCTTCATGTTGAGTAGTAAAAAACAGTACTGACATTTCTTTCTTTTTTTTTTCGTTGAATGGAGAACACATTAGAGCCACTTTACAGAAAGTGGACAAATAATGCAAGTGGTGACTGTGAAAGGGACAGTGTACCACGCATCCAAATATAATAATATAACTTAAATGGGTAATAGGAAATAACAAATAAGGACTATTCGTTTTTTTATTCGGTTTTGCTGCAGCTCTACCGTACTCACACTTGTTTTTGAAAAGCTTCTGAAAGAATGAGACTTAGTAGTAAGTCAGTAATAACAACACAATAACAATTAATACATAAATCAATAAGATGTGAAGTGGGAAATTAATCACCAACTGTTTTGATAATGAATTATTCCTTTTGAGTATGTCTGATTCCGGCTTCTTACGTTTGAAAATGTCATAGTTTCTTTACCCCCCTGTGACAGTAAAGTGCATATCTTTGGGTTACAAGACATTTGAAACGCTGATATTTTCTGACCAAACAACTAAAGACTTCACTGATAAAATAATCAACGGATTAATCGACAAATAAAACGGGTCATTCGAAAGCAATGTCCAGGTAAATTAGACGAATCTCTGTCAGAAGCAAAACAACTTGTAAGTATAAAAAGTGGACTTTAATGGAAACAAGCTTGAGAGTTTTATGGAGCTGTAAGGTCGATGAGATATTTTATTTTCATATATTTTTTTGTCCTTCAGAAAACATCTCCCTGTTGGCTTCATTTGCTCTTTCACATGTAAAAGCTCTCTCATTTCATTTATAGCCAGAAGTGATGTCATGCAGGCACGTTATATTTTTCCTGTATCATTAATGAGCAGTTCTGGATAAAATCCTTCAAGCAACCCGTGTTATTAATCGTAGTTTTTGTTACTATTGCTGGGGAGCTGTACGGAGAAACATTTCTGTGCTTGACTCATATAGTTTTAGATCCAGGCTCGTTGCCATCTTGGTAATTTTTTTTTTTTTTTTTTTACTTGGTGCAGTGACTCAAACAGAATCTTACTCAGTTTAGCGAAATCGAAATGTCTCATTTGAAAGTCTGTCGCATTCTTGTGCATTTAAATAGAGGACAAGCCTGTAACACGTTCATTCCCAAAGACTGTGTCACGACCCACAAGTGGATCGCACTTTCGCCATTCATTTCAGTCCACCCTTATTTAACGCTTGAAGGTATATATCATCATATAGGGCATGTTAAAAAAAAACCCAAAAACAAACGGATAAATACATAGAATGAACATAACAGAAGACAATTAAAAAATATTAACATTCAAAAGCAGAATCATTTGTAAATGTATCTCCAGGTACAACTGTGTCAAGCTTGCGTTGCAAAGTTTTCCAGGTAAATGCAGCAGTGAAACTAATCAAGAAAAACTAGACAAGCACATTTTCCAATTTTAGTGTTTCAACACGTTGAACAATAACTATATGACAGTGACAAGTTTAACCCTTGTACGGTATTCGGGTCAAATTGACCTGTTTTAAAAAATTTTACAAAAAAGAAAAAGGGTACAAGTGTAATTTTTTTTCTACTTGAAACTCAACGGCCTTAGCTTATTTTCTGTGATAAACATGTACAAAAATACAAATTTGAGCACACATGCTGCTATACCTCACACATTTCCATCCTTCATATGGTCTTCATATGGTCTTCATATGGTCTTCATATGGTCTTCACATGGTCTTCATAT
>JAPQRN010000010.1:11664180-11680999 GCA_037367275.1 Coranthus polyacanthus
AGATAATGTTACATTGTTCTAATCTATTGTTTGATGTCACTCTTTACCCTCTGTCATGTGACCACCTTCAAAGACCTCGTTTACAACGTTATTCATAACGTTCTAAACATCAAACATCTTCTCGCACTATACGCCTCGCACCTGCAACATCAAAGAGATCAATACCTCTAATGACACAAGGTATACCGGACTATCTGAAAAGTAAAGACAACACAGGGGTTAATACAGATGTGATACACGGACGCATTCTTCCATTTAAGGAATAAATAGAAACCTACTGCTAAAGGAGCCCATTCAGCCTTTTCATATGAAATGCACTGATGAGTGGAGTGTCTGCCGCCGGTATTGAATGTGAGGGCAGAGTGATGAACTGAACCTAGAGGTGTAAGAGTGGAGGCGAATCTATAGACAACATCGACGTAATCGGGAACAGATAAGAAGATGATCCGCTTCCTACACACGGGGAAGTTAGTTCCGTTTCAGTAGAAGTAAGGCGTTTTGGTTTTTTTTTTCTCAAGCGCATCAAGATATGTAAATGTGAGTTTCTGATTTGTACTCGGAGACTCTTTCAATAGTGTGTCCTGTCAAAGTGGTAGAGGCGGCAGGTGAAAAAATGACAGCGTGTTAAATTAACCTGTCACCTCTATCTAAGCGCATTTAACCCTTGTGTGGTATTTGGGTCAAATACGATTTCTACCTGAAACTCATTGGCCTTTAGAGTATTTTCTGTGATAAACATGTACCAAAAAAAAGTATGAGGTGATGCAGAAATGGGAGTAAAAATGGTGGAGAATTTTGTCATCTTTAATAAGTGGGTCCCAAGAAATAATGCTTGGGGGGCATATTCGATTCAGTTTTATTTACATATCACCGAATCAAGTTAAGACGACAACACTATAATATTATGGAGAAAAACTCAGACGGGGACAGTAACATCTCCATATAATGTTGAAGTCGCGTTCAACAGATTATGCAGATGTGAGCGTCATCAAACATCATTTCGGTGTGACCCAAAACATCTAGAAATGTAGCTGTAATCGCCTCTAAGACATGTACTGATTGCACCGATCGCGATAAACCGCTCTGTTTCTCGTTCCTCTGCGTGTGCGAGTACAGCTGGTGTGTAAAGTACAAAGAGCGGGAGCTGGCAGCAGTCCATCCCATGGAGATGCAGTATCTGCACATATCTCTGTGGCCTGAAGTGAAACTATCCCACATTCATCTGTGCCCGTGCGCTCTGAAAATCCTGCCCGTCTGTGACGTACACTGCTGTTACTGTGGAAATAGAAGCACTTTATGATGAGAGTGGGAAGATGAATGCAGAATTTCATGTCCTGTGGGAGGGGCCCCTTCCTTCTCCCACTGCACACACAACTTCCCTGTTCCAGAGTTATTTGTGGACTAGAGATAACACAGACATTAACCATATAATTTGTCATTTTTGCTCACTAAGAGCTCAAGTGCACAACATATAATTTAGATTGTAGTGAGCTGGCGTGCTGGAAAAAAACTATGACTTGTTTCCTCCTCTTTGAGTCCACATGAGTTTAACGTTAGAAAAAGACACGGTTTGCTATTTTTCTGTTGTTTTTCCTATTTTTTTCTTTATGTTAGCAGGCGACAAAACAATGCAGATTTCAGTGTAAAGTGTTGGAAAAGAGTCAAAAAAAAAGAGCTGATGATATTTTGTCTGCGTTCTTTCTTGCCGGTATATTTTGTACTTTTATTTGACAGTTATCAATGCATTGGTTCAGTCTGCGTGTGATGAAAATGTCATATCTCTTATGATAATTACGCTGCGTTTCTGCATCAGAGTTTGTTTTGCTTTATATTCTTTAATTGAAGATCAGCATATGCCTTAGAGGCGATGAACTGATGTGGAACAATCATCTTTCTAGATGTTTTGGGTAACGCATGGCATTACGTTAAATGACCCTTCACGTTCATGACATTGAAGGTGACAGCGTCTGTATAATGCGGGTTCAAGGTGGTCATGTTACTGTATCTCTGTCTGGAGAGTGATTCATCTGTCATGTTCTGCGCCGTGTGAGCAGTTCACAGGTCAGACCGTCCTTTGAGATGCAGGGAAAATCAGGAAATAATCCCTTCCTCTATTGTCTTCCCTCTTCCACTGAGAGGCCATTATCTGTAAGCTCAGGTGGTTATGAATCAACACATAATGAGATAAACGCACAAGATGCATCTCTGAAATGAGAGCTGCCATTGTTCGACAGACAAGGCTGTTTGAAAACCTGCTTCTCGTGTGTTTCTCATGAGAGACAAACCATTATTCTTTGCCATATGTCGACATGAATGCAAATTACTTCATAAATTCTCTTTTTCACAGTTACACCTTTAAACCAGTTTGTCTTTGTATTTATTCAGATTGCGAATAACCCACAGACACAGATATAATCACGGTAGCTGTTTCTCACTCCACCCCCTCATAGCAGGGATACCCTTCTTTTCAGAGGACTCGTTAAAGACGTTGCTGAACTGATTTGCGTCATTCTTGCACTTCTTTACTTTACAGGCACCAAACAAGGAAAACATTTGCGTTGCATCATCATGTCTCATCGTGTTTTTTTTTTTGTTTTGTTTTTTTTTTAGCCCGTAGTGGGTTTTTTTTATGGCTATTATTAATAGCTAGTTTGACACTCATATATTAGGAGGTCTACATCACTGACACATCCCTGGATAAAGATCAGAAGCGTGTTTCACAGACACAGGAAACACTTGAATTTTTGTTTGTTACGGTATCCCGTTATTCACAGTATGTAAAAATGACAGTAGATTCTTTTATTTTTATATTAACAAGACTGCATACACTTATGCAAACAGCGACTCTCGCTTTAATAATTTCAGGGTTTTTTTTCTTAAAATAAAGCATCGTGGTTCAGGGTTAATAACTGAAATAAACAAGACAATCTAATCACTGGAGAAAAAAAAAACATTTCCTCTTGTCACACCTTAGCTTTTGGCATAACAACACTTCCATTTGACTGAATTTCTCAATCATTTAAAAAACATCTCAAGGCACTAGATATACCCCATTATTTCAGTACTTTATAACTTTTCAAAATGGATGCATTTGTCTTTTATATGTATATGTGTATTGATGTATGTGAGTGTATCTATCAGTCTGTTGGGTCTCCATATGCATGGCATTCAAACCTGCTATCTCTTTGCCTTGGCACAGCTTTCCTCTGAGCACAAATCAACTCGTCAAGGCTGGTTTCTTTCTGCCATCTGGTTTTCTGCTCCTTATGTGGCGAACTTGTTTTTCTGTGAAATTATAAACCAGACAACACGCTCTGTTCCATCTGTGGTCCCAGATAATGGGGGGGGGGGAACAAAAAAATTGTTGATTGTTTTCTCGTCGAGGTTTTGATTCGAGCTTTGTTCCATAAGACGGAGAACGTCAGCATTTTGATCCTAAAATCTAAAGGCTGACACTCGCTTTGTAGGCCGTTTATTTATTTTCTCTCCCATCGCAGTTAGTTTCATGCATTTTTGGAGTCAAATGCATTTAAAACTCTGAAATTGGCTTTGCTTTCCAAGCTGTAACAGTGTGGCAAATCATCACATTTACAGGTTTTTTACAAATACAACATTTGCACCTGATCGTGCGATGATTGTGAAGTGAAAAACCACTATTATTGTCTTGATATTCTTGATAAGCAGTGCATCAGCAGATGGTGAGACAGTGTCAGAGCAGCTCTATAAATGTGTGAACGGAGGTCAGTATAGTATGACATATATGCTAATTACCCACCTGTTCATCAGGATGGAGATATGTACGGGTGGTTAAATGCAAAATACGCTTTTATTTTGGGGTCATGATCCACACCTCCTACATTACAAGCAGATCAAGCTGTATCTGTTGTTATGTTGGCTACAGGTGGTAAAAACAGGAGGCTCAGTCGTTACCCGTGTCTCGTGGATTTGTATGTCAGTCAACAAGTGATTTGTTTGTGCAGTTAGCATAGCATCATTTAACATTTGTCTAACTTCACTGTGTAACATAATCGTCTGCAGGTTCCAAAGGCAACTTTCAGGTCTGCAGCGCTGTTCGGTTATACTTAAAATGTCTTGTAAGTATTTATCTACAGCCTCAGAGTATGAAAAAAAAAAATACTGGATAGATACATTTAAACTTAAATTACCGCAAACTATAAATTCTTCTGTTTTACATGGGAGCCCTGTAGCCGTTACCTATAATCTTGATTTAAGAGCCACACTTTGCATGTCAGGCTTGGCTCTGCTTCAGCCACTGATGCAAGAGATATTACCACTATCACAAGTAGTCATCGACAAGTGTAAACACAGTCGCACTTAATGATTATCTAGAGGGATGTGCGGAATTATTATATTTAGACTGTGTTGCCTAAGTAGCCTAATTATTGTTGGCATCGATCACAAGCCTCTGTTCCCAGAGGCGAGTCATACGTAAAACCGACCAGGGTTTTGAACTCCTACTGAGCCTAAACGCAGCCACTAGGGGGACAGTCTGGCTTCTGAGTGCCTCTTTACAGAGGAATCGAAAACAATCAAACACACAGCTTTGATTGTAAAACTGCATTATCCTGACATTACAAATATTAATGTCAAATCATGTGTGTTATCTGCTCTATTTGAGAAGTAAATGCTCAAATGGTGCAGTCTTTTGACCTTGACCTTGTCCACTGGACCCATAGTGGGACTGCACATAGTTCTGGCATCAAATAACCTGTCAAATAAAGAAATAATATCGCCTAAATATGATATGATATCCATATCATACCCATATAGAAATGCAATATTTCAGCCCTTCAGCGTGACCTTTGTATATTCTGTTCTCGGAATATTGATTTTCTAATTTATTTTTCAACTTCAGGTGTTCTTAATTTCTATGACAGTTTTTTTTTGTTGTTGTTGACATTAATTTATTTATTTATTTATAATTCACATTCTGATTATACTCGCGTGTTTACTAAATTTGCCCCATGTTTGCCTCTCAAGAAAACCCTGACTTTTCACTACATCCGTCTAATTATTATTTCTAAAGCCGTGTGTATGTATGCAAAAAATACATAATATGTAACACTGTGATATAACGATCGCATTTTGTGGAGAGTCGAGAAATGTTTCTGCTTGCGCTAATGACTGCGCATCGCTCAGTTCCCACATTGTCCATGCACACACTTGTATAACCGTTTAGATAACAGTCGTCCGTGCGGAACTGTTTTGAGCCAACCACCGACACTGCTTCATTCACCGGCTGCCGCGTCGTAGTGATTTGCTCTCGTATCTCTCACGCCGGCCGAAGCCGTGGGTTTCCACGTGAAAGCGGCAACACCCTTACATAAAACGACTGGCAGCTCGGCGGACCAATCACGGCGTAGAGCGACCGTGTTGAGAAACGCGCCCACTGAGTCAGTCTGCTCCGATTGGCCAGCGCGGGGGTGACGTCGTACTGTCGTTTGCCTCGACCAATGGGGGCGCGGCTAGGGGCCGGCCTTAGGGAGGAGCCCAAAATGAGGTCGCTGCCTACGCCGAGACCCGGGGCAGACTCCCCGGCGAGCGTGGAAACCTGAACGGGAAAGCGGTGCGTCTAAACAGCCGAGGACCGACGGAGCAAGTGCGCTAAACCCAGCCCAGGACTCCGCTGTAGTTACCTCAACAACAACAACAAAAAAAACAACAATCGAGCCTTTATTTCGCGCAGACAGAAGTCGGAGCAGGAGAAGATCTGGCGTTTGTGAGGTTGGTGGAGTTCACTCTTGCGTTGGAGCCGTTTTGTTTTGTAATGTTGACATATGACGACCGATGTTGCTGCTTTGAATAGCTTATGTAAAATACGAAGTAAACGTGAAGCCGAAGTTGCGTAACTGTGTCAATGAGTGTGTGAGGGTCAGCGACGGTCAGTAGACTACGGCAGGCACCGGCGCAGCCCACGGGACGGGACTTAACGCCGTAATCACTCGCGTCGCGGGTCGTAACGCGAAAGGTTACCGGTAACTTGTGCGCAAAAGTACACATACACGAGGACGACACGAGACAAAGACATCGCACTGCGAATCTATGTATAGCGTGATCCGTCCCGTTTTGATAGTCGTTGTCCCCGTCATGATGCTGGGAATGTCCCAGTCTCGTATGGTGCATTGTGGACGTGCTTTTCTGGTGTCAAACTCCAGCTAACGCCTTACATAAAGAGTCTGCTGCAGCTGCACATGGCACAAGTTCACATGCAGCGCCGATTACAGAACTGACGAGATGTTAAGTTAGAGACTATACACTTCTTCAACCCGGAGGATGCTCTTATCCACGCCGGGATGCTGAGCGATGCTCGGCTCAGACTCTGGAAATTATTGGTATGCCCACGAAAACGTCTTAGTTTATATTTAAAAAAAAAAAAAAAAAAAAAAAGAAAAAAAAAAAGCCAATTAGGAATGATAATGATAATGAATAATTATAGAATTTTTAAAAATAACCTTCAGAAAATTTACTCTGCGTTAGGCTATAATCATGATTTAAATGGACCTGAACTTTACATAAGCAGCATGTGTTATTTAAGACTGACGACTGATGAAGATGCAGCCCTTTGAGCAAATTGTTAAGATGCAAACTGAGGGACTGCACAGGAGGTGGGAGTAAACTTGTATCTCCAAAAAGGCAGCTTTAGCCTGTGCAGCAGCCTCGTTTAAAGGAAATAAACTACAGGGGTTTTCTTATAGGGATGAAAATAGGAAGAATCCCTGCAATTTAACAAACTAAATTGTCAACTAGGGGTGCTAATGATTAATCATTAGTTGATTCATTGCAGTAAAGAACTGAATCAACTGACAACTTCTGCTTGAGTGGAGTACTGTTTGGTCAGAGCTCACATAGCCATTAACTTTTTTTTTTTACCACAAGAGGGCTTACGTCATGCATTCCCTTTGCCAAGGTGATTATTTTATTGTTACAGGTTGTTTGTCTGTCTGCAGGCTGGAATTTGCTTGCGCCATTGGAAAAAAAAAAAAAAAAAGTTTGAATGGACTACTTGTATGTTTCCGGCGATTACCGTTTGAAATAAAAAATCAGGCAATGGCAACACAAATGCTTCTTGAGCATGTTTATCGTTTAGTGAAGTTGGCACAGTAAAGAGCAGTTTGCTCGGCTTGCGTGGATGAAGCGGCTAGTCTGATGTGGCTGGATGCAGCCGTCTCCTGTGTGGGAGGAGGAAGAGGAGAATGCATCAGTGACGCACGTGAGGCGTCATTTAGAAATATTTATCTTATGTCGCAATCAGTGGAAACCATTGGCCTTGTGCCAGGTGCACAGTTGCAGCTGGAGAACTTGTAGTTAGTTTGTTTAGTTCATTGTGAATAGGCTTTGGGCAAGTGCTGTCAAAGATAGAACATTTTTAAGAGTGTGAAAAATGCTGTTTATTTGTTGGTATTTCTGCAGTAACTTGTGTGCAAGTTTTCACAAAGGTTTCCGTAGCATTTCATGTGGACTTTCATACCAGTCAGCGGTGTTACACTTCACATAGCTTCGATACTAACTGGACAACGTCTTCTTAATCTGAACATTAAGAGTTCGGCCCCTTTTTTTTTTTAGCAGCATGGAAGGCTTCGGTGTCCTGCAGTGAAGTGTGTAGACTGCAGTTTGCATCTGATCTGTTGTGACTATTTAAGATGTGAGTGAAGATAGAAGTAGGTCAGCAAATTAGGAAAAAGCCCCAAAGAAGTAACCTGAGTCGTGTGTGTGAAGCTCACAGCAACTGCTGTCCACACAGGAAAGCAAAACACTGTTCGTTTGGATTGGAAGTCGGAAAATGAACAGTACCAACAGATTACATGCTGGTTGTCAGTAATGAGATTTGCAAACATACAGTACTTTCTTAGAATCCTTTCAGAAACTTGTGAAAAGCTTCAGCCACAAGGATTGCCCAATTGCACTGGGCAAATAAAATGCCACGTCGGGCTAGAAACTCACTCAGACGAGTGGTAACGAAGAATTAAACACTGATAATGGAAGTAGCTAAAAAGTGAACTAACGCACTTCCTTCTCATCTCTTGAGTTGTACCGTGGAGATTAAACATGACTGAAGTTAACTTGGGTCTTTGTTGTTATATAATAACCACTAATAAATAAAACATAAACAATATGTAGTAATCTAATCTAGGTTATTAGGAGAAGCGCAGCACCTGCAGGCTTCAAAGACACATGAAGGTGTATCATCAATTATTCAAGGTTCAGCGTGTGATATTTAGTGACATCTAGTGGTGAAGTTGCAGAGTGCAGCCAACTGAATACACGGTTTGCTACGAAGGTGGATTAGGGCCACACTGAAGATTCAAAAAAGCGATATTTTGAGAATAAAGTCATAACATTACGAGAAAAAAAGTCATAATATTTCAAGAAAAAAATCTGAATGTTACGAGACTAAAGTCGTAATTCTACGAGTGAAAAGACGTGTTTTTATGAGGAAAAAAAATTGACAGTCAAAATTAGCAGCTGAACCCCCGGAAGTTCAAATCTGTGAATATCTTATCGACTTTACCTAAGTCCAAAAAGCTGAGTATTTCGTTATTGGTGAAACCTATACTTAAGTGTAATTTAAGGAGTTACTCTCTTTGTTACACCTTGTGTTTGTTTTGTGTGTTCTGAGCCTTTTGGTTAAAGGGATGTTAACCCTGGTCCACACTCAAACATAGTAGATGACGGTGATGGACCTTCATGCTGGATGCCACTCGCTCTAAAACAGAAAAAAGGAGAAGACGAAGAAGTCTGTTCTGAGCTACTGTAGAGACTCCATGGAGACAACTCACTCCCTACGTAGATATAAAGGCTTCATTCTAAGGCAATGAAAACACAATGATTCATATTTTCCTGTGATCATACACTGATCAAAACATAACTATGAATATTATATTCCATTTCAGCAGTTTGATCCTCCTAAATCCCCCCAAATCCTACGCACTGGACGTCTTAAAGTGCACTGTATCAGACCCAAACTCATAATGAATGAGTCGAGCGCGGCGTCTAAGAGACATCAGAATGCATACCGAAAACGTGTCGTATTGCACGCAGAGATATTTTAAGCCTTTATTTCTTAGGATAGTAGAGAACAATAAGAGGAAACCAGAAAAAAAACACCCTCTGCACCTGACCTCCATAGCAAAATTAAGAATGTGAATTACATAAAGGAATTTACGACCAGAGATTAGATCGTATTTTGTTAATTGAAATTTGATACCCACCTTTATTGGCATTTTAATGTCATCCGTGTAGGTCGTTGAGCCACTGTCAGGATTCTTAGGTTTCTCCACTCTGCTCACGGTTTTTGTGTCTGAAGCGACTCATTCAAAATGACTCTTATGCAAGTCGTCATGTTTATTAAGTCATAAAACAGCGGCTACTTGTTCATGGTTGTATAAGGTGAAACATCAGATAATACAGTCAGAGGACTATGACGTAGATGTTCTCACATGTGAACAAAGCAGAATGGGGTTACTTTACGACACTGAATTTCATACAGTTCACATGACGATAGCCTCAAGTACAACTTAATTCAGAGAAGAGAAGTCTTTTACTGGGTGCAGTGCAGTGTAATCTCTCTGAATATTCGACGGATGATGAATTACAGCATCAAACAGAGGAAATGCTACCTATAGAAAGGGATTCATTTATCTATAACTACGGCATTTTAACGGTTTGAGGCCTGAAATAATGTCATCATATGGTTAATCATCACTTAAAGATCATTTCTATATGTAAGACGTATTGAAAGCTTAAGTAACATGGGCCAACAATGATTGTTTCTCTTCTACTTGTTGAGGAAAACTCTGCTCACCACCTGCTTCAGTTTTAATTTTCCATTCTGATTGTAACCTTGGCTTTGATGGTTATAAGCCACCTGTTCTGTCTTTTCTCTAATGAAAAGTGATTTGTTTAAAATGACCTCTTGTTAAGTCTCCAAAGATTTCGAAAGGACAAGTTAGCAACATGTTCCCAGGTGGTTAGACGCTGTTTCGTTCAGAATGACCCTTTGATTGCATTAAGATGACTTTAAAAGGTCAAGAAGAGTAATATATAATCCACAATTGTGTTATGTTTCTCATTCTGGCCTGTTAGCCGTCTGTTCCTCGTTGTTCTGAACACAGGATCGAAATTCTTCCTAAAACGCTCTAAGCTGATAAGAAATCAAGACCTGAGCATCAGAACGGGCATTTATCTGTTGTGGTTTACTTTTATAGATTAGACAAAACTGGCGAATAATGCTGTAAAACTGCAGCATGTGTATATGTATCAAGGGTCCTGTGAGGTCAAAATGATTGGCCTCAGGAGAAATCCACATTACTCCTCCTCCTCCTTCCTCTTCTGCTTTCCTGAAGTTAATGACAGGGGAAAAAAAACAAGAGTAATCAGATGCTCTTAATGCTCTAACTCTTAATGCTGAGGTGAACTGGATATTTTTAGATCAGGAAAAGTCAGTAGACGGTTTAAAAAACAATATATGTCGAATATAAAACGCGTTCATCTTTCTCGGTGTTGGTCTGAGTTCTCCGTTTCTGTAAACACAGAAATGGGATAAATATGTCAGAAATTATTCAGCTTTTGCTAGAGTACTGTAAATATTTGATTGTACACAAGTGCTGAACGCCATGTACCAAACTCCAGTATGATCAGACAAGACTGACCTGTTGGTCTGCTCTGCACAGATTTACACAAAAGTCTTCAAAGTGACAAAAGCGACAGTAGTTCAGTGGGTTAAATCCAGCGTGGGGTGGGTGTGGCTCACGCGGTACAAACGTACTTACTTAATGTATTAAAGTGTCCTTGCATGTATAAATGAAGTCCGTTCGCCATTTGACTTTGTGCAGTGTAGTTTTGAGCCAGTCATGCATTGTAAGGGGGTGTTTTTATCTTTAATGATAAGAGTGACATTTAGCAATTTAGGTGCAAAAATTCAGGGATTAGGGTTCCCTCACTGTTTCACTGACTTCCTAAGAGAAGGGTAGAAGAGGGAAGTCGCTGAAAGATGATGAGCGAGCATGTCCTGGTGTCTGCTGACGTTAGAGCCAGCAATTACGCCATAACAAGGAGTTAACAAGGTGAATATCTCGAGATTTTAGCAGCTATAAATGGCTACTACGTTGAACTCTTTGACTTCATAATCAGCCGTTTGACTTCAGACCTTAATAGCAGTCGCTGCTTCTGTAGCAGCAGCTGCAAAAAAACTTTGTGCAGAACAAATCTTGGTCAGCGGTTTGTGCAGAATGTTGAGTATGTTCAGTATGTCGGCTGAGTAATATCGCTCCTTTAGACAGTCTGCTATGCACAGACGAGGCTTTAATCGTACCCCGCAGAAAATAGTTTAGCCGCAAAGCTAATATCAAGTGTTGCAGTCTGCACAGAAGGCAAGTCACTGCCAAAGTCCTTATTTTACAACCAGAAAATATGAATACAGAACCCTACTCGCGTATGTCTGCTTGATTGTCTCGACAACGTTCTCAATATGACCCAGATCATATACCAGCTGTATGCGAGTCCCAGCTGGAAGGTCAGTGATAAGCAGACGTGTTAACCTCAAATCACCGCTCTTCGCTATCTGAATAGAACACCAGGGCACAAGATATGTTAATCATTACAGGAATAGTTCAGAGTTTTGAAGTGGGGTTGTATGAGGTACGTAACTATTGTCAGTGTACGACCTGTAATGGATTACGCTCAACAAGGCCCCATTTTGGAGAGGCAAGTACGCAAAGCAATGTATGTAGCGCTGTAGGCTGGGCCTGGCGTATTTTAAACCGATGTCTGAAACCGTGTACAGGGTCCGTTTAACGTGGGTGTGTTATTTTTTGTACTTTGCGCTATGAACAAAAAGCAGGAGACAAGGTTAACATTAAACAGACATCTTTTTAAATCCAGTGATTTGAAATAGTTTTAGCTGTAGCACTTTTCGTAATAGTTATTTGCATCCAGATCCAGTCCCACGCGGTTAGGGCTTTCCTCTTCGTTCAGCCACATTCGCCCGTCGTGAAGCATTTTGCCGCCTGTGTGACCTTACGTGCACTCCTACCTCACACAGTCTCACCCACTGCTCTGCTTTTAACACATCATTAGCAGATCAACGGACCATTCGAGCGTCACTGGGAGAAAAGACTACGTGAAAAATGTCAGTGCATGCATGGGCTCTGCAGAAATGATCAACCCGGGGGAGACTAAATAAACACATAAATGCCTCCATAGTTTTCGTAGGTGTGTCGAGGAAGCCGCTTTGCTGTGTGCCTTCAGTCAAGAGTAGAATTTAGATATTTTTTCCATTGCAGGGCAGTAGGAAAGGCATGCTAGGACATAGTTAGATTATCCCTGGAGACCAACCAGGGTGAAGGTTAGACAGTAACACTTTGTGGCTGACGTGTCACCTGAACTTGTTGCGTATTAATAGATTACTGTAAGTGGGTGATTGTATTTCTCTCTATCTTCAGCTTAAATAGTTCACGGTTCACAGAAATGTTTCACTTGGGTTCAAATGTAAATGTGCATTAGACGTGACTGCAAGCATGTGCGTGCCGAAGTACAAATTGTACAAAAGAACATAGCAGCCGCTTTACAGTATATACTCATATCGTATGATCTGCATAATTATATATCATTATGGGCTGAAGCCGCATATGCTCATCCTTCCCGAACTTTTCAGAACTCCTTGTGCGGTTGACATAGATTTGACTTGACTCTTTTTCCTCTACTCTTAGATTGTCTTCCTCTCAGTTCTTTCCATTATTCATTAGTCAGCGTTAACCAGTTATCGTGGTATTTTTAAATCTATTTTCCATTTCACTCTGTGCGTTTTATTTACTTATCCATTAACTTATTTGTTTCACACACATAGATGCTTATGGCATGAAGGGTGTGGCGGAAACCTCTCAAAAGCCTTATATGAAAACCCCACCCAAGAGAAGTTAAATAAGGACATCCAGAACTACCAGCACATTAAAATACGTTTGAGATTGTACTTGAAAAATTGATTGATCGTGGTAACCACACAGTTTTCCTTCTCTTTATTCAAACTGCTGTTGATGCTTCCAAGAATGTTAACATGCGCCACTTCCTGTAACCACAGGAAATTTCCTAGGAAAGATCTACTGAGTACACTGAGTGGTTTGAACCAGACTATACGGTATGTCTCTGACTCATTCTGCTCACATCTGGCAGTCATACGACGTCATTATTGTAGATGACACAGTTTTCTGGCCGTATACATGTTTAAAAACAGGTTGGCTGTATGACGTGAGTGTTACTGAAGTTACTGAAAACAGGGCCAGAGTCGGACACCGTTGGCGGGCAGCCGATGGTGGCATTCACACAGTCTCGGAGGCTTTGAAAGGGTTGGAGAACTTAAATGCGAGAGACCCGCTGTTCTTAAATGCCACACTGTCTGTACCAGCGAGTGTTTTGACTTGACATCACAGAAGCACCTGCCAAAGCTCATGTGTGTCTGATATCGTTCCAGACAAAAGTCAAAGTGGCCTCTTTTTGAAGGGCGATTGATGGGACATTGCTTCATGTCCCTCAAAGATGTTTGAGTTGTGTGTGCTCACTTGCACGTGTAGTGTATGTCTGTGCATGTACATAAATGAACATTTCATTCTCCTTGTGTTAAAAGAATCAGGTAATTGACAAATTTACAAAGTCACATTACAAACATAAATAAAGGAAATTTATGTTTTGTGTATTAAGTCATGTAAAAACTAAAAGACCCCCCTTCATTCTTGTTGTAAAATATCATAAAATAGTCTGCACTGAATAATAATTTAGTTAATTATTACAGTTTTTCCACAAAAAAACCCTCACTGAAAAATGTAGAATCTGAAAATGTTTTTGTTGTAATTTCTAAATCTTCTGAGTACTATAGATGTTCCATGCTCCCCTAAAAGGACCACTTTCAGTTTTTGTATACTGATGGCTTCAGGTTTCCACATCACACTTTGCATCCTAATCACAAATCCTGCTGGTGGGTCTGACCTCGAGTCCCCGCGAAACGCTTGGTGAAGCAAAAAACAGGAAATCTACAAAGGTCTGTACAGGAAGCTAGATTTGTATGCATGTGCATTAATGCTACTTCCTGTCACCCGTATTTCTGTAATTTACAGCAGTTTCTCAATTTAAAGAAAAAAGTCGTTACCTTTGGTTTTAGAAGTTTATAAGTTTTATATTAAATACATATAATGTATGTAGATCACATAGAAACACATAGACATCAGATTTCATACATATTCATACTCCTACAGGAGATAAATGCGAAAAAAAAAACCCTCAAAGTGCCAAATTGTGCACAGTGAAAGTCAATGAGAACAAACTTGTGAGTGGAGGGGGACTTTAAATAGTAACCAGAAATCTGCTGATATTATGCAGGATTCCACTATATCTATCCACATGATTTCAAGACTAGACTTCTTCACTAAAATGTATAATCTCCTTCCTCCAACAGATCAGTCGAGTTCCTGTCCTGTTCCCTCTGGCAGCACCCTTGTGAAAATGGGGTGATTGAGATTCTTCTATAATCCACTTATCTAACCAAGATTCCTGATGTCAGAAGACTCGGACTCCAAGCCCTATCGCTTCCCAGTGCTGGAGGACCAGGATGGAGTCTCAGGATGCAGACCGTCCTCGTCGTGCGGCCCCATGCCGAGGGGGGCCTCAGGATGCAGCTCCATGGCTCAGCTGCATCGGATGAGTGGCTACAGCCAAGGTGGGCCAGACTTAGGCCTCCCGTCAGAGGGCAGTGACAGCAGCGGCCAGGAGCCCTCTGCCTCGCCACACAAGCATCGTAAGAACACTCGCTCCCGCTCACTCCCCGAGGAGGACGTTGAGATGAAGAGCAGCGGGTCCAGCGGAAGTGGCACCGAGTCACATGGCAACGAGAGCCACGGCAACGAGAGCCACGGCAATGAGAGCCACGGCCATGAGTCCATGGGCAGTTCCAATGGCAACAGCAAAGACTCTGCACTTCTGGAGTCTTCTGAAAGCAACAAAAGGTCAGTGGTGGTACAAGGGAGCAAGGTGGGCTGTTGAAGTGTTTGAAGGTCAACGTTCATAAAGAGAGCGAGAGAGACGAGGCTTAAAGGATCAATCAAATGCCTTTTCTTCTTGTCACAGTTTTTGATTGATTTTCTGAATATTTTAGCCGAGCATGTCCAGAATTCAGACGAGGATGTATCAGCTTTTAGCAGCTGGAGAGACCCTTTCGCACAGGGCAGGCTCACACAATTGGCATGGCAAAGATACTGCAATGACAGGAGAACGGAAAATGAGGTTCGTTTGCCCAGCTGCACAATCATAAAGCACCCTTAAGCAAACAACCAGTATAAAAATATGCTGGGATAATGCTCTGTGACAGTGATGCCAATACCAATGCATTTGTGAAGCCAGGAATCCACCAGTGGGTCAGCGGGAAGGCCAGAAACAACAGTTTAGCAGCAGTCGTGGCTCAAATCGAGTTAAAGCTAAACAAAAACTGTAAGTTAAATCAGATGCATTCACTATCCCCACATCATAATCTGTTACAGATAAACATGTCCCAGTTACTAGCAACCTACCATTAGTGACGTTTTAGTAATGGATACCTGATAAGTAGCAACTGTACAATTCGCTGGACACTGAATATCATGTCTTGGCACTTTTTCACGATGTAATGTCTTTTGTGAGGTCACAGCAACCTTGACCTTTGACCTTTCATCACCAAAATATTTTCAGGTCATCCCTGAGTCCGACTGAATGTTTATGCCAAATTTTAAGACATTCTGTCAAGTCGTTCCTGAGACAACATGTCTAAAAACATAATGGGGAACCAACGGATCAACAGACTCTTATAGAGATGCTTGGACACATCTAAAAAAATGACGTGAATCAAGATTAAGTAAAAAAATGATTAAGGCCGAGCTAAGATGAGATGAGAGGAACTGTATTAATTACCTGAGGGAAATTTACCTCCAAATAAATATAAACAAAATGTAAAAAATGTAATTGAACTAAGTATTTAGTTCATTATTTACAAAATAGTCGTACTTTCTTTTCAAAGTGGACTGACGCTACCTGGTGTGACCTTTTAAAAAGCACACCTGATATTGTAATCTAAGAAAATTAAATCCTCTCCCTTTTACCCACATTCACATGGCTCTGAAGATAAAAAAAGAAATCATGTCCGGTCGCCCTCGAACTCCACAATATGACGAATCCAGCTATTAACTGGATGTGTCGTGTTTGCCGGTGTTGACTGATGGTCGTCACACGGAGGCCCTTTTTTAAACGTCAGCTGACCCAGTCTGTGAGTTTTCCCTGACCATGAAAGGTTTTCTGCGAAACGAATAGTTTAATGAGAATGATTTGGATAATTGCTTTTAGATTGTAGTGCTTTTATCAGTAGTTTTCCCGTTCTGTTCATGGCCACATAGTTATATGTGACTCATGTTGCTTCTGCTGAAGGCGGCCGCTGGTGATGTTTTTCGGGTGTTTGCAGAGGTTGTGTCTTTTTGATGTAAACCACAGGATGATAAAGATAGTCTGCTTTGTATGTGGGAGAGTAAACGTTGGCATGGGCAGGTATTTAACCGTCATGTGTTTTTATTATGCGGCTTTGTTGAATTGTGTCTGTTATTTCTGTGTAGGAAGGTTGCTACGAATAACAGACCGTTGCTACGCTGGACACAGTTCCAACTGTACAATCATTCAGCTGTTTATTCAGCAATAAAAACATTTTCATCTTTTTAGAAATATTTTTGTCAAATTATTGACAGACACTCTGTCACTGTGTCGAGGTCCTGCATCATCCTGTCAGGGTTTAATT
>JAPQRN010000010.1:11681099-11711285 GCA_037367275.1 Coranthus polyacanthus
TTTTTTTAAATGGCTGTCGTGTGTGTGTGTGGCGAGGTTCTGTAGTTGTACAGCACATAAAACCGCAAATCATAAGGAGGGGTTTGCTTAAATTATGAGTTTTACACTTCCAAAAGCATAAAAAAGTGCCTTGACGTGACCACGACTTAAAATAGTACAGACATAATGCAGTCTGGTTAGGAGAAGAACACAGTGTTGTCTTGAACGGTGGAAAAAATATGATGACTCTTGGTCCCAGTAGGAAGACTGGATTGATGTCATCCGGTAGACTGAAGGCTGGCTTTTTCTTAATGCCAGATGGGTTGTGTCACGCTCTCAAACTCCTTGTTATTGCTGTGGCAACGGACTGTTTCTCTGTGTTTATCCATGGGAGGAGCGAGCAGACTTGCGTACTCTCATGCGCTCGCTCTTTCACTTTCAAACCCAGCCTATGTTACCTCAAATGAACTGCTTAATCGGATATTTTACTCGGCCACTCCTTCTCGCCGTCTGCACCATATACTGGACTCTCCCTTTGAATTCCTATAGGGTGACCGCAGCTGCTTTCCCATTGTTCAACTTGAATTCGCCACTTCCCTTTCGGCCTCCTGCTCTCTCACCCCTCCCTCTTCTCTCACAGTTGAACTTATAACCTTTTGTACCCATTTTTTTTTTTTTGGAAACCACTCCCTCAACTCCCAACAGTGTCTCTGTCTGTATCACTTTATTTTTTTTAAATCTTAACTTGCTTTTTCCATCCTTCTGTCCATGACTACAATTTATATTTCCTCTGTTCAGTTCAGTCAGTCCAACTGCTGCATTTTGATGATGTGAAATTTCAGAGTACTCGCAGAGAGAATTTAATTTCACCATTTCTGTATTTTTATCACATTCTCACAGGGTCAGAACTTAGATACAGTAAGTTTAAACCTGGCATTAACATGTGACCTGGGTGATCCAATCCTAAGTGGGCAGCTCCAAGTCCGTCTGTTAACACCTGGCATTCAACTACGGTGCCAAATGCATCTCAAGTGGTCACTTGGGATCTGATGTAATTTTCCCCCTCTCTACGCAAATAAACAAGCTCAACTAGCCTAAAATATAGCACAAGCATTACATTTCAGGCTTGGTGACATAGGGTTTAGTGGTGATTGAATGTACAAGTGCTTTAAACACGTTCATGAAGTTCTGCCAGATTGTGCCAATTTGGGATATTGTATTTCCTCACAGAGAAAAAAAAGTTGTAGTGCCTTCACATATGAAGCTCTCGGAATATGTGCGTTTGTTTTGAATTTGTCGTTTTTAAAACGCTTTAGTATGACGCAGTGCGACTTACACAGAGAACATCAGTTGTGTAGGCAGTCCTTCAGTCCCCCCCCCCAGGTGCTGCATCCATGTTCAGACAACTGAATCCAAGACCACCTCCGAACGCGTCATGGGTAATCACATCTCCAATGCGTCCTGAGTGCGTTCACACTTTGCTTTACAGCTGTCTACGCTCGGGACTCATGTTAATGCTGGGTCTTAACGGGGCCTCAGTCCACATTCTTTTAGCAGTCTAGACACAAATGCATCATGGAACAGGTCGAAGGACTGTCTACTCAGCTTGTGTCCTCCATGTAAGTGAAAGCCAACAGCCAACGGTTTTAAAGATGCGCGTATGTGTCACGCTGCCTGAACACACCAAGAACGATGCTCTGCCACTTTTTTTCTCCAAGCGCGTTTTAAGTGCTTGAAGATACAATTATCACTAAATCGTGCGTCGTGCAAGAGAACTAGTGAAACAAATGGACCGGTCAAAGTCGTCACATTGACATTTAAGGTGTATTGATTGATTCACGTCACCTGCCTTTGAGCCACGCAGTGGAAACATTACAAAGCCAGTCTGTTAAACTTTAAATGGAAGCTTTCGCTATATATTTTAGACTCTAGATGAGCTTTTTTATTTGCATATAGAGCAGGGTAGTGACATCTTGGTCACAAGTCATCGCTAGAGACACATGTGGAGGAGAGACATTCTAATACCTGGTGTGAACAGGAGCCTAGTTCACTGTGTCACCAACACCGTCTCAAACGTGAAGCATGTTATGGGGGTTGTTTTGCTGCACGAGGGACTTGTGTCCTTCATAAAACTGAAGCAATCATGAAGAAGGAGAAATATGTGGATATTGCGAAACTTGGAGAGGCTAAAGCTTGGATCCGACAGCTTAATAGCGATCCTAAGCATATCTCCATGAAGGCCACAGCAAAGTCAGTTTCTTGGAGAGGTTATCACAAAGCCCTAATTGCAGAAGAAAATCTGAATCAATGCGTTGTGCATGAAGGCCCACAAACCCAACTCAACTTCCCGAGTTCTGCAGGAGGAAAAGGTCAACCTTTCTACAGAGAGTGTTGTGTGAAGCTTTTGGGAACGCTTCCCCAACTGTCTTATTCAAGCTCTACAATTCAAAGACAATGTCACTTAATAAACAGTGGCTATAAGTGTTGTTTCAGAAATTGTTTTTATATTTTTCCTGATTTGGTGGCTATGATCGACAAAAGCCTTAGTATTTGTCATAAGCGCCATTTCCTCTTGTCACCGACATGCAGTCTCATCCATCTGTTGAGCTCAGCTGTGCATTTCTATCACAGACGGAGGGAGAGAATGTGGTTGATTGCCCTCAAATCCACAGTCACGCGAAAAGATTGATAAAGATCACATTTTTTTCCCTCTGTAGAGGGGAGAAAAGAGAGATATGGTCATGACATGTTCAGACGGGATTCGCGTGACAACTGGAGGAGGAGGAAAGAGTCCTGGATAAAAAAAAAGTAGTTTTATTATTGTGTAATGAGGCTTTTGTGGCACTTGTTGTTAAACGTATAAAGAAGTATTCAACTTAATAACAACAATGCTCAACATATTCCCTTTTTTCACTCATAACAGCAGAAAAAGGTTTTATTATTTACACGAGTCTCTGTTTAGTTAGTATTATAGTGAGACATTACAGTGAGTGCACAATAGACCCTTTTCACTGTAGACATTATGCCTCTGTTCCATTTAGTTGGCCCAGTCGGTCACCGTGCACAAATCCAAGGCCTGACACTGACACACCTGAATGGGATGCAGCCGTTATTAATAACACCAATTACACCCGTGTGTTTTCTGCCTTAACAAATCAAAATGTCTGCTGTGACAAATCTCTAAATGAGAGACGTCAAAGCCAGTCACTTTAATTCAACGCAGTCGTTAACGTTGTCATTAATTACGCCTGTACTTTCCTGCCAATGTTTCAAAGTGTCAGTGAAATCCTGCTGCTGCTGCTGCTGCTGCTGCTGCTGCAATCTGAAAGCAGAATCTGTTCAATACAGTGAGACACTGACCCCAAACCTAAAGCAATATTTGCACACTCTAGTTAAAGCCCAGACCTCAAACAACCAGGAGTTTGAGCTGCTGTGTCCTACATTACATTGTACGTGTGTATTCTATGAACTATATTTAATAGAACTAAGTCTAAGTATGAATGTGGCGTTCATACTAACTCATATAAGCCTGTTCATTGTGACGTGTTGTATGTGCAATGTGAGTCAATTGTGCTGATGAATAAATTAAATACATGACTTTACTGCTACCTACAGCTACATAAAATAGGGACTGACCAATATGGTGTTTTTTTTTTCAGGGACCGGTACTGATTATTAGTAAACAAAGAGACTCATAACTGATAAAAAGAAATACTGGTATCAATAATTGAAAAAAAAAAGGGAATATTAGTCCATAATCTACCTCTTTTATGGAAAAAAAATAGATTCTCACAATGTAGTTAACATTTATTGGCATCATTTATTTTTCATTACTGTCCCCTCTCCGTGCTGTTTTTCATAGATATATATAGCTGATGATTTAAGGGTTGAAGTTAAATGATAGTTCCACCTTGTCCCGACCTCCACCTCGGTCAGTGGAAACTAAAACTCCTCTGCCTCTCTGAGCCCTCTCTTTCGCTTTCCCTGTAATGGCGTGTAGATTTACTACCACTTTGAGAGGCAGCCCGCTGTGCTGAACTTTTTCCGAGTCTCACACACTAATACCTGCTCAGTCTGTCCAGTCTAAAACCAGCTGCTGCATCTTGAAGGCTAATTTTGATAGAGTTAGATCCCTTCTTGTGCTCGGAGAGGCTATTTATTCGGGTGTTTTCTATTATTAGCCCGGTAAGCTGGTTACATATAGTAACCCAGGTTGTAACTCAGGTGAGTCAGTATGCTACAGCTGTTAATAGTCTTCAGCTAAGCCTCAGCTAACACAGTGGACTATAAACACACAGTTCAGCGAACTGCTTACCGTCTGTACATGTTTGACTTAGCTCTATTAACCGACACAGAAATACAAATCGTATTTCTGTTCAAATTACTCTGTTCTTTTATTATTTTGAATGAAGTACACCTAACCTTTATCTGCACATTGTGCAAATAAACTGTGAACTCAAAGTCAGTGCCAGTTTTGTAGTCAAGACCGCCTAAACCGAGACCAAGTCATGACCGAGACTAGAGTGGATCGAGACTGGCTAAGCCCAAGACCAGACCAGATACACAGCAAAGGTGTTATGGGAAATAAGGTTTTAAAATATTACACAGATTATTGTATGATGGGACCAGACCAGTTCTCACCATAACACACAAATAACAATCATTTTTCTAGCAAGTGTGAATTAAAAATCGGCCAAATGTTTCTCACCTAAAAGAAAATGTTTGAAAGATTTTTTTTTCATAGTGACGATGTTAAATAAATCAGACTATGCACGGGCAATTTAGTGACACCCTTGCAGGTGGGATCTCGACCTGGTTTTGAAATAAAATCCAGAGAAAATGGAGGCGAGGTTGAGGCGAGACCAAGACCTTCAGAAGGTGGCCTTGAGACCCCGACCTCGAGAAGAAAATCAGCTCAGTGTTCTGAAGAACAAAGCTGGATATTTAAACTCATTACTGGTTGCTTATAAGTGAAGAGGTTAAACGACCGTTGTCCCGACCTCCACCTCGGTCAGTGGAAACTAAAACTCCTCTGCCTCTCTGAGCCCTCTCTTTCGGTTTTCTCTCCGGCCTTTTCCCTGTAATGGCGTGTATATTTACTACCACGTTGAGAGGCAGCCCGCTGTGCTGAACTCTTTCCGAGTCTCACACACTAATACCTGCTCAGTCTGTCCAGTCTAAAACCAGCTGCTGCATTTTGAAGGGTACTTTTGATAGAGTTAGATCCCTTCTTGTGCTCGGAGAGGCTATTTATTCGGGTGTTTTCTATTATTAGCCAGGTAAGCTGGTTACATATAGTAACCCAGGTTGTAACTCAGGTGAGTCAGTATGCTACAGCTGTTAATAGTCTTCAGCTAAGCCTCAGCTAACACAGTGGACTATAAACACACAGTTCAATAAACCAACACAGAAATGCAAGTAGGCATGGCTTTGATGTAAATTGGTAAAGCTGCAGGTGCTTTTTTTTGTGTTTTTATGATTTTGACATTGAGTACACTGAACTTTTATCTGCACACGGTGTGCACATGAACTGTTGACTTAATGTCAATACAGAGCAGATTGAAATCAGCGCAGTGTTGCCAACAGTAAACCTGGACATTTAACTGCACTACTTACTGATTGCCTACGACATATTTTCCATAGATAAGAAAATTGGCTAGATTCCCCTCTTCAAATCATAATTTTATCATTTTGTGCTGTATTTTATTTTTTTTTTCGGCATTTGGTAAAAAAGGAAATAATGTAATGTTTAACAAATGTGGAATGTGCATCAAAGAGGCAAAGAAATCCAGTCCTTTCCAGCTGTATGGATTTTAGGTCTCGGACAGCAAAAACATCCTGCACCGATGAAACTAAACCAGAAACACCTTTGCGTCTCCTCTGCCGCCATGTAGCATGTGGACGGCGTGTTTTACTGCGGCGCCTGCGATGAACTGTTTCTGAGTCTCACACACTAATACCTGCTCAAGTCTGTCCAGGCTAAAACCAGCTGCTGCACCCTGAGCACCGAAGGCTAATTTTAATTTAGTTTAATCGACTTAAATACCCACTTGTGCTTGACGAGGCTTTTTTTGTCCAGGTGGTTTCTATTGTTAGCCACATAAGCAGGTTTACGTAGTAACCTGAGTTGTAATGAGTCATGTCTCAGAGGCGAGAGAGTTTAATGTATTAGTGAAGTGTTAAGCTTGTAGGTTAATATCGTGGACTCACACAAACTCTTTAGCTGCCTGCAGGCCTTCTGTGTCTGGCTTCATCGTTCCTTGTTTTTAGGGTTAACAGAACTACATATAAAACACACAGATAGCAGAAAGACAGGACTTACACTATTAAACCTGGACCATGATGGGAAGATCACAAAACTTCTTAAAGTCGTTCAGAAGGTGAAGTTTGCTGTTGTTTATGGAACAGGGGTCATCGACCGCATTCGTCCAAGGGGAAGAATTTTACTGTGGCAACAGCGAGGAGGGGAAAAAAGGCCTAATTTGTCAAATAGGAATTACTGTCCAGCAGCCAAACATATTTTTTACTGGCCAACCACGTATGTATATTGGCTACGACTTTAAAACTTGAAAATGAACTTGGAGGCCTGAAGAAAAGGAAAGGAAAGGAAAAAAGCTGGAGCACACTGACCAATTCAGAGGCTTTTAATGGCGCAAACAAACAGATTGACATTTCGACGCTGCTGCGTCATCTTCAGAGTCAAGGACAGAGGCAGCAAGTAAACAATCAAACTATATTTGTTGGAAGTTATCATTGGATAATAGAAGACACACCTCCAATAAAAAAAAAAAAGAAAATTGACAAAAGAGACATTGTTGGGTTTGCTGATAACAAGTAAATAAAAATTGTTAGATAAGATTTCTGTTTAAAATGTAGAAATGGATAGTTTTTTTTGGGGCAAGAATGGAACGATTACCTTTCAGCATGTTTTAATTCAAATGGTCTGAGAGAAAACAGAAAGTCTACCCACTTCTTTGGACTCTGTTTTCAGACTCTACCCCGTGATGCAGACTGTGGCTAATCACGGGTGTTTTAAGGAAGGTAGGGGGGTTAAATATGTGACTGACAGCTGTAATTACCGATCGCTGTTAAGATTTTCTCAAACGTGACTGTACTTTTCAACCCCGTGGCTCGACAAGGAGGCTTGGAAACGTGGCTTCTCTTTTCCCCGCTGATTTTGGCTCCTGCAGCTTTAAGTGGCGTCTTGAAAAGCTTGGAAAAAGCTTGCAGCGTGTTGTGTTCCTACTCACTAATAATAACCTAGCAGACGACGAATTTATAGCCTTTAGATCCTGCAGGTTCGACGCACATATTTGCAGATAGTAAATGATGAATTACTCCAATATAAGAAGAAACAATGCTACTTATTCTACATACTGTAATGCTTTTTTTTTTCTCCTCACACTGATTGTGATCGATAAGCTTTGGCGGTCTGGATGAGGCTTTAAACGTTGCTGACTAGATCATTATTGCTCCCAGTTTTTTTGTGATATGGCAGCCTTCTTGTAGGTCTGACTGTAAAAATTCAGATTTTTGGGTGAGAAAACACACAAAAGACACTTTTTCCCTTCAGCAGATGAACGTTAGGAAACCTTCAAAGTTTCATTCTTCACAGTCAAAGATTACAGCGAACCCGCACTGAAAAATACTTGTTTTTGAGTGGAGGGGGGTGTTAGAGGTGATGCTTTATTATTTTTCAACACATGCTCAAGGACAAATGTTCGCAGTCAGGATTTTTCGTAGATTGAGGCCCAGAGTGGACAAGGGGGTCAGTACTGTAGATTTTAATGAAGTTCTAGCAGGATCCCTGTTCCCGGTATTATTTATAATGCTCTCTGTATGAATCCTGCTGTGCGTCCTTTCAGCTACAGACGCACTTCTTGTCCTTAACGTGAGACTTCGGTGCTCCTTCTTCTGTAGCCTGGTTTCTAAATAAGAGGTGAAGCTGTGGACACTGCTCCCTCTTCACCTCCACAGAGGCAGCACATCTTTTTTCAGCTCACTTTAATAACCCCACATGTTGTGAACTGAGTACGCCCATTTTGTATTATTAGGTAACTCGAGCTTCTTCACAATAACAAGTATCTCAGGTGGGTGAGAATGTATTTTGTATTAGGGATAGACTGACTGTTGGTCACGGCCAATTATCCTTATTCATATTTTCGGTCTGTCGTTTGTGCCGTGTCGTTTTGCTTGTCTTTTATTCAGTTTGGTAAAAACCAGTGCAAAGATTTGGTCAAAATAGCAGGTAACATTTAGAGTATGCTTTGTTATCGGCTCACAGCTTTGAAAAGCAAAAAATGCGAGCTCAATAACAATCAGCTACAATCTCTCTCTTTCTCGTCTCTCCTTTTGTATATCATTTAAGTTACATTTCCCTCTATTTGTTTGAACAATGTTCTGTTCTCCTTCTCTCCCTCGCAGCTCAAACTCCCACAGTCCATCTCCTCCCAGCAGCTCCAACGCCTTCAGCCTGCTGAGCTCGGAGCAGGACAACCCTTCAACCAGCGGCTGCAGGTATCACCTCACGACACAACGTTCACAGTCCGCTTACAAAATGATGTCCTTTATTATGCACCACATTATGGGTTACACAAAGCCCACTTCCAGAAAACATGGGGCGTTCTCTGAAATGCCGTGAAAACCAAAATCTGTGATTTGTTCATTCACTTCAACCTTTGTTTAACTGACAAAAGTACAAAGAAAGAGATTTTCACCGACCAGCTTAATTGTATTTAGTTTAATGTAAACACGGTCAAAAAAAAAAAAGTTGTGACGGAGGCAAAAGGTGTAGAATCTACAAGTAACACTGTTCTGTAATATTCCACAATTAGCAGGTTCATTACTAACAGGTGAGGGGATCATGATCGGACACAACGGGAGCATCCATCAACGCAAGGGTTTGTTGTGGCTCACCGCTTTGTGTCAAACTTCATGAGAGAACTGTCAGTCAGTTAAAAAAAAATGCAAAGAATTGAAGTCTTTCATTTGCGGTACATAACATTGTGAAAAGACTCAGACCAAGGTCAGAAACCACTGGTGAAGGTGGCATTGCACGAGAAATCATCATAATACTGTGATGAATGTAGTCACATGGGCTCGGGGGTAAAACTGTAGTCACTTAACACAGTCAACCACTGCATCCAGAAATATAATCTGAAACTGGATTACTCAAGGAGGACGCCCTATATCAATTCTGTGCAGAAATGGGGCAGAATTTTCTGGGCTCGAGCTCATCTCACATGGACTGAAAGGCAGTGGAAACGTGTGCTGCGGTCAGACGAGTCCAGACGCCGAGTCCTTCGAGCCAAAGGTGAAAAAGACGATCCAGACTGTTATCGGTGAAAGGTGCAAATCGGCATCTGTGATGGTCTGGGGCTGCATCAGTGCCCACGTGGCGTGGCAGTATGTGTGAAGATACCATCCATGTGAAGACATAGATTGGAATCTTACAGAGACATATTCTGCCATCAAGTCGACATCGTTTCCCTACGACGCCGGGCCTCATTCTGCACCAGTTACCAGTTGTCCTCGGTTCCCAAATGACTGAAAAAGGTGTAATAAAAAGGAAACGTAACACGGGGGTAAACATGTCTCTGTCACGACTTTTTTTGGAGTGTGCTGCAGGAATCAAAATGTTGTTTATGTTTACAAATTCAATTAAGCCGGCGAGTGTTTTGTTTTTGCTTTTGTGAGTTGAATGAAGGTTCAAGCGATTTAACAAACTGCAGGTTTTGGGTTTTATTGCAGTTTAGAAAACATCCCAACTCCTCTGAAAACGGGGTTTTGTTACATCTGGTTCTGATGTGAACACTTCCTCTATATAAAACTTTGTCTGACTTGGCCATGTGCGTGTCTGTGTGATTTTAATGCATCTTACAGCAGTGAGGAATCCGCCAAAGCCAAGACCCAGAAGGAGGTGATTAAAACGCTGAAAGAACTGAAGCTTCACCTGCCTGCTGAGAAGAGACATAATAATAAGTCCACAACACTGAACACCCTGAAGTACGCCCTGCGCTGTGTCAAACAGGTGGAAGGTAAGGACCTATTTTTGCCTGCCATGTGCTTCTGCTGCCACCAGCCTCTAATGACCGTCCACTCAGCTGTCTCGTGTTGTTTCGGGGCAGATATCTGTACTTTGACAACAATAATTACCACTTTACTATAAGACTGCCCTTATATGTTTTTATAATTAGTTTGTGAACACTTTATAAGTCATTAAACAATTATAAGGAGGTTATAACATCATCGATTTAGCCACAAGATGAAGATACTTATCCACTTCATCTATTCAGTTAAATCTCACATCTTACTAATTGCTTGGCTTGTTTTATGTTGCACGTTAGGTCATTCACTGATGAGTTACTACCGTTTGTAATTGGCAAAAGGGATTCTTACTGTGAAGTGTAAATCACAGTATTGCCAAAGCTTTAGTGAATGAATCTGTTGTTTTCATCTGTCAAATGACAGTTTTTGATTGTTGAGCTATGCTGATGGTGGATAACTTCCAGTAACTGAAGCTGAAACAGACAAAGGAAGTTCACTAACCAATGAGGTCAGAGGCTTAACAGTAAATGTAAAGAGGTTTTCAATGTTTGATGAACAACAGGCCACTTTAGCTGCTTATATTGTGAAGTGTTTACAACCTAATTAGTATAAACCATTCATAAATCCTTTTTACTCTTTTACTATTGTGCTGAATTAAGTCGTGCCATGAGTTTATAAAGAGTTTCGGTATCCTTCTCTGGAATTGAGGGGAATTTAGCGGAAAAGGTGCTTAAAATTTATTATAGCAGCTGGAAACATTTTGACGGCTGTTATTGATGTCTGCAAAAGGCTTAATTCTACCCTGCCTATTTACAGAAACATGGAAAAAGGCGAGTAGACTTTCAACAGTGCATTTTTCAGTCTGGATGCTATGACGCACAATATGATGCAGTTTAGCATCGCTCTAAGACATTATACATCGCAAAGTTAGGATGACTTAATGATCTTTTTATCACTTTGGATCCATAGTCTGTTCCATGTTTTGTATTGTTTTCTCTTTTTCTCGCAGCTAATGAGGAGTATTACCAGCTGCTGATGATCAATGATAGCCAACCTTCTGGCCTCGACGTATCTTCTTATACAATAGAGGAGATAGACAGCATTACCTCTGAATACACCCTCAAAAACAACGTGAGTCCTGTGAGAATTCTAGAAATGTATATTATAAGATCCCGATGAATTTATTAAACAGATGCCGCTCTCAGTTACATTGACTGATTATCTTTCAAGAATTGTTCCATAAAATAAGGTTTGAGCAAAAATACTTTTAACTGATTGGGTTTGAGGTTTCCTCATTCATCCCACAATCTGAATTGTGTTTCCCCCACAGGACATTTTTGCTGTGGCTGTGTCTCTCATCACAGGGAGGATAGTTTACATTTCAGACCAGGCTGCCACAATCCTCAACTGCAAAAGAGATGTGTTCAAAAACTCAAAGTTTGTAGAGTTCCTGACGCCGCAGGACGTCAGTGTTTTCTACAGCTTCACCACGCCGTACCGCCTGCCCTCTTGGAGCATGTACACAGGAGCAGGTAAATACTGAACTCTCTGCCGATAACACGATGTAAACATTTCAATAGAGTAATGCGATGGTGTGGGTGTTTTTATGTGTGCTTTAGAACATAACCGCTGTGAATCAATCTTAAAATAATGGGTTTTTTTCAATTTCATGGCTGTTTTTCAGTCTATTGCTCATTTTTACTAGTCTGTTTACAAACAACAAACAAGAAATGCCACATAGTTTACCTTTAACTGAAATAAAAATAAGAACAGCAGTTTTCAAAACTAACGAACTACAATACCGTAAAACTACAATAAATAATGCAGCACCAACTGAAATGAAATAAAATTGCAGGTGAAATAAGCTTCAAGTTTCATGGTGTACCTTTAATAAATGATGGATTTGTAAATCATATCTGAGGTCATGCATTCTTTCATTTCACCATTTTCAGCTTCTAATCCAAGGTTTTCCTCGTGATACCTGAAAAAAATCACACTAAAACTAATAAAAAGTAAACGCTAAATCTTCTGGATTCGTAAAACTAACTAACTGAATAAAAATTACCAATAAAAATGTCCACGCTGTAATAACTGCATCATGACCCGGACCAGAAAACCTCTAACAAGATTTTCAAGTAGCGTATTCTTTCGTAAGGGAAGGCTGGGTTTTTTGATTAGTGCAATAGCCTGATCTGGAAACATGTCCGTAAAGCATAGCCTGGTGAGTAAAGGTCAACATAACCTGACCTCAGCCAAGTGTACAGAACAGACTGGGCTGTCGTGGGTACTGATTCAAAACTAAAATGAATCAGTGAATGGGAAAGCTTTTAAATCCGTTGCAGGATAAATAATGGGAGCGGTCGGTATGTTTTGTTATTAGTCCGCCTTCTTCATTACTCTCCGGAAATGTTTGATCTACACAGGCCTTACCAAAACTAACTCTGTTTAAGTTCATTGCATTCGAGGAGCAGCGCTACTAAATAATGTTTTTTGATGGTATTAATGAAAGCTGGAGCACCTGCAGGATCCGAGATTTCGACCGACAAGATCATGTTGCTTTTGAATTGAAACATGTTTCTCCCCGTTTCAGAGTCATCGCCGCCTGACTGCATGCAGGAGAAGTCCTTCTTTTGTCGGATCAGGTGGGTGGGTGCCGGTTCAGCCAAGGCATCAGGCCATCTGCCACTCGTAGCTGTTTGTAGTTTTTATTCATATTATTCATTCCACTCTGGATACGTTTCGATTAGTTTGTGACATCAGAGGCGTGTGTGCGCTAATCATATGCTTTTTCCAGCCCTAGAGACATACATATAGATAAAACAGACACACCCCTACGACCAAACACACTCATTTGACTGTAAATGTAGGAGATTTATCCAAATCTCCTGCTGTTGTCACCTTTTGTAAAAATAGGTCTCCTCTTTTCAAACTCAAACTCAAGAAACAGAATTTTAAGAAATCTCACTCAAACCTTACTTGCTCCGATTCTTTGCACACAAACTTAGTGAGATAGAAAGTTGATATAACACTGCCCCCTTGTGTTCAGCATCTTTGAAAGCGTATTCCATGAACCTTCACCGACAGTATTTAAGAGTCAAGATTTATTCATTTGTCTCGAAGTGAATATGTCTTGGATAAAATATATACAGTCATAGTGCAGGAGCAGACGTAAAGCCGCATAGCACAAAGTGTAGACATGAGTGCATTCACGTACATAAAACACCCTCCTTATGTACTGAGCCGAAATGCTCTCAACAGCCTGTTGGTGGAAAGGGGCTAAGAAAGTAACATAACAAGCCTGTACCCAAAAACCTCTCGTAGAATAACAAGAAAAACCGTTGCCAGAAGCCAGTATTTGTGTATTTACGTGCTAGAAAGGAATGGGCATTTCTGATTTGCTTTGTGGTTTTTTGACTCCCTTTTTTTTAACCCATTTTCAGCGGTGGAAAGGAGTGTGAGGGCGACCTGCAGTACTATCCGTTCCGCATGACACCCTATCTGATGAAGGTCCAGGACACAGTGCATGCTGAGGATCAGTTCTGCTGCCTCCTCCTGGCTGAGAGGGTTCACTCTGGCTATGATGGTAAGAGCCATGTTACCACTCGGACAGCAATTACAATGATGCTGGAAGGTAATAACCTCTGTTTGATAATTTAGTCTAATTTCATGAAGGATGACATCGGTATCAGTAATTAATTTTTTTCTCTTCATTAAAGCGCCAAGAATTCCAACAGACAAGCGTATCTTCACCACGACACACACTCCAAGTTGTGTTTTCCAGGATGTGGATGAGCGGTAAGGAATCGTGGGACTAAAAAAAAATCTTGAATACATGCACAGAGATTGCAGAACTGAAAGGCTGTATTTAATTACTCGCTAAGTGGCACTGTTTTGTGTGTGACAGGGCTGTTCCACTTCTTGGGTACCTCCCCCAGGACTTGATTGGCACCCCAGTCCTCCTCCACTTGCACCCCAATGATCGACCAATCATGCTGGCCATTCACAGAAAGAGTAAGTCCTCAGATAACAGAAGAATTTCCCGTGTCTGAACAGGAAATTTGCCCCCACCGTGATCTGACAGTGCTTTGTGGCTTTCTCTCCAGTCCTTCAGTATGCGGGGCAGCCATTCGACCACTCATCAATCCGGTTTTGTGCACGAAATGGAGAATATATCATCCTTGACACCAGCTGGTCCAGTTTCGTCAACCCCTGGAGCCGCAAGGTCTCCTTTGTTATCGGAAGGCACAAAGTCCGCATGTGAGTGTTACTGTCTCGTTGGATAGTTGCTGTCATAGTTTGCCATGTATAATGCAGAAGGGAGTTTGTGAAGCGATTTTTAAAGCTCATGTATTTGTGTTTGTTCATAAGGGGTCCTGTGAATGAAGACGTTTTCGTGGCCCCAGTCTCTTCTTTGGGAGAGATGAAGACCATGGACTCTGACATCCAGGAGATTACGGAGCAGATCCATCGTCTCCTGCTGCAGGTGAGATAGGATAAGGACAGGATAAAGGATACTGAATGATTTACATGTATGTTTACTTTATTTAGGCTGTGTCATATTAGAGATGCTACCCAATCACCTAAAAGAATGATGAAATGTAGCAAAACAGAAAAATCTCAGGGCTTACAGCAGCATCTTACTTCTGAATGTATAATGTATAATCAAAATTATACATCTCAGCAGGGTAGGAACTGAAAAAACAATATTGAGACCAGACCTTTAGGATCTATGCAGTAGAGCGTCATTTGCACATGTATCTCCATCTGTTCCTTTATTTGAATCTTTTTTCTGTGTTTTTCTCTGATCAGCCCGTTCATAACAGCGGCTCTAGTGGCTACGGTAGTCTGAACAGCAACGACCACCTTCTGAGCATAACATCTTCTACTGAGAGCCTTAACAACAGCAGTGGGACCAAGATACGACAAGAGGAGGAGGAGGAAGTGAGCAGCAAATCCAGACCTGTGAGTAAACCCAAAATATTAGCAAAACTTGTTTCAGCCCGAGTGGTCGAGCTTAAGTCACCGCGTTTTTTTTTACTTTACGCTTGATTGATGTTGCACCGAAGAACCATTCTCTTCTGCATCAGAATAAAAAAGATATATATAATGTTCATCTAATTTAACATAAACCAGATCGAGTTCAATTTCTTGATGTTATGCTGACTCTATTTCACAGCGAACATTTCAGGAAATCTGTAAGGGAATTCACCTTCAGAAGAGCCAGGAGCAGCAGACAGGCAAATCAGACACGAAGAAAGGCGGCGGCAGTAAGTCTCCCTGATAATTACCTGATTATTTGTGTGTGCAAATTTTAAAATACCTGCGCATGGGGTGAGCAGCGAGTCACAGGTTCGACTGCTGCCAGCGCGTCATTCCTATACTCTCTTTCCCCAGGCTGAAAATAAGAAACTATCGTATTTGTTGACCCCTAACTCCTGACCTCTCTCCAGTAGAGTCTGTACAAAAGAGCCCAGCTGTGGTGCGGCCCAAAGACTCGGCAGCTCCTCTTAACTTGAAGGACACTGGATCGGTAATGGAGGAGAGCAGGGCGTCTTTTCAGGAGGAGCTTGCTTTTAATGATCAGTCCCTCTACTCCTATCAGCAGATCAGCTGCTTGGACAGTGTTATCAGGTACAAAGATGCCTGGGAGTTTATATCCAGCATTCAAAACTCAACTGCTTAGCCATGCTACGAAATACAAAATCTATCAAAGCACCCATGGAAAACTTTTGATGTACGCTACCCTCGTTTTGATGATTATTACTGATGAGAAACAGGTTCAAGCTTATCTTTATCGTCCCTGCAGGTACTTGGAGAGCTGTAATGTTCCCATCACCATGAAGAGGAAATGTCAGTCCTCCTCTAACACCACGTCTTCAAACTCGGACGAGGACAGACAAAAAGGGTGCAGCAGCATGCAGGTGTCTCAAGGTATCAGTTCAAACCACAGTGGATAACAGTCTCTTAGTGTCACTTCATCTTACAAAGCCTTATGAGATATTCTCATTCTTCCCTTTAATCTTTTATTCCCAAATGCCAGTCAGCATCTCTTGTTCTCTGTTCTCTCGTAGAACCAGCCTTGTTGAAGGATCAGTCTGCTCTCTCCACTTTGGATGATCGAGACAAAAAGTCCAGTGATGCAGCCACAGCTGTAGTGGGCACTTCGCTGCCCCTACCTGTACCAAACAAACCAGAAAGTGTTGTGTCCATAACCAGCCAGTGTAGCTATAGTAGCACTATAGTGCACGTTGGAGACAAGAAACCTCAACCAGAGTCAGGTACAGTGCAGTGAAAGAGTATTTGCTTCAGATCTGATTTCCTCTACTGTTGAATATTTGTCACACAAGTTTTTTCAGATCTTAAAAGAATTTGTCGGACCTGAGTGCAATGTATTTGTTTTGTTTATTTAAAGATGAGATATGCTTCAGTTAAGACACATTCATGTTTTGGAGCATTACCTACATGTTTTAGATTTCGTAAAAAAAAAAAAAACGTAACACGTTGTTTTTCTTACTTTTTAGCCATCCAGAATTTGATTTGCTTTTGTGACTTAGTTGATCCACTTGGTGCATGACCTTCATGAAGTAATTATCTAAGATTGAAGTGTTCGTTTAGGACCAAAACATTTTTTAGTACCCAGTGTTACAATATCAAACAACAAAGGAAATCTCTGAAGGGGCAAATGGGTTTTCTCAGCACTGTAAATTCAACTCAACTGTGTGTGTGTGTGTGTCTGTGGGTGTAGGTTTTTAGTGGATGCTTGACAGGATGAATCTCAAACAAAGAAAAGTCAAATCTACAGGGTTATTTTGATCCCGTTTGAAGAAAAAAAAAAAAAAATTAGCAGCAGTTCAACCTCTTATTTCATAGTTTGTAGTTGATTCTTAAAGGGGTTATATATAGTATTGATATTCAAAAATGAATCCAACTATCAACATCTGGAGGAAGTCACGTGCCAGAACGCCCTCGCAGCTAACAAAACACCAACAAATTAAAGCTCCAGACTGTATCACTCACTGAATAAAGTGTGAAGCTTACTATTCACACACATCTGTATTATCATCAAGTTTTCTCCTTCAAACAAAAACTCAGACAGCCGGTCAAAATAACACTGCTGTCTGTCAATCTTCACGTAATCCATCAGCCGATAGTTTACATTAGAGCTATTTTAGCTTCGCTCTGTTGAGCAAGAAAACAGTGACGGTATAACCACAAATCATCTGTTTTCCATACAGTCTGTGCCAAAAGCTGCACCAAAGATCTGTTTTGAATTGTCCAAACAAGGGCAGAACTGTCACAGTTCAGCCTGAACCATGTATCGACAAACAGCGAACTTAGCAAACACAATAACATAACATAGGACTGTATACCTTAATAAGCAAACTTACCAGAGATTTCACGTCGAGGCATTGTAGTTTTCAATGCACTGGGAGACCAGACGAGTCAAGATGGCTCACTACTCCCTCTAGTGGTCACAGTGACACCCGGGTCCATCCTGTGTATAAGTATATAAGTATATATATGTATATAAGTTGCAGTTTGTTACACTCAGAACACCATAGTTATTATTGGTTATTGATGTAATTGTTTGAATACGCTAGTGTAGCATGCTAATTTTTTGGCGTCTGAAATCCCTGAAAAGGGGTTCATTATTCTCGATGTGCCAGTGAAATGTTTGATTGAGAGCATATGCTTAAGAGTGCTAACATGCTAATAATATCCCCTGTCACCACTTAACAGTATGTTAACATCATTTCTGGACTGTCATCCATACAGAGATAATAGAGGATGTCCCAGGAACAGGAGAAACAACAGAAATCAGCCAGAACCCCGGAGCGCCTCCTTGTGCTTTTTCACCTCCCAGTCAGGAGAGGGAATCCTACAAGAAACTGGGCTTGACCAAGCAGGTTCTAGCCGCCCATACACAGAAAGAGGAGCAGGCCTTTCTGTGTCGCTTCAAAGAGCTTCGCACAGACTCAGCTCTGAAAGGAAACTGCTCTGAGTACCTGGAGAAACGGAGAGAACAGACTACCAGCGATGGTGACCATCACACGGACACCTCACATCACAGTCCTTTAAATATTACAACAGTGCCCTTTATCACAACTGGGGCCTTATTTATGTTTCATAACTCCTGTGAAGAATTATGTTTAAAATTGACTAAGGTGAAGTTCTGAGATCTCCGAATGTGGGACTAAAGTCAACAGATGCAATTCCATATTCACACAGATTTTGAGCAAAACTTTAGCTAACCAAAGTTATGCAGAAGAGAAATCTAACAGTAAAATGATGTGCCTGTTGTAAAAGACAGACTTCACAGCTAAACTTTGACCTGCAATATTATTCTCACACCTTCATAATAGATAATACATCATAGATCATCTAAACTACTGATATATTGATGCAAGTTCAACATACCCAGGATATCTTTCCATTACCTGGCTCGACAAAGCCTAACCATTGCAATCATGCTAAGTGGAGTCAAAAATGTGTTTATTCATTTCTTTTGTTATTGTTATGATTTAATTGTTGTCATCGCTGCTATAAAATAATGAACGAGACATCCCTAAAGTAAACTTATGCTGCCCTCTCACTGACAAATAAGAGTGTGTTCTATTATAATCGCTTCTTTTAAAAGTATAAATTACCTGCTAAACTCTTTTGTATCTTTTTAACGTTACCAGCTCTACCTCGGTCCAGTAAGCAGGCTGGACCAGCTGCAGAGCCCACCACACGACGAGGAGTCCGCATTAAAAAGACCAAATCAAAGCGAGCGAAGCAGACCGAGTCCTCCGACAGTACCGTTTCCCATCACAGACAACAGCTTCGGCCTCCTCTTCTCAACCACGGCCTTAACCCGACCTCCTGGTCTCCCTCAGACACCTCGCAATCCACTTTTCCCATGGCCTACCCAGCCGTGATGCCTGGTTACCCTCTTCAAGTTTACCCCAGACCGAACTCAGCAGCCCCCCACACAGTTACCACAATACCAGACAACCAGCATGCCCAGGCCCCTCAATGCCCCCCATCCATCCATCACGCTCCCTATACCGCCTCCATGGTCACCCCTGTTGTTGCTCTGGTACTACCCAACTTGATATATCCTCCAATGGCCCCTGGACCTCCACCACCACAGCCGATGTACCACACAGAGTCCGGTGGCTTCACCGCTCAAACACCTTTCGGCCAGGCTGTATTTCCAGGACAGGGCACCTTCACAGTCCCTCCTTTCAATGTCCCTCCTTTCAATGTCACACCCCAGAACTTTATCCCACACGCAGAGTCCCTGACCCCATCATTCTACTTCCCTCCATCCTCGGAAACCCCTAAGGGCCCCGTCGAGGGCCAGTCTCGCTCCTCGACGCCACAGTCCGGGGGAGGTGGGGGCAATTCATCCCCACCCTTGTTTGAGTCGCGCTGCAGCTCACCCCTCAACCTGCTGGAGCTGGAACTGTCTGTGGACAGGCAGGAGAGCACAGGGATCCCCTCTGGAGGACAAGGGAATAATACAGCAGAAAGGGAGAAAGGATCCGGTGGCAACCAGGCCAAGGAAAGGGAGCTGAAGCAGGTAAACAAGAAAATAAACCTATCCTGGTTTGCTCTCTTCTTTCCTTTTCCTTTTCTGTGTTTTTTTTTTCTCCGCAAGTCACCCAATGCCTATGACTGATACTCTTCACCCTGTAACATTCTTAAGCTGTCAGGATATTATGTCAATGCCTCGCTGAACTTTATTATTATTTGAGGCCCGTGGGTAAGCTGTGGCATGTTCCCCTGAGACATTCATTCACATGTCACTCAGCCTTGTGGGATTTAATACCACCATCCTAGAGCTTCAGTTTCTTTTTTTTTAATTCTAACCCACTGTATTACTGTGCCATGTGTAAAGTCAAGTCAGTCGAGATGAAATGTGGCCCAGGGTGTTAACACATGATGTTATTATCCCTTACACCCTTTAGCCATCTGTCAGTCTCCTTGGTCCACCTGGACCCATGTATTACGTGGGCACGTCCTGTGTCTCTGAGCGTTTGTCTTGGGATAAAGTGTGCTCTAGGCTGAGGGCTTACAGCAAAGAGGTAGGCGAATCATCAGAAAAACTCCACACTTCTCCAATCCCATTCCTCCCTGATTCCATATGTCAGTAACAACTGTAACAACTGTAAATTTCTATTTTTTCTTTCTTTCTCATGATTTCATGTTGTTGTCCACCCAGTAACTTAATGCCAAAATGTCCATAAAAGCATGAGAATGAGACAATTTGATGAATTTAATTACTGAAACTGAAACACAATAGAACTTTATGTACAACTGTATGCACGAATACATATATTCCTTGGATTTACCTACAAGGCCGCAAAGACACTAACAGTGGAAACTGGATTTTGCCGTCAAGAAGAAAAAAGCGGGGAATGTTATTGTTTTCTCTGTACTCTATCAGGAACACAAAATTAAAGGTGTTTCTAGCTATCTTGCAGTGTTGCAACATTTTGCTCCTCATCTCATGCAACAGGAGCTCCTTTTTAGAATTTCAATGATTTATCCTCTTTTAAATCAGCTTCAGAAGAGAAGAAACAAAAGTATGTTCAGTCACTCAATACCTGTGATAATGGAATGGTACCATGGCACTTTTATGCTCACTTGTGAAATTTTCTCCCATTTGAGTCTAAAAGAGGGTAAGATGCAACTCAGCCAATGGTTTTGCGCTTGGCTTTGTTATTATGGCCCACCAGTATGGCAGTGCTACGGTATGTTATCCAGCACCGTGTCGTCAAGTTTCTCTTCGATCTCTTTGTCACAGGTGAGCTCACATGGGGACGGTAACAACAGTGATGCCAACTCCTCATCCAGCGACATGTTGGACATAATTCTGCACGAGGACTCCTGTTCAGGCACTGGTTCAGCCACCTCGGGATCCATGGCATCAAACGGGTGTGGAACTTCTGCTAGTGGGACGTCCAACAGCGGGACATCTAAGAGCAGGACGTCAGCCAGTGGAGCCTCTGCTAGTGGGACCTCCGGCAGTGGATCAGGTCTGGACTAAACTCTCCAGTTGTTATACAGGATTTCAACGATAAGCAAAAATAGTAGTACCAGATGAACATATACGCTGGTTTTAATTTCCCTTACAATATATATTTTTGGATGTGTCCATGTATCTGTATACGAAGGTCTGTCCATCCATCAGTCCCCATTACATTTAAAACCTGATATCTCTGGAACGGTTTGACACAATTGCTGCCAATCTGACACAAACATTCAGTTCGACGCAAAGGTTGAACTGGAATCAGGTCTGTTTGTTCTTATGAGTACGATATCTCAGGAATGCCTTGGGGGATTTTTAGTAATTTGGCACAAATGTTCACTTGGAATCAAGAACTGCGTGAACAGATTACGATGCAAGGATAGTGGAAACATCTAATTGAACTCATGGCTCTTTTTCATATCCCATGAAACTTTAGCATAGCTGCAACAACAGCTGTGATGCTTGAGTAGGCAGCAAATTATACCATATTGTTTGCCAGTAGAGGTGTCACAGAGGAGCACTATGCAGAGTGTATGGAGATGGGACCCACGCTAACTGTGTTTACCCTTCTTACTAACAGTTATAACGTTTAAACTCCTAAATATGTTGCAGTTTGCACAATAAAAATCCTGCAGCTGTTTGATGCATAGTTCTTAGGTCGTTGTATCATTTTAAGGGGTCCAGCAACCCCTATGTTAATCAAAGCCTTGATTTCACATGATGAAATAATTATTTTTGTAATTCCATGCATTCCTCACAGTAGAATAAGCCACAATCCCATATAAAGGCCCATGAAACCATGAAACCGCCGGAATTTTAAAAATAGCGGCCATATCACTCAGCATTAATTTGTATAAAGTTATAACACTCCACTTCTTCTTTTGTTATTAGGAAGTAACAACAGTAGTAAATACTTTGGCAGCGTGGATTCATCCCAGAACAGCCAGAAGGTCAAAGGTCACCTAAGCAGCATCGAGGGGAGGCCCATGGAGACGGAGCAGAGCGACCACTTCATCAAGTACGTACTGCAGGACCCGATGTGGCTGCTCATGGCTGACACAGACGACAAGGTCATGATGACCTATCAGCTGCCCTCGCGGTGAGTTGCAGGACGGGGGCAGAGCCAGTCAGGACTAGATTAGTGACCCTGTGAAAAGTACTCTTTAATGGACTTTTGTATTCTATCAACCTTCTGAATGTTATGGAAGGCTTAGGGTAAGCATGTGTACACGCAAACTGTCATCTGACTTTTCAGGTCATTTCTTATGTCATTTAAAACACATCGTTACAGTGTCATGATAGATTATGTTTCCTCTCCCTGTAGTTCATGCTGTTATGCGTTACGTGGGCTTGGGCCAATTGGCCACAATTATTACCTGAGCTAACTGCAACTATTTTGCGTAATCGTGATAATCATCTCCATAAACCTGCATAAAAACAGCTGGATGAAACTAACAGAAATGCCGCATTTCATCGTTATTTCCGCCGTTTGAGACTTGACTCTTTCAATGGCGTCCTCTCGTTTCGTCCCGTTCTTGTTGAGACGTTTCACTTCTACTCATTAGCAGTAATTTCTTTTGTATATTTCAGTAATAGCCTTTGTGTATTTAAGTTGTCAGTTCTGCCCATTTGCATTTTTTTGTTTACAAAGCGTAAACGGCAAAAAGAAATGCAATATTTGTTCATGTGTTCCAATGTTATTATCAATAAATGGCTTCTTCTTCATAGGTGAACTGTATGTAAGTAAATAAACTATACTACTGGCAGAAAGAGAATTAAATCATTAATTGCAATTATTTGTAACTGTAACAGTTAATCATCAAATAAAATGTAATTATCGTGATTGCTCTACTTGGGGAGCAGGACTAAATATACTGTATACTTAAATGTACTGTAAAGCCCTTTTTCCTCAAGAACTCTTAACTTCTTAATAAAATCACAGTGTTCAACAACCATGTGTTCCTACATACTGCTACGTACTGTAACCGTCCTCTATGAACAGTCAAAAAAAGATTGTTGTGTAGCATGTTTAGTGGAGCGTGTAGTTCTATGATCAAACTTCTCAAATGGAAACTAGAGTCCATGTGCATTTTATGCCCAATTCCAAGGGCTTAGGGCTTTCCCACTGTCAAATCATCAAGAGACTCTCTTTCAGACATTTTGAGCCCCTTTAGGTAGACTTTCCTTTAAGTCCTTCGGGAATTACCCGTTGTTCATAATGTTGTGACGTCAAACACGGGGAGGGAGGCGCGAGGGAAATTACTTTAGTCTTTGGGTTGCTGGAGAAACGTTAAATAACTGGTGACATATAGACTGAAAATCAACCATTTTGACTGTATCAATTTAGAGATTTTCTAGAGTAAAAATCACACAGTTGTACCGTGAAGTACCTACATTTTGAAATATTTAATGTGCTTCAAAACACATTGCTCTGGTTGAGGGTTACCATTGTTCTAATAATGGTTTGCTCTCCTGATCTACCCACTCATATACTCTTCCTGATGTATTCTTGGTTTTCATAGCACCCTCAGTCTAACTAATGTCCACCAGTGCAGGTGGTTTCTTGTTTTAGGTGTTGTAAAAATGCAGGAAATTTCCTTTAAAGTACTGTAATGTTTCTGGAGAAGGACCCCCAGACCGCCTCTGCCTATTATTATGTCTTTCCGAGTTTGCCTCCCCATTTTAAAACGTAACCAGGTGCTCATACCTGCGAGTCTTAACAGTGGACACTTGGATTGAAGTCCAAGAATGATGGTTGCAGTCGCACATTTTCACCACTAGATGGCACATGCACATAAACACAGTAGATTCATGCAGTGTGGGTAGATTTATACTAAGTACTGTAGTAATAATCAGCAAACTTTCATAGCTCAGTATAATTGTAAAAATGGAAAGGTTTTAACTCCTCGTCCAATTAGTGATTAATAAATCAAAGAGGATGTATTCTGGTGTGCGCATTTGCAAATTCCGACCCTCATTAAAGTTAACCAGCTGTAACTGATGGGTTGTTGCAGTATAAAGTGCTGAATGTGGCTGCGTTTTTTTTGTGTTTGCTTGCACCTGCAGTGACATCCAGAGAGTGCTCAGAGAGGACAGAGAAAAGCTGAGGCTGCTTCAGAAGAGCCAGCCACGCTTCACAGAGGAGCAGAAGAAGGAGCTGATGGAGGTCCACCCCTGGATAAAGAAAGGAGGTCTGCCCAAGGCCATAGATATTAAGGTACATTTTGGGTAGTGTTTCAGCTGAGTTAGGGCTTTGTAAATGTATTGCTAAAAATCTACAATGAAACCAAATTGTCTTGTATTGGGGTAAATAAATATCGCAAGGTGTGTTCATTACAAGCAACAAAAACACAGTTATTTAAGATGGACTTAAGTCTTTTAAATTGGGGAGTTGTGCAAGTGGTCTCACTCTTAAAATAAGGAAAACAATCTTGTTCCCCTGCTGGGGTAGTATGTAAACCATTGTTTTAGCTTGTTACTGGTTAAATCTAGCTCAATATTCACTGGGATAACTTATTAAGACAAAAGGTATATATATTTCCTTGGGGGGAAAAAACAAGCTCGACAAGTTTATTATTCTTTTCTTCCCCAGAAACGAGGCTTTTTCCTTTTGTTGAATTTTCTATTTTGCGGCGTCTAAACTATAGTTTTTTGTCTTCGGATGATTCCAAACGCGCACCACCTCCTCTTGTTCCGCGTCTCTGCATTGTGTAACTTTTCTCCTCTTCTCACCTTTTTATGTCTGCAACGTCCAGGTGTGTTCCTGGTGTGACAGCGCCTCAGAGATGGCGACAGCAGCGACGGCGGAGGATCAGCCAGACCTGGACATGGGTGACACAGAGACGGGAGAGGTCGGCTGCCAACGGAGGCCCAGAGACGAGCCCTCAAGCACTTTTGTCTCCTGCCATGGCCTCTCTGCTGGCTCTGGCTCTCAGACGCAACCAGTCAGACAATAAACTACTTGGGACTTCCAAAGTGACTTTTATTACCCATCATCCTCTTGTTTCTACCTGAAGACGAAGCACCACCTTTTTTAGAGGGACCTACTTCACAAGGAGCATCAGACAGGCGCTCGGCTCTTTACACCAAATAATTTAGATCCTTCATTACTCCGTTTGGCAGTTTTATGAGTCATCTATGTTTTTACTGTGGTTCATACAGTCAGAACCTTTTATCATCATGAAGATATGTATTTTATTTTTTTATTTTATAGTATATTAAAGCTATATACCAGGCAGGATTTTGTTAGTGCTTGCAGGGAGTCCTGGCCTCTGGTGACTAAATATGACTATTCATTGTTTCTGTTGATCTTTACTTTTGCATCATTATTACTTATCATTGCGCAGCGCTTGGGAAAAGTTCAAACCTCCGGAAAGGGAAATTCAGTTTGTGCTCACACACCTGGCTGAAAAGAGTTGAGGTCAAACAAACATAACTACCTACCTAGCATCCTTAACTCACACATCAGGAAGTGGCTCGGCGGTGTTGAAGCTGATGTGGTTGAAGTCAGTGTTTTGTGTGACGTGATTTCCTCTGTTGCAACAACAGTGTTCTATGTCAGCCTATAGAATAAACAAGTGGTTTACCGTAGGTTCAGTCACTCCAGTTATGCATAATCATAAAGCGCCAAAAAAGAGCCCATGAGAGTGCTTCGTGACTGCAGTGAAAGAGGAGGGGGGAAAAAAAGATTGAGGGTCGTGCGCGTCTGATGTTTCGCGTTCAGTCGCTGGAAGGAAACGTGGATAAATGACAATCAGAGCAGAAAACTAAAATCAAAACTAACGCGCTCCTACAGTGAGCAAAATCAGACTCGCTGGCGGTGTGTGGAGTGTTTCGCCACCTCCACCCCTTCCACAAAAAGCACCTTTAGAAGCTGTAGTTTGTGGTGAGGTATTGTATATAGCAAACACAGAGACAATTGTTCATGCAGTGTGTGCACAAATAAATAAAAGTCCGAGGACTCTGAAACTCCAGTACAGTACTTGAATAAATGCACTAAAATGTACTAACATATTTATGTAGCCACTTTAAGCCCCATGATGAAAAGACTCAGTCAGGTGCTCCACTTGACCTACGTTTATTCGCCATCATTCAAGGTCTAAAATGTCCCCTCTTTTTTGCCAGTAAGCCTGCGGTTTGGCATGTGCTGCTTTTAACTTTCTTTCTTTCTTTTCAGTATCGTTGAATATCAGCTGTGAAACTCTCCCTGACTGTAATGTTTGTCAGACACAACACAATGCATTTCAGCGCTGGTGTGAATATCTCATTTACTCTGAGCATATATATTTTTACATAAAAAAAAAAAATTAAAAAAAATTGCTTCTGTATAAACAGAATCGACTGTTTTGAAGTTGTGATGTTTATATAAAAAAATAAAAATAAAAAAAAAGCCAGCAGGACCAACTTTATTACTATTTACTGTAAGAGTTTTGAAAATGTGACTTGTGCAGCCATCGTTAGGGCAGTTCTCATCATTAAAGAGTAGTGTTATTTATGGTGATACAGATACAGTGAGAGGAATATCGATGTTTTCCCCAGTTTAACGGTGTGCCACGTAACACTTGTCTGATGTTGCCCCTCATAAATATGGAAAAAAGAAACATCCTGTGGAAGAGGCTGAAGCTCATTACCGTTTCGCGACAAACGTGTGATCACTTCAGAGACTCAATTTTAGGGTTATTGCACGGTATAAAGCCGCTCAGACAGATGTGACTATGTGGAGATTTTTTTTTTTTTTTCCCCTTCACTTTGAAGCTTGGACTGTAATTTGACACGAAAGAATTTCATGTGACTGAATTTGTCAATTGTCTTTCTGTTATTTGAACAGACGCTGACAGGAGCGCACCTTTTATTCTGTTGTCTCTTTTCTTATTTTTCACGGATAATGCTATGTTAACCTTTCTCAAAAAAAAAAAAAAAAAATAAAATAAAATAAAACCTTGCCTATTTACAGTGACATGCGTTTGTGGAAGTGTTCTTTTGCCTTTTGTCGCCTGGATTGCTGTGGATCGGTGTTAGTGGGAAAAAAATATTAGTTCAGCGTTTGGCTCTGGAAGATGTAAATGTTGAATACACAGACTGGTAAAAGAACTAACAGCCAAAATGAGTTAAAAAAAAAAAAAATGCCAAGCCAAACTCGTCGGCGTTCATCTAATAATATTAAATTGATTGATTTTTTTTTATTATTCTTTTTTGCAAACTTTTGAGTGTTTAAAACATGAAGAGCAGCCCTAGATCGGTTTATGAAGGAGTTTGCAGGAGGCAATGGAGGGAAAAAAAAAAAGGTTTCCACCGTCTAGTTTTTTTTTTTTTTGTTTTGTTTTTTTTAATAATCTTAGCCAGTTCTTTCCTCGCCATCCTGAAGTTCTGACATCCACCTTCCCGTGTTGGACCGTCCCGTCTCTCTGTCCGACGGTGAGACAATGGCTGTGGTTTCTCCTCTCTGCAGACAGACCCTCCGCTCCGTGTCTCAGCCATAGACTGGTCTCGGCAGGCTGATCAAAGCGCACCCTCTCCTCCTCCTCCTCCTCCTCCATCGCTCTTCACACCTCCAGACTCCTTCCAAGTTGGGCTCGAGGTGCGAAAATTTACAAACTGCCCTCCCGCGGCGGTCATTTGCACCTCAGCAAATCCGGTCTGAGTCTAGTCACCACAAAGACACGACTAGTTCATCATCATCATCATCCAGGAACGATCGGTCTCGGCTCTTCTTCAACTTAAAAGTCCGATCGTGTAAAAGCACCATATGTAAGCAGAACTTCCAGCAATGTTTCGGCTGCTCCTAAGTGTGAATGACAAGAAATCAAGGATATCTATTTCAAAATGGCATTAAAGGCCTTGTTTTGTTAGAATAAAGGGATAAAGGGATTCAATGACCTACTTTATATTCGTTTTATTCCCAGAATAATTACACAAATAGCTTCCGAGATGCCTCTCAGTAGGTTTCAAAGTGGTCTGTTGTTGTGTTTTTTTTTTTGGACTGAGGCCTATTCCACACAACACCATTAGTTCATCTAAACAGTACTTTAAAAATCCAAATGTGCTTGTCGTGACATTAAAAAAAGTGACTTAAAAACTACTAATGCCAGGTGGAAGTAGCCTGCCTCCAAACTTTAGGCGACATTAGCAATTCTGTAAATGTCACGACGAACAAAAGAAATATTTTACTAACACCAGACTCGCTGTATTAATCCTTTTTTTTTTTTTTTTTTTTGTGTCATTGCAACAATAATCCCCATGTGGGCACAGTGTAAAACATGACACTTTGAGTGGGCATCACAGGAACACCAGGGGAGGCGCTGGATTAGAGGTGGATTTAGACTGGACTCAAGACTGCTGCCCTTTCTTATTCATTTGTGTTGGTGGTAGCTGATGGTGCAGAGGCAGAACTGTGTCTGTGGCTCTCACCGGGACCACAGGGGTCGTGTCTGAGGGTGCAGACATGCCTTCAATGAGTCTCAAGAGAATTAGCATGGGAACCTCGGCCCCCCTCTCCCTTTTTGTATGTTTCGGGTTGTCTGCACAGATGATCCAAAGAGATCAACGCTACGTGTATGAATCTGACACAGTCAAAGTCCCGTCCTATTTGACCAAAGACTGTGGATCACCTTAATCTGTTTCATAACAGTGCAATATAGTAATTGTGCTGTATTTTTTTTTTTTTACGAGTTGAGAACGGGTAGGCTGCTGAATGGGATGCAGTACTCTTGGCCCAGTTTCAGAAGCGAGCAAGTTATTTGTTCCCCCTCACGGTAAAGATCAACACTGCATCTTCAAAAATAAGCTTAGCTCAAGTCAAGTTATAAAACCCATTTGTCAAGTCCTCAAGTAGGCCTATATAAGGAGAGAGTGGATTACTCATTTCACACCTCACGAATGCCTACGATGTGCTTGGAGAGAGAGTGCACACAAATGGCACACAATTGCAGAGTAATAACTAGTATCCCGAAAGCAGCCGTAAGTGGGTGGTTTGTGGGATCTTTGTGTGAAATACAACTTTTGGAAATAGCCGCTTCTCAAAAAAAAAAAAAAAAAAAAGAAAAGAGAGGAGAAAAAAAAAAGGATTCGTATCAGGTTATTTGTCAAAAGAGATTTATTGAAAAGTCTCTGTAGAGTTTAAGCATAGGCGAATCAATGAGGTAGCCTACTAACAGTCACCTGACATGTATAAATACAAAGTTAAAAGATACGCTAATCAAGAAATAATTTACACACAAACTAACAATGCATGTCTAGTGGGACAGCTATCTTCTATACAGCCCAGTCTTATTCAACAAGTAAATATTTACATATGCATTTTGCCCCTTTCACAGAAGGCAGGCCGATATATGGCCAATACACTTCCAAATGAAGATCCTACAGATTGTTGACCTCTGCAAAACAGATTTAATTACATACTTTATTTATTAAATACATTTTAGTTTTAATTGTCGTTCCAGAATAATTACACAAAGAGCTTCTCAGACGCTTTCCAGTAAGTTTCAAAGATGTCATTCCAGCAGTGTTGTTGTGTTTTGCACTGAAGGCCTATCCCACACAACATCCTAACACAAAGCATTAGTTCATCTACTGTAGTTTCAAACATGCTGCCTCTATGTTTAAACGATCTACCATGGCCTCCACACTGACTTGGAGTAAGTTAAAGACGGTAAGCACAACGCATCCTGGTGGTCGGACTCCTCTGAAGAAGAAACATGGCTTTGCTCCGAGTCTGTCTCATCCAGGTCAGAGCACAGGTCGTCGCTGGAGGTAGTGGAAGGAGCCGGGGACACCAGAGCCGAGTACACGTTCTCAGACGGGGACCAAGTGCTGTTACTGCCGGGGAGCTCCGCTAGGGAGTCGGGGGGCATCACCCGGAGGCGGTCCTCGTCGTTCAGGGGCATACTCTCCAGGAGGTGGTTCAGAAGCTCGGCGGCGACTGTCGGGTCTATTCCCGGACAGCTGGACACAAAGGTGTGCACGTCGTGCATGCACTGGATGTAGCCTGCCGCGAACCGCTCGCTAGCTTCCCGGTTCACTGCGTCGATTTCTGCGAAAATAAGTTTAAAAAAACAGCCGTTAACACGAGAAGCACTTTTAAAGTTGGCGACACAACTGAACAATTAGTTGATTGGCTCAACCGCGGATTAATCTGCACACAC
>JAPQRN010000010.1:11711385-11751385 GCA_037367275.1 Coranthus polyacanthus
CGAGAAGCACTTTTAAAGTTGGCGACACAACTGAACAATTAGTTGATTGGCTCAACCGCGGATTAATCTGCACACACACACACACGCTGACCGGTGGCCGCAGTACAGGTGATTAAAATATGAATACGCCCGACCATTATATAAAGTTACTTTTAAATAACTAGAATGCGTGGCGGAAGGACGTCTGCGCAATCAATTACAGGTAGTCTGTAACAATTAATGTTTGTCTGTAAAGTCACGTCCGTGCGAATGAGAACTTAAATTATAACACACACACACATATATATATATATACACGTTTACCTTGAGCTCGGTTTTGCAGGATGCTCTCCACCCGTTTCACCGTCATTTCAAGCACTTCGGCATTCTCCATCTTTGATTGTAACTGCAGTGGGTGAGAAGAAAAAAAGAAAAAGTGTAAGCTTTGGCTACCCTTGCTAGCTCTTTCAAGATGCCTTACATTGAGTCAAAGTAGGAAACAGGTCTACAGTAGGCAGGGGTCATGAAAATATAAATACAGTATCTTACATCTGCGTCCGCGATGAGAACTCTGAGTTCTTGTAAACTTTCATTGATGCGAGCTCTTCTTTTCTTCTCGACCAGAGGCTTCCTCATCTGCCAAAAAAACAAAACAAAACAGTAAGACCGGTGTTAATTTGACAGTTTTCAACCACTTCAAACTACGACGCCGGCACTGAGCGTCCATTTTGCAGCATGTCCTTACCTTTCTGTCAGATTTAACTCCACCGCAGTTATCACCTCTGTCCACACAGTTTGTGTTGTTACGAATGGGGGCCATGTTGAAGTTTAACCCAGGCGCTGCCAGAAGCACGCTGGACCGGAGGCTAGTGTTGTAACCCAAAGAGCCGTTACAAGCCTGTCAATGGGACAGATGGCCTGGCAATCCCAGCGGCCAACAAAGCTTGCAAGAGAGACTAGGGTCGTTAATGCCGCTCCGAGGGGGTATGTACTTGCTATATATGACGGTTCATTTACATGAGAATAGGTAGAAGCGGCTGCGAGAGCAAGGCGCACCGTGGGCGCGCAAAGCTCGTACCCAGCCGTCGTCGGATGTCCGAGCATTTGTTTCGGCCTCGTAAGTTGAAAAACACACTTAAGTGCAGTCTGATCCTAGACATCGAGGGATGTTCACAAGTGAATTAAACTGAACTATTTTCCAAAACCTCCCCAACATAGTTCTCAGGGTCTGCCATTAACTGCCATTTTTACCAAGGTGGAGCCAAATAATGACAACAAAAAAACAAACTACTGTGACCGTTTAGACCTTTTAGATTACAGTTATAATATAAGGTGTCTTTAAAGTAAGTATAATCAGGAAGATATTCATTATGCAACACAGAATAGCATAAGCTCCACATGCACTACTTTGTCTTCCTGCAAAAAAAAAAAAAAAAAATCTAACATTTCCCCATAGCACTTCTCACCTAAAAGTGACAACTATAGGTCCTGGATTTGCCAATTGTCACATTCTGTCATTAGTCAGCTAGGCCTTGATTGTGCTTGATTGTGAGCCATCAGTTCACCAATGAGGACAGGCTAGTGCACCCCTCCCTCTGCAAACAAAAAACAAAAAAAAAAAAACTAATGAATGAGTGAATTGGACAATATGAGCCATTTGTTAAATACACCACATCTAGCGTAGAGTGTAAACAGCCTCTAACCTCACTGAGAAACAACGGTAGCTGCTTCTGAGGCAACTGGAAGATCACGCCGATGAACAGAAAGTAGCCAACATTACTGATCTTTGGTTTATTTGCCTAAAAATGTTTAACTATTTTTGATATTTTACTGTTTAAGCACTTCCCTCTGGATGCTGCTTTTCTTCGTGTAAAGCACACTGAATTACCTGTGTCGGGTGTGAAATGTGCTATATGTAAGTGAAGTTGCCTTGCCTTTTTTTTTTTAGTTTTAATTGCCTATTACTGTATTATTGTCTAATTTGACCAGTAGAGCTTCTGAGGATATCAAAACTCTTATAAGGTGCATATAACACACTGCGTGGCTTATGTCTGTAGTGAGTCACTGGGACACTATGTATATATGCTGATGGGAGCTGTTTGTCCCACGGTGCAAATTTGCATGTGTGGTTTAATTTGCATAGTAAAGATTCTCACTAGAACATGGTTGGTTTGTAGTACGCAGCTTGGCGTAAACAGCTCATAGTGTATCTAGAGCTGTGTGTTAATATTTTAAGTTTTAGTTTTAAATCGTCATTTAGTAGTATTTTTTTTTTTTTTCCTTCTTTTTTTTTGTTTTGTTTTTGAGAAATGATTTAAAGAAATTGCCCCAGCAGTAATCCCCCACAATATAAGTAGCACATACATTTCTTTATTATCATCATGGCTTCTTACAATAATGATAATAATTACTAACGTTATTATTAGTGACCTAGTGTTAATTTTATTTCAGTCTACACCCTTGCTGGGAGTTTTCAAACATCCCTACATTTCCGGATGATCAGTGTTGAGAAAAGGAGATGCAGCTTTAAATAAAATACGGAAAGCCTTACCATATCTGGCACTTGCCTTCACAATAAAGCGACCGCGTGTTTTAATATCAGCAGATGAGAGATAAAAGGAGATTTATTCATCCCAAACAATAATCAGCATTAAAGTATTTTTCAGTGGTTTGCCAAAGCGCGTTAACAGTGAAGGTTATGTCACGTTTTGAACGTTTTAGCCGGATTTGAGCTCTTAATTTGACAGCGGCGAGGCGGCTTTTCCTTGAGACCCACACAGTGCTTGTTCGTCAGAGAAGACGCTCTTCTGAGGTCACTGAGCCCCGGGGGCGAGACTGAGCCTTCCCTATATAATCTTCGCGGCTCGGTGGATGAAACCAGCGCACTGAAACAGATAGAAGACAAAGCAAATATACACACACTGAACAGGGAAGAAAAAAAAAAACAAACAAACAAAAAAAAAAACATGGTGAAGATCACCTTCCAGCCGGTTTCGGCGCAGAAGCCTGAAAAAGACAAGGATGGAGACACGATCATTATACCTCAGGCTCACGTGAGTTTGCACACTTTCTCTTTTCTTTGTCTCGTGTTGTGGTATTTTGCGTTTAAATTTAGCATAACTAGCCCATAGTCAGTTCCAGGATTACCTACGCGGACGGCGATCTCTTAATCTTCTCCTGTGAGGTGATTCATGCAGCATCGTGTCACTGGTGGGATTTTACACGGGCAATCTTTTGCCGGGTCGCGTTTATTTATAATGCGAGACGCCCTGTAAACAAGTACCAGTTTACGATTAGATGATTGTAAATGATACCCGCCGGTAGCGCGTCCTTACTTCTGCGATTTCACATGCAATAGTAATGACAGGGTTAAAGCTGTGTTATCGTGTTGAAATAACAATAACACAGGGAAGTCACTGCAGGCCGTCCCGACCTGGGCATGTTGACATCACGTCACCTGCTTAAACCACCGCGATGACACAATGCAGATGCTGCTCAGTGTGTGACTTCAGCACTAGACGTCTCTGCTCTTTGTCACCTGCACAGTTCGCTTTCCGCATTCCCCAAGTGTATCGTTACGGATACAGGTTTGCACGACAAGCCTGAGAGTTTTCAGGGTTTTTTGTTTTTTTTTTGTTGTGTGTGTGTGTGTGTCAAACCTAGAAAATAGAAAATAAATGACATGTCAGATGCGGTCACTGCACCAGTCAGCTACGTCACGGGGTGTTATACCAACTGAATCCTGCAGGGGGGGGTGTAAGAGTCCGTCTGAGAGAGCGGTAATCCGGGATTAGGCTGCTGTATACTGTAAGCAAACAGTGGGATCCTAAAATTAGCATTGTAACGAGACAGGACTTAAAATGAGCAAAAGTCATTTAGTGTAATGGCTTCACTTAACTACAGCCGTGAGTGCTTCTGTATCTACTGAGTAGGACCTGCAGGAACTACTCTCCTGGTTTAGGTTTTGATTGAAGTAGTGTTTTGGAAAGAGGGTGACAATCTCTGTGTTGCAAAATGAAACAACTCAATCAAATCTGTTGCAAGAAAGTAAACTAAGGCTGCCTAACTTGGCAGGCAAATTGTATTACAGCCTGTACACAAAATAAAATTAGGATTTCAGGAGGAACCTGAGCATAGGTAGTTTGTGCTGAGGGTTCGAGCACCTGTTAGGAAGTCATTTTTTTCAGCTTTCCTTAGCTTTCTTTCTGGACTACCTCCCAAGAGTCACACATAATAATATATCTGGCACACAATGGACAAATACGGCTTGTCTAAGCCTTATTTATTCCAATACCACAATGTGCACAATAAATAGGGCTTGATGACATACATTTCTTCCACAAACAGGCTTTTGCTTGTTTATTACGTCTACAGACGTCTAACACATGATCTAAAAGGTTTTATGGATTCTGATTGGCTGCAACAGAAGCATAAGCGTCAGAGCCAATGTGTGTAGATCTATTAATATGTTCGCCTCTGCTGAGGGACTCCTGCTCCACGCAAATTGTTCTCATTCTGACTCTCGCTCAAGGCGCTAGGGAACTTTCTTCAAATATGGAGTGTGGAAGTAGGCCTCTAAGAATAGAACCAGACGGCCACGTGCCAGCATCTTCGTCAGAGCCTGGCTCAATCTGTTCTCCTCACTTCCGCTCTCCATAGCAACAGTAGTAGGGAGAGGCAGCAGATTGACTGAGAGACTGTGGGTGGGCATCTAGCATGCCTCATCCCAGTCCGTCTTACGTCTGCCAGATCTCCTCCCTGACTAACACCTTGGCAACAGACACATGTACAAAATTAACTCTGTTACAATTGGGACTTGGGCGCAAGGTAGTGTGAGAGGACACTACATCCACTGATATTCCATCATATGTTGGATTAGATGTCTTAAGAGCTTGATACTTATATGTTGTATGAATCTGACATCTTTTTCTCCCGTCACATCAAATAAGAGATTCTACACACCCCGTCCTCTAACCAAGCTGCCATTGTCTCCACAGGAGCAGCTGGTTCTTCCCGTCAGGTCCAAGAAGCCCTTTCCAACCGGCCTCTGCTGCCTCACTTTTGGCCTGGTGGTCTTCATGTTGGGATTGATACTGGCCTCTGTCTACGTCTATCGCTACTATTTTATACCTCAAGTAAGCCGGCTCTGGTTACTTTTTCTTACTGTACTCTAATACACAGAGTTGACAACGCTGATGATCTATGAAGCTTTTAATAAGACCTAAAGTTACTTAAAGTCACATGCTAACTCAGCTCTGTTGCGTCCCATTAGCAGATCCCAGAAGACAGCTTGTTCCACTGTCGGGTTGTCTATGAGGACTCGGTGTACGCTCCTCTAAGGGGCCGGCAAGAACTCGAGGAAAATGTCGGCATCTACCTTGACGACAACTATGAGCAGATCAGTGTACCCGTGCCACACTTTGGAGGCAGCGACCCTGCTGATATCATTCATGATTTTCAGAGGGTAAGAGGCAACCTAAAAGCTGCAATGTTTGCTGGTTTCATCGTATTAAATGTTCTCATTAGAATGTTTCTACATGGTACGTTATTAATTCTGTTAATTGATTTATTCCAGGGTCTCACAGCTTATTATGACATTGCTTTGGACAAGTGCTACATCACTGAGCTGAACACAACGTTGGTGATGCCTCCGCGCAATCTGTGGGAGCTGCTCATCAATGTCAAGGTGAGGCCCTTGTGTTTGGCTCTTTTGGAAGCATTGTTAGACATAAATGTCAGCTTGAGAGAGTGAAGGACAGACTGTTCCCATCTTGCTGTCCTCAGTCCTCCTCCTACAGAATGACTAAGCGATTAATTTGCTCTCTTTGCCACAGAGAGGGACATACCTTCCTCAGACTTACATCATCCAGGAGGAGATGGTGGTGACAGGGAGGGTGAGGAGCATGAGGCAGCTGGGCCCGTTCATCCACCGGCTCTGCTACAGCAAAGAAACCTACCGCCTCAGACGCCGCAACCAGCGCAGACGTGAGTGCACACCTCCGTTTTCCTTTTCTGAAACATTCGGCCAATATGAGATGCTAAGTAATGCCTGATGAATGCTGGGTCATGTCCGCTAATTCCTCACCTTTATTCACACCAACACGTGTGAAACACTGAGTCATGTGACACGCACTGGGTCACGCTTATCTCGCTGTAACGAAAGGGAGAAAGTATTCTGCTATTAGTCGCAGGGAACCCGTTATTCATTTTTGTGTGTAGGAGCAAATTGAGAGTGAGCGACCAAACAGAAAACAAATACAGCCACATCCAAATAGGGGCTTCCTCGTGAACACTTGAGACAGTGTGTGCAGCCTAAAGCCCGCCTCTGGCAGCCTGGCAGTCTGATTATCATATCAGTGTGTGTGTGTGTGTGTGGGCACAGCCTGGGAACTTCCTGCTAAGTGAGTCACTCATAGTGCAGTGGACACATCCACATACTGTGGAGGAGGTAGTGATGCACATGAGTAATATCTCTGTCGTTGCCTCCTTTGATTGGTGGTAGAGTTCCAGAAATGATGCAACGAACTTCCCCCGGAGTACATATATGGATGTGATTTCTCGGGGATAACCGCTGCTGATTCAAAATGTCTGTTTTAAGGCTCAGTAATAGTGATAGTAATATGACCACTGCCAAGCTCAGCTTTCAGTACTGAACTGATTTTTTTTTTTTCTCTTTTATTTCTTCCAGGTATTGAGAGGCGTGAGACAAAGAAGTGCCACAGCATCCGTCACTTCGAGAATACTTTTGTGGTTGAGACTGTAATCTGCGACAGGCTGTAAATCTGAAGCAGCAATCTCGACCATCCAACACTGAAGCCAATTTAAAACCATACCTCTTGAATTGTTTAGGCTTATAACTGCACTTTACGAGCAAGTATTTGTCCAACAGTTTCAATTTAAATGTTGTCTTTTTTTGTCTCTAATTGGAAATGCTCTTTTATTTGTTCATGTACAACGTTGATGTCTTTTTTTATTTAGACGGTCCGTATATCTGGATGACGTTATAAATGTGTGGATATATCTGTAGCTTGTCACGTTGTGCAAAAGTGGATGTCGACGTTTTCATCAGAATACTTGATTTATTTGATCGGTTTTAGTAACCCAGTGCACTGTGGGTGAGGCTTCTTGCACTGTGCTCTCCTATCTGTTTTTTGGTTGTAATTTAATTTTGTTTTTGAATGTCCAAAATGGCAAAACATACCTCATGTAGTTAAGACGTTCCTTTGCTGGTTTTTATCATTGTTGAATGGTGTATATAACTTTGATTGTTCTTAAGCAATATATACTGTAAATTAAGTTTCTTCTGGATTTCATATTGTTACATGCATAGATTTTTATCTGAAATCAACTTGTTTTGTGAACGACCGTTTCTTTCAGTCTCTGATTTCCTTTGGTATCACACCTTCGTACTCCGTGGATATAAATGGCTTTAGACTGTACTTAGTAGCAGTGCTTTAGAGGGACAGAAGGAACCAAAGTCTGCAGTCGGCAATGCTTAGTGTTAAGAACCTAAAAGATATTTAGAAAGGATGCTTTATAGTTTAGATCACTTACTGTAGATGATATCAAAGGCTAAAACTCTTTTCGTCTTGCTCTTCCTCCTCCTCACTTGGATTTGCCTGTCGTCTTTAGCTCTTGCCAGTTCCCAGGCCTTCCTATCTTGGCATTATTATCCCTACAATGTTAATCTGTCCCAACTTAAAAAAAAAGAATTGGGGGTGTCTTTCTAATGTACAACTCGGAGCAAATCCGTCTCTGTTGATAGAGACCTGTCACATGTGGTCACACTCGTCTTTCTCACTGTCTGAATACCTTATTTCGCTATACATGAGATTCTTCTTGTAATATCTTGCTGCTTTAAGAATAAATGATCAACCTTTTCTTTTTGCCTTCCGAGTGTTCATTATGAACAGCTGCATGAAATCAGACACAACAATTTCCGGCAAATGCACACGGTCTGCATTAGTCTTTATGTGAGGAAACAAACACTACATCTTTTTCTGCGTAAACTTAAATACACACAATCCGTACTGTTCACGTTTTTTTTGTCAAGAGAACAATAACTGCTGCTTCATTGTGGCAACTTGCACTTTCAGGGTTATACTTCCCTTTAAAACAGAAGAAGATGACTTGTTTTTTCTTGATGATCTGTTGAGAAAACCTTGTATTTGTGTAATTTCTTCCTCAAGGAATTAGCTTTACGCAGGGTTCCCACGATCATGACAAACGTGTGTGAAGTGATGGAACTTTAAATTCACCTGTTTCACCCCGGATGAGTTAGGATGAGTCAGATTTAGTCAAGGACACCCAAGACACATTTTAATAATGCAGTCGACCTCAGGGTTTCAACTAGTTTCAGGTGACTTTTTGTTGTTTTTTGACTAAAAGCAAGGCATTTTTTGCCTAATTTTGGATCTACATTACTGCAATTCTTCCAAATGAGCTCATTAGCTTCATCGTTTATTCTATTTGAAGCTAATATTAAAACGAAGGCCCATCAGAGAATGAAAAAGCTTGCTTGGTTTTCGTAACAACAATTAACTAAAGCGTCATGGCAAAAAAAAAAAAAGGTTTGACTTTTTCGTATCTCGTATCAAAATGACAGACACGGAAACTGAAACGACACGGACCAAATTCAGCACAAAACAATGAAAAGAACCCAACGGCAACATGTAACACAAGTAATGCAATTAAACAACAACAACAAAAAACAACAACAAGAGAATTGTTTCATTTGTAGCTAGAAATAAAATAAAAACAACATAAGTATGAAGTGTATGACGTTATTTACCGTAAAGCAGCTGTTTGTCTGGGTTTGACTGCACTGATGGAAGTCAAACGTCTTCTTGTAAACTGACTAATATAAAAGCTTTCAACATTGACGCTGTAATACCAAACCATAATACTATTGCACGTTTGAAGCTACGTTAAAAAAAAAAAAAAAAAGTACACTGAAACTAGAAACACGGTCTATTTCATCATAACACTTAAAGGGTTCAGTTTAAATCCACAGTTTACACCTCGTCAAATATACAATACTATACAATATGCTTTGAAGTCAGTGTACCTGAAAACCTGCCTACATTTTTAAAAAAGGCCTCTAGGTGCATAGAATATTAACAATTAAGGAGACACAACCTTAGTCTCGACATTTATAGAATTTAGAAAAATAATTTGTTGATGAATTCTAAATAATTTTGCTGTTCATATATGTTGTGTGTCAAGATGACAACCAGCTGGTGTCTGATTTTTACAGAGATAGTAATGTGTTCAAATACTCTAAGAGATGTTATGAAATGAACATTTTAAATTGAAAACGTATCTGAATAAATGACTTGTGTCATACCTTTCAGTGTAATGCTGTTCATGTGTGATGGGTCTCCGTGTACCCTTCATAATATGCTTCTCTTCATTGCTCTTTACTTCACAGGCTCTGATTCAAAGTGTGTTCGGGCTTTGACGAAGCAAGAGCTTCCTTTTCATATCTTCGTCTTCTTGAACGTAACAGCTATAAAAACCTTCTCTGAGCTGCTTTAAAAAGAATCGCATCATTTTCCTCACTCAGCGTCAATAAGTAGAACTGAGACTTTAAACTGTGTGTCAAAAACTAATTCATTGTGGTTTGATGGCAAGTCGCGTCTTTACAGCCGACATTTTGGTTTCAGAACTGTTTGTGAAGAGTCTGAGGTTACAGAGTTGCCAACTAGTTTCCTTTTTCTGGACCGAAAATACACTCATTGCTTTGCACATCTTTCTCTACATTACACTGATTATCTGTAAGAGATAACATAACCTTCACATTTTAGACTCACTCAGATTAGTGGTTATTGAAATCACACTGTGATCTGCTGCATTTCCAGCCGTTACTGCACCCATTTGCGCTTCTTCAGTTTCCCTGCCAGCAGTCGCTCTGAGGACAAGTCATTCTTTTCGTGGCGCGTCTTCAGACTTCTGAAGTGCTGAACGTTGCTCTTCTCTGGATTGATAACCTGATGGTGTGTTTGGTGCTCCTCACCTCATGGGCGATGAAGTAGTAGCACAGAGCGTCCAGACAGCAGGTGATGTTGGACAGGCACATCGCTACCTGTATGAACAGGCTGATCCTGGTCTTAGTGCTGCAGTCCTCAATCACACCTTGGCGGACCTGGAAAATGAGAAGGGTTACACATAGAGGACAGAGCGTTTAGAACAGAGCGTCGGTAGTTTCATCCTGCTGTGTGTTTTTAAGATCTTAAATTATACGAGGTTACATGGCCTTTAAGTACTGATACACAAGTGCGTGTTTCTGTTCGCCTGCTGTACCTCTTACTTGTCTCACTTGTTAGATTCTCAATTAAGATCTCTAGCTCCGGAAAACATTAACACACCGCTCCAACTTTTCGGACCTGAACCCAGTTGAAAGCCTCACAAGCCATCAAACAAAGCCGAGTTGTTTGACATAAAGCACCCAACAGCAATGTGAAAGACTGGTGGAGAGCAACGAAGCTGTGATTGAAAATCAGTGTCATTCCACCGAGTATTGATTTCTGTGCTCTGCCTAAGGTAAAACACCAGCACCGTGCTGTTTAAAAATGAATATGAACTTATTTCCTTTGCATTAATCCAGGTCCGATTTAATTGATTACATGTCTTGGACCAGTTGTAATTTACTGCACATTAATGCTTTGACGTCCTTTTTTATTTAGAATTCTGGAGAAATGTTGCCATTAGTTAATAGAATAAACAGAAGTTTCAACTCAAACCATGAACTGTAAAACCAGGGTTTTTCCAACCGTTATAAGGAAGCACAGAGGTGGTTTTTCACAACATTTAATTCAAATAATAAAGGGAAGAAAAGTATTTTGAGTTTAATCACAGTTCAGATCTCTTCGCTATTGTTTAACCAATATTATTTTGTGATTATTATTTTTTTTTTTTAGGATTACTTCAAGACATTGCATCGCTTATCTCGTCCATGGGCGTATTTGTTTCACCGTTTTCTTGCTTTTGTCTGAGTGTAATGTGAAAGTCTGCAAGCTGTGTTTTTTTTGTACATAAATATTGGAACGATAATAGTCAAATATTATGTGAAGTTGCACAGTTTCGAGTCAAATAACATCAAATCCAAAAAACCCCTGACTGCAACCGCCCGGGAAAAATTTAACCTTTTATTTTTGTTGCTACTATCGTCAAGAGTTCCTCAAAAAAACCAGACATTTAAATTGTCGTTTAAAAAATATATAATTCAAGGATATTTGCACCAACTCTATTTGCTGCTGATGATCGTATGAAAACTCCAGAATAGCCAAGAGTAACTGAGCATGAGCTTATCTCACCAGGAACTGCAGCAGGATCGCCAGGTGGCTGGGGGTGAACGGCAGCAGAAAGGCACTCAGACCGCTGTAGATGATCTTCACACAGGCCCTGCTATGTTGGCTGTGCTGGCCGGACTGTAGCAGCGCCCAGATGGTCTTAACCGAACAGTAAACCACCACAAGAGCAGGCGCCAGGAACCCAAACACCAGGAGACAAATGATGACCATGGGGCTCCAGCCTTTCTCGGAAAACCTGTGGAAGCAATGGAAGTCTGTGTGCCCGGCCTCCCTGAAACGATACATGGTGGAGGAAATCACAACCAGCACCAGAGCCCACACACCAGTGCAGGTCCCCAGAGCCACTTTGGGTGAGCGCCGCTGCTTGGCCTCGAAGGGGTGACATATAGCCACCCACCGGTCCACAGCTATACACATGATGGTGTAGATGCTGCCATATATCCCCACAAAATACAGGCTTTCCAGGAACGAGCAGAGTGGTTGGAAGTTGGCAGGCCAGCGGTGATTGGTGGCGTGCATTTTAAAAGGAAGAGGGAAGAGGAGGAGCAGGTCCATCAGAGCCAAACTGGTCATGTAGATAGTTGATTCAGTCCATTTGCGCAGAAAGATGCAGAACACCAACAGCGCTACGAGATTGAGAATCAGACCGGAGACGAATATGGGAATGTAGATGATCAGCTCCAAATATGTCATCAGATGATCCACCGCTTCAAATGAACAGTTACTTGTCATGGTGGTGGCACTGCGGCAGAGAAAAGACTTGGATTGAATTTGACGAAACACCTCTGACAGGACTTCAAAGTTAAAAGTCATGAAAACATCTGTGAAATGAATGTGCTTTCCTGTCATTACTGTCCTCTTTTCTAGTTCTCACAGTGTTGTGTCTGTATAAAGAAACTTTGCCAAACCATCTGAAACCTCTCTCGTGTGTGGGTTCAGTAGCTGTCAACATTTTTATTTCTGCTTTGTGATGTAAAAGTGATTAATGCCACAAAAGACAAAGAGAAATCAAACGTGTTGTGTTGTTTAAATCTTTAGCTTTTTGTGCTAAATGTAAGCTTATACTTGAAATGGAGTAAAACTTAGTGAGCCAAAGGTTGAAGTAAACTTGATATTATATATATATATATATATATATATATATCATATTTAAAGAATTATGAATTAAAAGTCTCTTTACGATCTAGGTGTTTACTGATGGTGGTTTTACTCTGCTGGCATCATTTGCGTCAGATGTCCTCTTTTAACAGAGAAAAGCAACAACTATCTCCTGTGGTTTCCACATTGAAAACACATTAGTCAAACCAACATTCACCTCGTACACAAACAGCAGAAATGAGCACAGCAAGTGGCAGATTGAGGTTCAGTTAGATCAGTTTTGTACCCATAAAAATAAAACTCTATATTTGTATTTCTTTTGCTGATTCCTTACTAATATCCCGTATGTTACTGTCATTTTAGAGTTCTCACAGTGACAGAATTGTTAACTTGAGCATTTCAACAAGCCTACACACTTAATATTTAGATTCATCTACGTCCGACCCACACAGTTTTAGTAGAGTCGTTTGCCTGTGGAAAATGTGAAATCTAGTCGTGCCCTTACCTTGCGGATGCCAGTCTGTCAGTTGTTTCACTTTATCTGTCTGACTGCGCTGTGCCAGACACACTTCTGCTTTCTCTTACTTTGTTGTTTCATTACCACTTCCTGAGTCGCGCCACACATGCATCTGTGTTCAGATGTGCATTCTATCTATCCATTTGAAATCAAAGCAGAGGTGAGCACGTCCACAAGGTCTTATGAGCGTATGATCACTGCAAAGGCTCGACTGTATTATATTTGTTGATGACAGTCGTGCTCATAATGAGACTGACAGTATTCGCTAATGACTCAGCAATCGCACAAATATATCAAAATGAATGATACGATTAAGCGTGTTTAGAAAAATCTGTAGAAGACAAAAATAATAACAAGCAAAAAAACAAATGAATGGGAAACATTCAAAAATGAAAGATCTCACACAGCCCTTTCTGTTGTGGCATGTTTTTTCCATTGCTATATAAATATGAAGTCACACAGATGTGACTGTTCAATAAGTCTTGTGATTATGGTTACAGAACTCAGTGTTGGTATGAGTATTTTTGCCACGATCAAAACAGATGATGTTTTTGGACCAGGTGCGTTTGCATATTTAATGATAATATTTTTCATCTTCTTCCGAGTGTAAACAGTGTTATGACTCAAACGCTGCGATGGATGCACTAGTACTGTTATCATGCTGCTATCGGTCTTACCGTCTCAGTGGAAATCAGTCTGGTTTTAAGTCTGTGGGAAGCTGCAGAAGAAGATTTAGTCTGTGATTACATTTGAGGGTTTCCTGCTTTCGGAAGCTGAGATGGCTTAAAGATGAGAGTGGGACTGACGTTTTTTTAAGTCCCTGTTTGCAAAGTTAAATCAAGGTGTGCGAACCCTCGTCAGTAAAAATCAAATAAAATGTGATTTAAAATAAAACACAAAGCTTTCAGGTGCACCAAGGCTAACGGGACTTTATTTGTGTCTGGAAATGCAAGTGCCAGCCACTTTGTTTCACAGCCATTTAAAGTAAATGTAGGCAAAACACAGACAGTATTTGAATAAGGGCATTACAGCTCTGTGAACCTTCTACCTCTAAGTGAGAGGTGAGGGCCAGACTGAGTTACATAAAAGGAAGCGAAAGGCCGGACGCTGGACAACTGAATTGAAACATGAAACTCACGGTGCTCATTTATGTTCAGCTGCATGACAGATTGCTGACTGCTTTGTGAATTAAGTTGGAAGATACTGTCGGAGCTTTTTCTTCCCTTTCCCGCAGTGACAGCTTTGCGCCACGGTTGGCGTGGGTTGGTCAAAAAAAAAGCCTCTCGACGTCGTCGCTGTCGCGTTTTCTTGAACTGACACAAAACGATACTTTTTCGGGTGTAATTTTGTGTCACGATATCATCCTGCCTGTAGTTACACACCTCAAACACAGATCTGAGCTAAGAAGCACAGAAACATTTTCCTCCTTTAGGAGATGCATTTTGAAAATAGCCTGGCAGAGTCAAAGGGAGAGTAAAGCAGCTACAGGTGCAGCTGATTGTACGTTTTTTTTTTGAGTTTGCCACCGTGACGCTGAGCCTATGTTTATATTTTGCAAGCCTGCGTGCCATTTTTGAGGACATCGGAAGATCGGTAAACTGTGAGCTGAACAGATGAAATAAACTGAACTGAGCGATTGTTAAATGCACTTGACAAATACTCAAGTCTCACAATGGCAGCCCCTCAGTGGCATTTATAGTCACTTCGCTCTGTACAGAAATATCACAGTGGAGGAACATGAAAAAAAAACAGTTGTTCTTCAAAAAATGGGGTCTTTAATCTCTTACAAATATCCTTTCCCTCACGCTTTTTTGTGACTTTTTGAAGACGTGTTCACAAAACAAACCAGGAGTCGCAGACATTTGGCATCTGATTTATTTATTCACCGTAAGTCTCAAATATAATAAATGGGCAGTGAGGTTACATGGCATCATCCATCCTGCAAGGCCACTGTGACAAAATAGTTTTATCAAATGAACTCTACCACCCTCCGCTATTTTCCCCCTGCAAATAAAAAGACAACAAAAAACCATAAACACTCTCTCGAGCGCAAACACACGTACGGCCGCGCTTCATATTTGCTTTGCAGGTAAAACCAACAACCCAATTACCCTGTTTACATTCATCGAGGAAGCCCGCCGTCTGTTTTTTAAAAAAAAAAGTTTTCTTCTTATTTTGACTCTACAAATGTTTGTAAATGGTGCAATACAAACTTGTACCGAGGAAGTATTTCTGAAATAAGTTTGGGATATGGTAAAATTATTGTGAAGGACAAATAAAACCTCACGTGTGTCTTTTACGCTGAAACAAAACGGTTATAAAGGACATTACCTAGACCAAGCGCAGACAAGCAGACACACACCTCATCTGGACGTAAAAAGCAAACATGTAAGAGACGTCGCCACAAACTCTGTGGCGACAAAAACAGGACAAAGGCAGCCAAAATCAAGATCTTAAAAAGACGAGGAAGCTGAAACGAACCTAAAATGACATGGATATGCTGCAGCAGTTTCCACTGGAAGAGCCAGCCAGTTTCACATTGTACTTTAATATGGACATTAAACAGTTAGTGTGTTTACAGGAAATCTGAAAATAGACTGCTGTCGTTTTAAAGGGACCTGCCACATTTTCAGCATCTACAGCAAAGCCAAAGACACACTCATCACTGAAAAGGAGGCAGAGCGATTCAGGAGCTGAGAGGTTGAGAAGACAAGCGAGGAACACACACACACACACACACACACACACACACTTACACAAAATCACACATACACAGACTCACACTCATGCCAAGCAAACACGCTCACACATACACGCGCACAAGATGGGAAGTGTTCACTTTAGGAGGCTGTGAACTTCCTGAGTGTGATGACGATGAGGGCGAGGAGGACAGATGCTCCCAGGAAGACTGCTATAACGATGGCAGTGATGGCCCCTGGCCCCAGGACCCCTGTACGTACACAGACACACACACAGAGATGACGCTGCTTGAATTGTCTGAATACATCAAATTAGCAGTACGTGTCATATCAGTCACGCAGTCTTACCTTCCTCCTCGTCTATGGCCTGTGTGTGTGTCGCGTCCTCGTAGTCGTAGGTGAAGGACTGCTCCGTTGGATCCTGGAAAGGGTCTTTGGTGGTCACGTCACTGGGCATCTCTCCTGACATGGTGTCCTGGTTGTCTCGGGATGTTAAAGCAGGGTCTGCAACAGTCTCTGCAAAGCAACAAAAGCACTGCTTAACATGTGTGCTTCTTTTAATAATGATTATCCAAACTAAAATAACTTGCTCCTTGCACTAAGAGATGTATTAGAATAAAAGCGGAAATAGGCACAACTGCTTTTGCTTTTGTTATTCGCCTTCTAATTTTAGGATATCATAGTATTAAAGGTTCCATATGTAAGATTCGTGCGTGCTCCTGTGCCTACATGGGGTTTGGTGTCGAACACTGTGGGTTTTTTTTTGACGTAAGCCGACACTTATAGTATATATACTAATAGTAACTATTGTTGAACATTGTTGCAGCGGTGGGTGCAGAATAGAGGCACTGAGGCACTTATGAGCATGTGTTTTCGTGGAAAAACTAACGCGAGAAATCAGCGTACAGCCTGTTGTTATGGACGCAGGCAACCAAGACGGTCGTTAGCTTCGAAACGGAGTTAGCTAACGTCAAGAAACGACGGGCTCCCAGTAATTAAATAAACGCTTCTAGCATCGGTTTATGCTTTTCAAAAACCCAATAATAGCGATAAATATATAAGTACGTAACGTAAAGAAAATCATTTTAAAACTACCATTCAGTTCCTAATCCACACTAAGTGAACACAGCGTGTAGGTTAACTAGCTAGTAGCTACACTGACAGAGCTAACGTAGGCTAATCTACGAAAACTATTTGCAGGTCCGACAGGAAAACTGAAGACAAGTAATGATAAAGTAGACTTTGCAAACCAGTTAAGGTGAGAAAAAATAAATCAAAATAGCTGTGTATATATATTTTTTATCAGGTTACATCCCTCACATTTGTGCTTTTCGGCTGTGAACGCAGCACGTGGCTTTGCTAACTTCTAGTGTGGACTGAGGCCTCTGGGATGCGGAGTTTCATACATGGCTCCGTCTGTAATGACTCCACAGCCTCTCTCTGTCTCCCTGGCTTTAACGGCTCAGGCCTGTGCATAAGGATGTCTTTGTAGGGGATGAACATTTTGTCCATTTGAGCTGCCTCTTGACATGTTTTATTTTTCCATTAGGGTTCAACCAAGCCTGTCAACTCATTTAATGCTCCTTTAACCAGGGTTGTTTAGTGTAGAAGACTTTTTTTTTTTCTTCTTCTATTAACTTTATTTATTTTTCAGTGCAGCCACAAACACAAATTAAATGTGATATGACATGACACAATGCAATATATTTTATTGTCTCCTTGCGCACATTTTTTTTGGGGAATATATACATAGATTTAATCAAACAAGTGTTGTTAGTTAGAAAAAAATTAAAAACAGTATGTTGTTTCTGCCACTAGGGGTCTGTCAATCGAAATAAAAAGTAAAGAACGTTGCTTGTTGTGTAATGTAGTAACGTGGGATCATGGGAGTTGTTTTCAACACCGTTGCCGATGAAAATCTATCTAACGTGACTCAACAAACATTACAGATGACGTGATCTATTACATTTTTATTCGCATCACAATTCGTGACACGTAACATTATGTCTATTCATTCTAATTAAATAGTTACAAATGTGACGCCGTTGATGGGTGACCAAATGAAAAACGTCATCACATTGAATAAAGTTACTGATTTCTCTAAATTTCAACACTGTCGGAACCGTTTGATTTAACGTAAGTGAGGACACGGGATGGGTCCGACAGTATCCCCTGCTCATGGACAGACTGAAGGGTCTGCTATTCTTTGTTTCTGGTGACCTTCGTGGCAGACTGACAACCCTGGATTTGACTTGCACTGAGAAGTTGCTGTATGCCTGTATCCCAGACCGGATTAGGCTCTTCCAGGCTACCTGGTCGAACAGACACGTGCACTTCTGATCAACATCGTAGAGTCTTAGCCTTGATTTTAAAAAAGCGCAAATTCTGCTGTCGCCTAGAACATAGGCTGTCCAGGTAAACATGTAATCGATGTTGTCATATGTGACGGTACCTCTGTATTTTGTGACGGAATCTGAAGACATCACCTTGGGCCTACGGACATTTTGGTTGTCAGTTTTAGCCATTTTTACTTGTATATTTTACAGTGCACTGTGAGAACTTTTACTAAAGGGACGAGTCTGAAACCCACTTCACTGCATACTGTAGGGGAGGTAGTAGTTTACTGACTGTGTATGAAGCTCGGTCGCTCTACAGCTCTCTTGTCTTCTGCCAGTCACTCCTCTGTTCTCTTTCCATCTCAAATTGTCCTTCTCTGACATTCTGTTCTCTGAGCATGAAGTTACCCTGAGACTTTTCACACTTCTGCAGCAGCCAAATACACAAGGTCTCTCTTTTTTTTTTTTAGAAGACTCATTTCTGTGTTTCCTGACTCTCTGTAAAATTCTTACGCTTTAAAAGAGCCTGGCCTCTTGCACAGTTGAGACCTTAACAGATCCTAAAGCCGCCAAATCGACTCTCAGGTTGTGGTTGCTGCTGTCTCTCCGGTAATTGAACAGCTGTACAACTTTTCTTTTGAAATCTAAAATGCACAGAGAGAAAAATTTGATCCTCATCTCCCCTAAAAAAACAAACTCTTCACACACAAGCCCACCCATTCACACACACTGATTCACTTATCCTATCCTCAACGGTACACATACCAAGAAAACCATACACCAAACATGTTTACACTCGGCTTATTTAACGCTACATATTTACTTTGTAGCCTCTGGCGCCCACAGTAAACTCTCTCACCCTATTTCCCATATTTCCTCTATTCGTTTTCCCTTTCTGATATGTCATTTTAGTTGTTTCTCATGCAACGGAAAACATGATAAACTACCAAGACGCCACATAAATGTGATATAATCTAAGTTTTTAACATCCTGATGTGAGCTGTGGTATCTTCTGATGTCTGATAGGCAGTATTTTGATGCTGCTGTGTTGACTCTGAGTCGTGTGCAGCTTCCTGTCCTGTAGCTGGCTGAAGGTTTGGAGGCCGGGGCCTCCGGCCAACACAGCCATCAATGAGGCCTTCAGCCGGGGGCACAAAGGGCAGCTTGTGCGGTCACAGAGGACGACGGGCTGCAACCAGTAACAACCAGCCAGGCCCAAAGCAGGCACCGGCTGGGCACTGGATGTCAAACAAACTTGTTTATTAAATAGTCCCTGTGTGTGAAAGGCTGCGCCTTCTGGACAGCTTGATTTAATGAGAGGGCAAAAAATAATAACACAATGTTTGTTTCCATGAGGAGGGGTTTACTCATGCTTGTTTTGTTTTTGTTTAAGGAAATTAACATTACTGAAACATCATCTTTTTTTTTTCACAACTGACATCCACACACTCGGTCACACTCTCTGAAGACATGACTCCAGGTGTCAATCAAAAACCTGCCGTCCTTTATACTGAACAAGTCCAGACTCATAAAAGCCTGGCAGGCTGCGAGCATGGCGCATTTCAGACTCCTAAAACACAGGAGGCCATTTGTTGGCCTCTTCGGTCAGGATTTCACACCAGCCAGAGAGATGACTAAGCAAGCAGACAGGTGTGCGTGAAAAACGCTGTGCCCGAGCATCGAAACTGCAATCGACACAGCCAAAACATGGCACTGGTGCTGCCGCTTACACTTACACAGGCACTTTTAAATATTCTTAAAGAGTGTTACAAAACTAATGACGAACCTGTTTTCTGTGGACACACATTATCACATCATCCCTTTCCGAAGTAGATCAGAGTTTCTGAATATTTGTCACAGTCTGCGCTTAAGCTTATTTGACACTTCTCAGTGTGTTTTCATGCTGAGTCAACTGGTAGAATTGTGTGTCGCACTGGATCAGTCACAGGTTTGTGTTGTGGCCAACACTGGACTACTACTACTTGAAAATGTCAAATATATACAGCACGGTTAGGGAAAACACTATTTAAATCTTTTAAAATGGAAGATTATGAAGAATACGTCAAAACAATGTATCCCTTAGTGTTGATGGGCACTTTGAATATGTTGCCACTTTACAAGCGCACAGTCAAAACCAGACAAGACAACAAGAAAGCTGTGTTAAAGTCGTAGCACTATGGTGTTAGAAACCCTAACATGGTGTTTGGGTCAAAACCTTCACAGTAGGTTTTGTGTCCCATGTAAAAGGTGAGAGTTCCCCCTTTTTTTTTTACCACAGGACAGAGCGGGCATAGTCAGCTTGTCGGCCCACTGCCCTGCTGACCCCTGCTCTGACCTTTGACCTATGAGCTGCTCTGTTGAGGTAGCGCTGAGACTTTCTTAAGCTGACTGGAGAAGATGTTAGAGAGTGGAAGAGAGAAATAAAGAGCAGAGAATGAACTGAAATGAAAACACGAACAGCGACTGCGCTTACATCGGTCAGAAAAAAAGGTTAAGAAATGAAGGTCATTTAAGTTCCTCTTTTCGCTCCTGTGAAATAAACTGCCGCTGACATTTTACAGACTCGAGCCAGTTTTACACAGAATAATTTCAATTGAACTCACGTCAGAGGCTGTGCGTGTTTGGTTTCACATGATTTCAGGCATCATGAAAGCAACTGAGTCATCCTGTTTGTCAAAGAACAGCTTTCACAGCTCTCACAGCTTCAACAACTGCATCATTTACACCAGCCTGCACACTCAACATCCAGACCTGGAAGCGTGTGCGTGCGCAGGAAAGAAGGAAAAAACTTTCACGTACACGCACCTTTTAACCAATAACCGAGAAACATCAGCCTATAGATCACATAAAACAGCAAAACAAGACCATTTTAGGTGCGCGTCCGTGCTTTCCAGGTTGCAAAAAAGACCAGACACTGGGAGATTTTATCTTATTTTTCTTAGAATCAGCTATAATATTCAGAAATGAGTTTTTGCTAAAAGATGCTGTTTGTAGAAAACTAAACACGTGCTCGGCCTTTTCCTTTCCTTGAACCAACAATAATCAGTTGCATCAAAAGCAGGATGAGGCTACATACTCATCACACATGAAATATATATATATATATATAAAAAGCAGAGACCAGATCAGGAGGTTTACCTGTGCTTACAAAGGCTACCAGGAGGCCTAGGAGCCCCAGCAGGACGACTCTGCAGATGCTGCTGCTGCTGCTGCTGCTGCTGTGAACCATGGTGCTGCTGGCAGTGAGGGCGAAAAAGAGCAAAGTGTCTCCAAAACTCCTCGAGCAGCGACTTCAAACAAGTAACGGACCCCAGGAGAGGAGCAGGAGAAGAGACCGGGGAGGGGGGGGGGGGGGGAGGAAAGGTAGGTAACTGTGGGCCGAGAGAAGGGGTGGGACTAGGTGTGCGCTGGACTGTCTGGACAGTGTGGACTTTGTGAGGGCACACCCACGCTAAACTGAGGGTTAAACATTCAGTAGCTGCTGGATGGAGAACATGAATTTGTGTTACTCTCTATTAGTAGTAGTCCGCCTCTTTTTTAAAGCTGGACAATGAGGAAGTCATTTTAAGTTATTTTATGGAAAAGCTCTTTCACCACAGTAATAGCAGTCAAAAATAAATGAGTGGAGTTAAAACAATGTGGAAAAATTCCTTAAAAAAAAAATTGTCATCAGTACTTCCTCTGGAGAACTTCCGCGCTATTTGTCCAGTCGTTGCCTAACACTGGTGCCAAATTTGACTGAATCTCCTTATTTTAAACAAGTAACACACAGAGATACTTTTCCAAGTGCTGTTTTTGTTGCTACTGCTTGTATAGTTTTAATAAAGACAACTATTTTGAATCATGGTTTGTCATGAGTTCAACTACACAGAAAATTGTTTTATTAAAATTGCAAATCATCTGCAACACTCAAAAAAGAAGGGGGGGGGTAAGTTTTTGGCCATATCATCCTGCCCTAAATGGAGTTAAAAAAAAAGTGTACTATTTACCCTTCAATTGTAGTGGACTGAAAGTGGCTACAACCGACCAAAACATACTTCAGTGAGAGGCACAAGTAAGCATCCACAGGTACTTTCCATCTTTGACAGCGGTGAAGAGGAAACAGCGCCAGTATATTTTGCTGTCACGACAAAATCAGATCAGTTAAAGGTGTTTTAGAGTCACTGAAACTCACACGGTTATCGCCTGGTTATCTGTGATATTTGTTTGTTTGTACAGGACGGATGACTTGCTCTGGTTAAAAATGTTCACTGAGATTCAAGTGAATCTCACTTCAAACTTTTATCTTCAGTTCGAAATGCTGCTGTTCGGGCAAAAAGCAACCGCTAGTGCCTTTGTCTTACTCACGAGCAATATTTCAGCACATGTAATGTTTATTTGATTTTTAAATCTGGTCAGAGCAAAGCCTGCCAAGACGTATCTTACCCTTACCTTTGAGTTTTCACACGGCCTTCACAGTTACCATAACCGTTTCATTTACTGACTCTGGTTCACTACCAACAAATTGATGGGTTTTGCTTTCTCTTTGTGAATTTAAAACCTATGACTAATATGTGATGCTGAAATACTCGCTACAAAATTCAGGATTTGGCTTTAACTTCCCAAAAAATGGTCCGAGACCGATTTTATCTCATGTGGGGAAAAATGTTTTCTCTTTCTTCTGCTGACGGAGCGCCAGACGAGAAGTGACAATACTCTGTAGATTCATAACCAAGTTCTCAAACACCGGGGGCATTTAAGGGGGTTTTCACACGTGTACTTCGTTTGGTTTGGTCCAAATCAGCTGATGAGTTCGTAAACAAAATAAAATCCCTAAAAACTGTTCGGGATCAGACCACCTCCACCAAATGATCTCGTCGTGGTTGATCTGTTTGTTTGTGAAAATGCCCTTAGTTGGACTGCAGGCTACTCTCTTGTGAACTGAAAATACAAGTTAAAGGTTCCTGTAGTGTTCCTGTAAATGTGGCCGCGTAAATGCGTGTTGGTGAGACTTTTGTGAATCCTTCAGACACAGGTAGGTGTGAACAGCCCACACATCAGACTGTTTTATTTCATACTGCAATAAAAAAGTATGACTCCAGCAGATCATTTTCATATAATATAATACAGATGCAGAATTGAAAGTTTATTCTTTAAACAGCCTAGTATTTTACAAGAAATAGATAACTACTTGGAACTTTTGAACATGTCCTTAAAACAGGACATAAGTGGGCACGAATCCTTGGGCTCTACTTTGCCATCATTATCCATGAACACCCAGCAGAAAACAGAGGGGAAAGAGAAGAAGGGATTCAAGTAAGGGGGAAAATTTTCAATAAATAAAACAAAAAAACATTGGATATAATCTCTCTAACCTTTCCCGTAATACCCCAAACACCCCACCCACATATCCACACTTACAAATGGAGGCCAGATTTAAAATTGGTCATCCCTGAACGTTAACAGATTATGATTTGGGACTCGGTGGCTGACACCAAGCGGACATCGGCGCCGCTGAAGACCTCTCCAAAAACATGATTTTGGCGATTGCTCGTTCGGCTGGTCGGATGTCTCACTGGCCAGTTAGCTCGTCCTTCTCTCTCGACGGTTTGTATCAGATTACAGGTCCTTGAGCGACAGGAAAACACCTGCCAATTTAGACTGTGTGTGGGACAACTGGAGAATATCTGATAAATGAGAAACTGAAAAAGAAAGTTGAAAGACATGGAAGCAGTCGGAGGGGCCGGGGGGGGGGAGGAGGTTTGGGTAAAACAGCTGATGTTCAGATCGGATACAGTCAGTGGGGGTTTGCTTGGCTGTAGTCCCTTAAAAGTCCTCCAAAGTCTCAATCTCTCCCATATTCAATCTCTCAGATGATGCGTTCACAGAAAAACCTGAAAATGAGAAGATGCAACAGGCAGATGTGATATGTATATATTAAAAAAAAAAACAGCACATCATCATTGTATCCAGATTCACCAGATGGCTGTTTGTTCTCACCTAAAAGGCTGGGGTCTGCACGGACCATCTTCTGCTTCTTTTTCTTCTTCCCTGAGGTGACTGTCTCGAAGCGTTGCTGCTGGCCGCTCGTATGGTTGGACTGGTAGAGAGACGAGGACCCTGTTCCACCCCATACCGAGTCCTTAGACAAAAGACAAGTTATTTTTAAAAAAGGCCGCCGGACAGCTTGCCAGTGACGCTCTGATCCTTAACAGCAATACTCAAAATCTTCTGGAATGGTCTACTCCTGCTAATTTCTTCTATATGGGTCACTGCATAACAACTCACCTAGGACCTCCCTCATGTCACGGATTAATGCGAAAACGTTAGGGCTGGACCCATATATTCATCTATTTTAGGATTGGATAAATGTACCAGCAAATCCACTGCACTTACTGTCTTTACATCCATTATTTAGGCCTATTTAAATACTGTTTGCTGCATTCAAAGTATTGTTATGACAGAAATGCAGTGGAAACAGGTCATCGTGATCACATCTGTTGGGGTCAAATTGATCACTATAAGTGGATGATTATTAGAACCGAATCTTTAATTTGTCTCCCATCTGTAAGTGTAATAATTTAGTTTTATTAGTGACAATGAGGTTTATTTTGTTTGTATTAGTGTTGTTTTTTTGGACATATTTCAGGGCCTGTTACAGTGAGTTCATTTACATGCACACTATTACTCCACTACTATTTTGAATATGAGGTGTAAACAGTATATTATGTTTGAATATTCTGAATTATCCCTTTTTTCCCCTCCCGAATGGAGCGTTTTTCGATTAGGACACATGGGTACACTGATATTATTCCGGTTTTATGAGGATTCTTTGCACATGTATACAGTGCATTCAGAAAATGCATCTAATTTGCATGTTTTACAGCGGGTTGCGACACATAGCCCCTGTTTACAGAGAGCTGGGGTGAAGACAAAGATCCTCTCTGGTAGAGATGGATGAATCCGAAGAAGGGCCACCTTTGTCGGAAGGAGAAAACACAGCTACTTTGAAAAAGAAAGATGAAAGATGATATAAATTTTATACACTAACAAATATCAGAAACGGACCTTTTCAAGAACGTGTTTGAGGGAAGTAAAGAGGGAGGCTGTGTTCATATAGTCGAACGTCTGCCACCAGTGGAAAACTTTGAAAATGCACTATTTTTAAATCAGGGTATGCAAGGCTACATGTACACAGGAATGTTAGTGGAATATTTATTTTCATTAGTCATGAAAACAGCTTATTAGGAATTCAGTCTTTTTCAGAATAAGTGCAAAAAAATTGAATCTTATGTGCATGTAAATATAGACACATTGACACATGCTATGCTGTGGAAAATTCCTGATATCTCTGAGAGTGGGACGTTTTTTGGGTTTTTTTTTAAACCTAGCTGCTCATAAGGAAGGTTCAAATGATGTGACCTTGTGACCATGCATTAGAAATCTACCTGGGGCCCAAAACTAATACTTATTTTGGAAATACAGTCAAAATGTGGGTCTGAAGCTATATTTAGTGGCAGTGAATTTAATTGAAACTCCGTAACATGAACTGGGAGGGCTGGGTGAGCTGGTATGGATTGACCCATATGTCCACCAGCTACTAACCAGTGTCCTCTGCACGTATCAGCTGATTAGAGCAAATCCCCCCAAAAATTTTAAAAATTAAAATGAAGTATAAGTGAGATCAGTTTAGCAAAATGCTTCCATGAATTTTTCTTCATCTCCATTTGCTGCAAAATAAGCAGCAGTGTCATGACACCTTTTGGGGCTGATCCAAAGGGATGATGTAAGCAACAGCTGTGGAGTATGACAGGATGCCTACATCAGACTGTTGACAGTAACGTCCCTGAGGAAAACTATTTCCAAGGAAAGAGGACCAGATCTGTTTGACTCATAAGGCTTGGCAAAGTGAAATGGGCCCTACAAACTTGAAGACAGAATACAGTTTTGTACATACATATTTACGTACATTAAATATGTACGTCTGTGAACAAACTGGTGACTTTGATCTCTGCGCTCACCTGCTGCTGTTTAAGGGCCTGCTGTTGGTTCTGCGGTGCCTGTCTTTGTTGGTTAGCGTTCTGTTTGGCACGGCGTTCCAGGAACTGCTTGGCAAAGTCCTTGGCCTCTAGAGTGTCCCCCAGATAGGCCCTGACGTAGTCGTGCACCTCGTATGGCGAGTCCACTTCTTTCAGGAAGGAAGCAAACGTTGGAACTGGTGGGAAGACAGATGGGAGAATATTTGTCAGTTAGATAAGCCGTTTCTTCAATAATTGCTGGTGGAGTGCGTTTTGCGACACGTATTTTTAAAGCCTTACCATCCAGATTGTTGGCTGTGTTGAGGGTGTGCAGGGTTTGCTCACACCACTGCATGAAGGTGTCCTGCTGGCTTTTATTGACGCCTTGGAACAACTTTAGCAGCTTTTCCTCCTCTTCCACCTTTTTGTTGGCTCGCCCACTCAGAGAATTACTTTAAGACAGAGGGAAGACACAAGTAAGTAATTGAGATTCATGTATTACTCATATCCTGCAAATGGTTAGTCATGTCATGCCTCTTATCACGAGTCATGACAAAGATATTTTCTGTTTTTGTTTCCTTAATCAGTACCTGAGGTTGGCGTTTCCCTTGTTGTTCTTCGGAGCGTTGCTTTTCCTCGTTTGAGGCGGCTGCTGGACCACCTCCTTCACAGCCTCATCCCAGAAGCCCATGTTAGAGTTGTGGGTGTCACCCCAGATACTGCTCGAGTCTGAGCCCCAGTTTGAACAGGTGCTGGTGTTGACAGAGCCCCACACCGAGTTACTTAGAGTTGTCTGTGAGGAAAGAAGGATAGTGGTTAGAACATTTTCAATAATACTTCACTCATTTGTTCTCTCCAGCAAAAAAATCTGGGAAAGTGCCTATACAGATATTTTACATATTCTTTTTTAAGTCAGTGGTTACTAAACATTTTCTTTTCATTTCCCTTTTGCATTTCCCCTTTTTCTGAGTAGCTTGAGAATTTTGACTAAAAAGACATGTAATAAGGTCACATACAGTTCTGTTTTGAGGGCGGGTCTGTTGGGTGACAACAGGGTGTGGTTGAGGTTGCTGATCCTTCCGCTGTTTCATCTGCTGGGCTTCCTCCCTCTGGATTTCCAGCAAGGACTTGGTAACAACGGGCTGCTTGGCCACATTCCCCCAGCCGGACAGTTTGGCCTGGGGTTGCTGGGCCTGTTGCAAGGCCTGCTGCTGCTGTAGCTTCAGCAGCTCTTGCTGTTGGCGTCGCTGCTGGGGGGAAGAGGACAGAAGAGGAGGATCAAGCATATACATTGGAAAATAAAGTTTCTGAAGAAACATACAAACAGCGATAAACAGGTGGATAGCTCCTTACCTCCTCTCGTGTCTGCCGTTCTCTCTCTTCTTCCAGTTTCTGGATCTCTGCTAGTGACAGAGCGTTCTGAGTCTGGTTTATAGAGTTTGCTGTCTGCTGACCCCACTTTGAAGAGGATGGAAGCTGTGAAACACAGCGATGTGTTTAGTCAACTTGTAAATATATTCTGTATGGTCCGTATCTGTGTACTTCTCTTCTGTGCCCTTACCTTCATTTGTGCGAGCTGCTGTTGCTGCTGCTGCTGTTGAAGTCGCCTGAGGGCCTCCTGTTGCTGCTGTCTTTGTCTCTGCAGCTCCTGTTGTCTCTGGGCCTCCTGCTCTCTTCTTTTCTGCTCCTCCTGTTGTTGTTGGGCCAGAGCAGCGGCCGCTGCAGCAGCTGCTGCCTCTTCCTCTGCTCGTTTCTCCTCCTCATGCCTCCTTAATGCTTCAAGTTCTTCCTGCTTTCTGCGCTCCTCCTCCTGGTGAGGTGTCCGTCATTGTAAATTGCCGTTTAGTAAAATATATAATATATAATAATATATATAATAATATGTGTCACAAGTCTAGAGAAGAAGTAAAGTACTTTGTAGCCCACCTGCTTGCGAAGGAACTCTTCCCGTTTTTTCCTCTCCTCTTCTTCCCTCCGCCTCTCCTCTAATCTGCGGAGAGCTTCTTCCTGTGCCAGTCTCTCCTCTTCTTCTTTTTGCCTGCGTTGTGCCTCTTCTTGCTCTCGCTGCCGCCTTAGTGCCTCCTCCTGTAGATTTTACGACAAGCGGTCAGTCTCATTACAACCAGAGACCATATAGCTTCATATTCATAACACCAGGTTCAAGGTTTAGAAACAATCACAATGCTATTGTCCATATAGTTCACCTGTTTTTGCCGTGCCAGTTCTTCCTCTTCTAAGCGTTTGCGTTCCTCTTCCTGTCGAGCCCGCAGGGCCTCTTCCAGTCGTTTCCTCTCCTCTTCCTCTCTTTTGGCTCTCATTTCCGCCTCACGCCTCTCCAGCTCCAACTGATGATTGAGATAGTACATCTATTTTTATTAGTTATTAAAATCTTCCAAAAAGACAAATATTTTAAGCAGAAAAACAATATTCTATACAATAATACATTTAAGGCAAAAAAAAGTATTTAATTTAAATTACTTTATTCAAGTCTATTTAAGGCCTTACATTTAAAGACATTAACAGACTGCTTTTAATTTAATTTATAGTAGAATATGTAGTAGAATAATTTAATATATAGTAGAATAGTTAAATCTTTTTATTGAAAAAGTTTGACAAAAATGAATTTTTCTATTTTACACAGACAAAACAGAAAAGTGAGAAGCTCCACCACTTACCTTTGCAGACTTTGACTTCTCTAGCTGTTGCATCTGTTCGATGGTTGGAGCCTGTGCCATGGAGTCTATAGGTAAATCCCAAACACTGCTACCATCCCACGCTGTTGAAAAAAGAAAGAAGAGAATATAACGCTTTGATGCACCTGCTATAATATGATATGGATTCAGAAAGTAACGGAAACCACAGTTTGACACTCACTGCTTGGAGCAGCTTGTTGGAGGTTTGGTGTGCAGGAAGCCTGAGAGGATGTGTTCTGCATTTCCCACACAGAACCAGAATCTGGTACAGACAAGGACCGGGTAACAGGAGGTAGGAGGCTCTCAGATGCTCTACAAACATATAAGCGAATAAACCTTTTGATTAACTCAATTCTACCTTGAGGTCAATGTAAGTGAGGATTACTAAACAACACAGCTCTAATAAGCACAGGCACAGACGGCTTAAGAGGTATGGTATCAGAGACATGTTTGATAGTAACTCTGTGCTATCAACCTTATCTTGAGAGCCTGGTATTGCTGTAGAAGCAGGTTGATCTGCTGTTGGTGTTGCTGCTGCTGCTGAAGAGGAGCAGAGCTGAGGGCTGCAGCCTTCTGCTGGGCCAGAGCCTGTGCATACTGCTGCCTGAACAGAGGAAGACAGGTGGAGCAGACAGAGAAAAAGGAAAAAGGGAATTGTCATTATAACTTAACACCAATCATTGTGTAACACCAATCACTGGTCTGAGGCTGCTGTACCTGAGGAGGTATTGATATTGGAGCTGCTGTAATTGGTATAGGTTGAGAGCCGTGAGCTCCTGCTGCCTCTTCAACCTCTCTTGATCACCATCACCCTGAATTACATGGACACAAAGCCTAAATTAGTCATAACACAACTAGAAACACATTACACTGAGCAAAAGTGGAAAAAATCCAGATGGCATAAATATATACAGACTATATCATAAAAAGTATGTCGTCATCTTCATAACAAGTTAATGAGGTAGAAACCATACATATTTTAGCATGATTCTAGTGGAGAGAAAGAAAAAGAGAAAAAGCAAAGAGGAAAAAAATGTAGTGAAGAGAAACCAAATAATTGATCAAAGCAGAAAGACAAAGTACCATTAAAAGGGAATGTCGGAATCATAAAGGAGTGCTTTATATTGATACATTATGTGGAATATCACACCACCTTGAGGCCATGGCTAGTACTGCATCTAGTGCTGGAGGGTTGACTGAGACAGCAAACCCTTGAATGTAAAAAAAAAATGAAACAAGCCACATTTATCAAACGAAAAAGTACCTGTAGAGGTGGAGGAGCGGGACCGGGAGTGAAAGGCACCCTCCCCCATATCTTCATGATCTCACCCAATGGTTGAAATACTTCATCACACCCTCTTTTAACTAAGAGAGACATAGTGAAGTAACCAGCCTGGAACCACTCGGTCATCTCCTGGTTACTGAAAGGACCTGAGAGAGCAAACAGAGAGCAGAGGAGATGAAGACATGCGAGTGGGGCAGTATCCAAAACAAAGACACCTTATCTAGTAACACTGAGCAATGAAAAAATGTGTTCCCTCTTCTGGTCTTACCCTGTATCTCCCCCTGGGGGTCTTTGTAGAACCACTTGAGAGCAGCTTCATGGGTGAGGGGTAGACCTGCAGGCTTGGGCTTCTCTGAGCTCTTTACTGTCAGTCTGTCATCATCAGCCACTCCGTCCTGTAGGTATGCTACCATCTTTTCTGCCTCCTGGAGAAGGGATTGATATACTTTTTAAAGTACAGTGGAAACTGCTTCAAACTTATCACAATAAGTGGATGATTGATATAACCGATATTTTTAATTTGTCACCAGTCTGTGAGTCTAATACTCAGTTTTATTGGTACTAATGAGGTTTATTTACTTCAAGCTGTTTGTAGTGGTAAAGTCAGAGAGACACGTTGGTACCTGTTACATTATACATATAGTTAAGTGTGAGACATCCCCACTACCTTCGACTCACAATTACAAGTGAGACAGGTTTTCCTCGCTTGTCATTATAAATTGACCAAAAGTATATGCCTTGAACGCAGCATTAGCTTGATTGTTGCCTTCGGCAGCTTCTCCGTGCAGTTTCTTGAACACAAAAGGCCTATGGAAACTCAAACTGTCCTCTCCCATGCTCACTGCCTTTTCCCCACAGCTTGAGGGCATCATGACAGCACATTTCCGGTCAACTTAAAGGCGGCTTCAATCGCAGGTGCACATTTGTTTTCTGTCATTCTTCATTAAAAGAAAATTATTTCAAAGTGCATACAGCACCAGCATCAAGTATGAAAAGAATAAAAATTAACAAAGCAAGCAAACTACTTTATTAGTAAAAGGGAATTATTGAAAAAGCATGAGAATGATTTTGTTGGAGACTTTTTGATCTATATGATCATTGTAACTGTGATCACCATAAGCAGGTAACACCGTACATCATAAAGGCAATGAATTATTATCCATACTGGAAAAGGGGCAAACGCATGTCAGAGAGTGGTAAACTTCCCCCTAATGTACAGAGAAACAATGTTTCAGCCTTACATCCTAATTACATAGTCATTAAAACCTACTAACGTACCTGCTCAAAGTGTTTCAGCCCCTCATCTTCATCTGTGTCGTGTGGCACAGGGGTGGGCCGGCCAATGGGTGCCATTATACTTGAAGGGAAGGGTAATGGGTTGGTCATTGCCACCGAAACTTCCATGGGCTTTGGCTGGGGTAGCTGGACAGCAGGCGCTGGAGCAGATACTTCTGCAGGGGACAGGACATAGAAATGCAGATATTAACAGGGTTTCAAGGTACTTTAGGTATCACTGACTGGAAAAAAGTGCCACTACTGACAAAAACATGGAAGTGCCAAAACTGACCTGCATGGGTGGTAGAAATATGGGTAATGGATAGGGAATCCAGCATGCTGTTAGACATGGGGACGTGCAGGGGAACTTTGCAGGGCTCTGGCGGTAGCTCGAGGGGTGGCTGCCTGTCTGTTCGCTCAGCTGGCCTTTCAGAATCTTCTATTCTGGTAAGCTGAGGCGGAGATAATGACTGGACAGCATGGGGATCTGAGACTGGGGTAGCAGCAGGTGGAGTAACAGGTGGTGCCTCTTCTTGCACTCTGGGCAACTCTGAAATATTTATTTTTTTAAAAGACCAGACACACACAGACATACATAACTATGAAGCTGAAATTAAAAGAGAAACATTTTGTCTTTATTTAAGTACAGCAGTAATTTACCACAAACTGTTTACCTCTACAGCTTTTAGTTACATTCACAAATCACTTTGACTTTCTTAAAATCGACAATTTAACATTGCAGGAGGTGAACAAAACCACCACATGCAAATCAATCTATTGCATATTTTGTGCTAGGGCTGAACAATGATCAAATTTGATCAAAATCATAATATGGACAACAGCATCATCCAAATTGCAGGAGCTACATTTTATTTTTTTTTGATTGAGGTTAAGTGGCTCATGTTGTAATAACATATGCTGATCGATTATCTGGGCCACTATAATCAAATTATTAAATCTGCATATCTAGACATAGATTAAAATCTAAGTAACACTGAAGACACGCATTCAAAAGTCTCAAGGGTATCATTTCATAAAAAAACGCCATTAAAAACAATCTCAAACTATCAAACATGCTGACCTTTTCTGTCGGTCTCTCTCTTGGCCTCCATTTCTGTTTCTTTGGTCTCCTGGGGGTGACTGTCCTCCTCCTCCAGGCCTTCTTCACACTCTTCCAAGGGTTTGAAGTCAAGCTCTTGCTCCTCCAGAATGGGCTCCTTGGAGGCTTTCTGATCACACGATAAAGAACACATTTAAACGTCTTCAACACCTCTATCTGCCCACCAGACTTGTACTGTTTTGCAATGACCTGATCCCTGTCCTCGATCGACGGAGGACGAGACAATTATATACTGAACAACAAAAGAAGTGCAGATAGATTTATTTTTGTGTCAGTCACCATTTGTGCCGATATATTTTTAGTGTCAGCTTGTTGGTGGTGCTTTTGAACTGTACTGGGTTACTGAGGGGTGTTTCCAGCTTTATTTAGTCTGTTCTCACTCAGAAAGAAAACTTACAACTGTAAGTTATAATTTTCACAATACTGCTGTTGTTGGGTCAGTAGAAAGTGCGAAGACAGCACGGTTACAACGTTAAAGTTAAATAAAAGTACGAAGCTACGAACCTCAACTTTGCCCTCAGCCGAACTGATCTGCCCGCGATCAAGTTATAGAGAATAAATCAAAATTTAAGACCAAATAATGTCCATTAGTTATATATCATGTTTAACCACTACAGATAAGTCAGAGACAGCAGTGTATTTCAAATAGACTTGCTGAGATAAGGCTGTTCTCGCCGCAGTGCGCTGTCCGGTCTTGTGTGTTCACGGCTGGGAGAAGTTTACTGCCTCTCCCGGTAGCCGCTGATGAGAGCCGCTAGTGGGAAATCTCTGAAAACATCAGAGAAAAGTACATTTTCCAGAACGTTAAATCAACTACAGGTATGAAGTCTAAACAACTATATTCTCACCAGAAAAAAATCTTTAAGCTACGTTTTGTGATCCACCAACAGCAGTTTTTTGATAATTATACCTTACAGTTGTGAGTTCACCATCCTCCGAGTAGGACAAGTTACATGTGTCTCCATGTGCAGCTGAGGACGGCTCGTTTCAAAGACATTCCATTCAATTCAATCTTTAAGGACACAAATCATATAGAGGAAAATCAGGTTGTAGCTCCTTGTCTACCTTCTTACGTCAGAAAGAGGTATTCGTTTGTCTTTCAGAAACGTGATGGGTAGAAGTTATTGATCCCGGAATTTTGAATCTGTGAATATCTTTCCAACTTTACCTAAGTTGATTACGATAAAGTGTGGCTGTTGTATCCTTAATTACCCATATGCAACACGCAAAGCCGTCAATAAATAACTTTCAGCCCACACAAGTTGGACAAAAAATATCAAAATCAAGATCGACCAGTGGTCCGTTTTTTCATTTTCTAGTTTTGATTTGAGCATCAAGTCAACAAACCATTATTTGTTAGCAGATCATTAAACAAATAATGAAATAACAAACGTTTCTTTCATTTGTAGATTTTTGATCCATAACTGAATATGGAAAGAAAGAATGATACACAGATAATGGTTGATTCATCATCATTCAACATTTAAACTCCTCGACGTTACATGCTTTCAAACCAGCAGCTAGCTGCCAATGGCTCTTTCACAAAGATTTTCTCTGAGACATGACATGTTGAAAATGTACCCAAATTACCATTTTATGATTCGCTTTTACAGGCCCATCGCACAAAACAAAAGAGCCACTCCCAATCGTTTATACCAGTGCACTTTCTACTCAACACCCCAGACCTCCGTTACTCTTGATACGTGCTCATGTGTTTACCGGTGCATGTTTATAGACAAACACCTGTACAATCTGTTTGAATCTTTGCTAATCTGTGCTACTCATGTGGCTGCTGAATGATCATTTCTCACGATTATATAATCACAAAAACGTACTTTCTTTTGTTGTTCAGTGTACATGATTTTTTTTTCATGTGACAAAATGTGTACTAACATCTCCCTGTTACCTTGAGTGATAGAAAGGCCCCCGACGAGTCAAAGGTACCCGCCTCCTCATCTGCATCCTCCAGACACCATTCTGGCAGACTGTCCCTCTCGTCCTCCAGGCTGCCACTGCCTGACCGTGGCCTCCGGTAGCCACGCTCATCTTCTCTGGCATCAAATGGGAAACGACGTCGCTGCTCTGGGTGTTCCCGCCACCCTGCTGACCGAGGACCATCTGAAGAAAGTTTTAAAAAGGTAAGGAACACACACACTACAAACCAATCTTAATCCTGTGAAATACCTTCACACAGTGTACATAGTAGGGCTGGGCGATCACATGACTGTCTTTTGTGGTAGGATCACGATCCGAATCACAATTTTCTCAAAAGTGTACCCTAAAATGTAGGCAAGTTACAGCCAAACTCTCACAACTTTTCCTCTAGTTTTCTCTGGTTTCTGGAGGCTTAGGCTGTCTGTGATGGCTTTTTGTTGTTGTTGTCTGACTAGAAACTGCATTTTTGCATCATTTTGGACCAACATTATTACAATATTTAGATGAAGTAAACACAAAGTCCACATTTTCCTGTACATACAGCTTCAGTGTTTCTATTAATGGACTAAGACCAAACAATTTAGGTACAGACTATCAGACTATCCTATATAGATGTATGTGTAGATGCTATAGATGGACTGAAATAAACTCACTAGCCTAGCAACCTATGCTAGCGACATTAATGGTACAAACCTGTACAACACGCTCTGTAAAATACTGTAATTACACTGACACACTAAATGTTAGCTGTGTAGAAAAGTTCTGACATTGCTGTTATTTATTTTTTTAATGACACGATTTGAATGATCCCTCTGAAAAGTAGATTGTGAGATCGCCCGGCCCTAGTATATAGTAACACAGAAGAACAGGTACTGGAGGGTGTCCTGGACATCTGTGTATCTAGTGGGGTTCATAATCCTTTCAGACCTATAAAGTTAGCACAAGCAAAAGTCTGTACAGAAGATCTGAAAGTGTCAACGTGTCATCTGATGTAGTGATGCTCCTCTCAAACAGTCAGGTTGAACAAGGTGAGAATGGCAATTGGGTGGGGAAAAAAATGTATAAAACTACGATTTGTCTGTACCAAACAAGCATGTTCCCTTGCGTCTGGAGAATATGATTTATAGGCTGGGGGCATCGCTGTAGCACCACAATGATTCATGTATAATGTTGTCTTGTGACCCATTTTGCCTTTATCAGAAAGTTGCAGCACCTACAGTTGGGATACTGCTCTTGGCCATACTGCAATTGTGAAAGTATTTCAATTAACTGCCCTAGTGCCAAATGATGAAAAAAAGAAATTAATCGATGGAGAATTCACAAAAACTAGTCAACAAGATGTTCCTTCTTTTATTTAAAGTAGAGTGTTTTTTTATCACTGGTTCAGGGAGAAAAAAAAAAAAGGAAGAAAAAAAAAAAAGGTGCATTTGTTTGCCACAGCTGTTCAACAAATACATATATCTCTGATCTGACAGGGGTAATGTGGTCAGTGCAGTGCCCACCTGGGCTCGGGGGGCACCACCGGTCACTGTCCCGTCGAGAACCCGCCAGGCGCCAACCCCCCTCATCATCCTCACCATTCTGATCATCACGAGAAGTACGCCAGTTCTCACTCTCTGAGCGTGTGAAGTCATGCTTCCTCGGGAGGCCTGTTCCACCATCTTCATAGTTGCCTCGGACTGCAAGGAGTTATGGGTATGGAATGGTTAAAAGTGAGCCTCAACAAATGTATTTTATAAGGTCTTTTAAAAATATATATAATTTACACATATACACCTACTAAAAGATTTATATTTAAACTTTACTTACTGTGATTCATCTGAAAATGTCCTGGAGCGGCATCTGACAGGTTGACACAGAACAAAGTTCAAGAGAAGTCAGTGACTTATCAGTGACTACATCACATATTGATTTGAACAAAACAAGAAATAAAATAATGTAAACACTAACCTGGGTCTTTGCGACCTGGCTTTTCAAACCTTCGATCTCCCCTGATGAGGAAAAAACATCCATTACATGATGCCAGACCAAAGAAAGCTTGCCAATCTCATACTGAATATCAGTACGTGTCTTTCAAACCACATTTCTATTTACAAGACAACTTGACAGCACACACAGGCATCGCAATACCTTTCTTCCCAACTCTGGGAACGATGCATCTCCCTCCCTCCACGGCCAAAACCTTCCACATCATCAAAACTTCTTTGGTAAAACCCTCCATCACCTCTTCCCCTGCCTAAAACAATCACAAGACATTATGATAAAGTGATCTTGTCTGTGGTGAACTTTTGCAGAGGACATTTAATGGTTTTCTGTAACAGATAATCAGAAGGCCTAATCTCAGGTGCTTGTGTGAGGCAAACTTAGTGTATTTTAAATGCTTTGCATAATGTTTCAACCACTACAGTATCAATCAATATCGCACACATCTGTTTAATCGTTATGCTTTACTCTTCCTTTTCACTTCATATTTCCTGTAGAAGACGTACACCCACACATCTCGTGTTTTTAATTCATCTCATTCCATACTGGATAAACATTACGATCCATCATTCACAGTTCGATTATAGTATCAGGTCTGAGACAGAATAGAAACAGAATAAACAGAACTATAGAAAAAAAACAGCTCATTATTTTGGCCTTATGTTTAATTTGTATTGCATGGTAAATTGCTTATAGTGCTAAAATATGCTAAGTTTGAGCTTAAGACAAATGCTCAAGTAGTGTGCAGGGATTATAAAAGCGTGGCCAATTACTTTGTACAATCATGTTTTCATATTACAATTTCACACTGAGGAGGATGCCTTCTTGACTATGAGAACTGGGAGTTTTTTGAATGCAGTTTAGGGTGGCTTTTGTCTTATCAAACTTTATAAACTGTGTTTCCAAACTGGTATTACGGCATCTTTCATGCTAACTAATTCTGTCTTAAAGTTGATAAGAGCCTTAACAGTCCAAATCAACTGTGCAGCGATGAACAGATGAGTCTCTGTGTACAGAAAAAGAGAGATTAAAATCTCTTCAGTGCCAGGTAACACATAGGCTGAAGCAATAATTGTGCTGCTATATACTGCTATGTACTCTAAACATTAATAGAGCTACTTAACTAACATAAACAGCATGCGGCAGATAAAATACTGCACGTAGCTTTAATCAGCTAGAGAGTGTATATAAATATGAGAAGTAGCGTGTTCATGCAAATAACACTGATTGCAAACAGCGTTTTTCACATTTGAGACACATCAATGTGAGTTTAAGCAGCTGGAGAAGAGTATGCTGAGTAAGCGCAGCACCAGCAGAGTGCTAATATTACACTCCATGTCTCAAGCTGTGGCGAAATCAGTGGAACTCTTGAGGGCATCGTAACTATCTGAAGTTGATATGAATCTGAAAGTGCAGATACAGAACAGCCAAAATAAAGCTAACTGGAGAAAGGAAATTCAACTTAGTGCTTTCACAGCATAACTTTTCCTGCAACGTATACTAGAGATGAAAAAGGAAAACCTTCATATACAATCCTAGTTAAGTTCTTACCTCTACCCCTTGATGTACTTCGGCCTCTTGGAGCTCCTACTATCGGACCGCTTCCTCGCCCTGTCAGCCGAAGTACAGCTGCACTGTTTACAGACATGGAAAAATTTCTCTGCAAATAAAAACAGAGGGGGGGGGGTAAGGGGGACAAACAGCCAGCTCTCAGCTCTGAACCTGCTTGGTATTTGGTGGTCTAATTAGGAAATGTATTGCAATGTAATGTACTGTATAGTTTGACACAAGAAGCCCAAGACCAATATGCCATTCATTTTGTGCCGGTTGATTAGCCAGCAGTTGTTTGTGACATTACGGTTACTTACCGAAGCAGTAGACTGAAATTCTGACAAGTATTCTTACCTGTTCCTCCTCTGTAAAAGACACAAGTGCCAGCGGTGGTAAGGGCTCCTCTTGCAATATGGGCAGGAACTCCTTATCATGTAGGTCTATAGGGATCTGGAGAAGAGAAATAAACAATCCAGTGCTTCTCTATTAAAATGCACACAACTTCAAAAAGGTTGAGAATGAACAGACCAAATAAAGAACATCTCATTTGTATGTAAACATGTCATCAGCAAGAAGTTTATACCTACCTTGTTATCCTTTACATAAAGTGCTAACATTTCTTCTCTCCCGTAGCGATAGTCTGCGAGTTTATACTTTGGCAATGCGGGTGAAAGGGGTGGAGAGGCAACTGTGCTGCTGCCACCACCACCACTGCTGCTGCCACCGCCTCCGGACAGGGCACGGAGCCTATAGACAGAGAGAGGGTGGTAAAAGCAGCGTGGACGGGGGACAGGAAGACAATACTAAAGCTGAGGTGGCAACTGGCATGTTTGAACATGTATGGAAAATTAGCAAAGTCCAAAAGGAAACCTGTTTCACAACCTACAGTCCATAAACTAATCATGAACTAATGTTGTTCAATTACCATTCTGGTCCAAAGTTGAGTGTCTGGGTTTCGGCCATCGTTCTTTAAATTCTACAAAAATGGAAAGAGGGAAATGGATTAAAACAGCTCATTATAAGCCGCCATGTTATTGGGTTACAGTTATGACCTTCTGCCAATGTAAACACTTTTCTCATGGCAAATACAATTGCAAATTAAACATTAACTACCACATGTAGTTTGGGCTGATGATTTAGATTTTGTTTATTTAATCCTTTAGTATGTAAGCAAAGGTTTGTTGTGTTAATTAAACCCCTTCAAAAAAGACACTTGTCTTGTAAATACCAGTAAAATGCTTATTTTATTGCAACAGCAATATGTACATCTAAAAAAAAAATGTCATTCAATCATGACCAACTAAGAATAAAGATATTCAACGAAAAACTGGTGTCATTTGTTTTACCATCAATTCGATGCGTCACTACAGAGTTCTGTTAGTCAGAAATAAGAAAAACACTTAAGGTTTTGTCACCCACTTTAATGTATCACACCCCAGGATATACAGCCCATCCCACAAGCACAACCAGTGTACAATTTCAATGTGCTAAAGCTATTTTAGGAAGTCTCCCAGTCTGTGAGGGGTGTATGTCAGACACCTGTAATTGACATGGGAGGTTGCCTTAACTTTGACAAACTGGCAAATAAACTAAAGTTAATGCCATCAAGTTATTCCAAAGTGATAGTTTTCGTCAATGTGCTGACAAGACTTCCCCTGCCACCAATGGGACAGGACGTCATGCCACAAGGCAAGCTGAAATAACAGCCACAAAAGGCGACACTACACTCACAATGCAACTGACCATATGGAAGCTAGCAAAAGCCACGTGTAAGTTAGTAGGTAAAGCAATAAATTCAGCCACTCAACTAAAAATCACATTACTGGCAGCTCTTCTGAACGCCCTGGATCATTTCCCTAATTACTTCTTTTCTTTGACTATTATGAAATAGTTGAAAACTAAACTAAGCTAACTACTGTGCAACGCTCATCAAGTGCTCAATGGATTCACAACAACACAACTTTTATTACTGTGGTTAGGTCAGACTTGGCCTTTTGTGGGTGGACATTACTTTAGACAAAGCATAAAAAGTAATGGCCACTAACTTTTCGAAAAAGTCCTATTGATACGTTGTGCGAAATGCTGAGTCTACCACGGATCGTTAAGACTTCATAAACTTACTAGACGGGGACGCATCGTTACCTAGCCAGATTGCAACACGTCCAAATGGACACACGCTGTTGTATGAGTAGTACTTGAAAACTAACGTGATGCACCTCG
>JAPQRN010000010.1:11755182-11793304 GCA_037367275.1 Coranthus polyacanthus
TTTGTGCAATAATGTATGTGATCGGCTTTTATTCCCTACATGTATTGCAGTTGTTTGTTTGTTTATCTAAATAGCCTAAGTTTTATTTGTGTTATCAAAAATGTCATGTAGCCTTGATTGCCGGCCTTTTGATTGACAATAGAGAATATAACAAGTATCATAGCTTGATTAAAGTAAGACCATTATAGAATATTGGATACGTAGCCCAGAGCTTACTGCTAATTGGTACCCTTTTCCATCCAGTCCTGGAAATGTCTCCATGATTTCTATTCCACACAAACACATGCATGCACACACACGCACACACAATTAATATTAAATGTAGACTCTGGCTCCAGACAAAGATGGAGGAGTTCACTTGTTGAACAGGAAATATGTCACTGTTTCTGTGCTCTACCCACTAACTTCATTTGTTATCTTCACTGGTGTTAATCCTGCTTACCCTCTTTTCCCTCTGTTGCCATGGATATGCTATTCCTATGGCAACTGCAGGCCTTTGTGGATGGCCTCGGGCCCCCACTGTAGAGGACTTTCTGAACCTTTCATTACACATTCCCTTCAAGCTCACAGACAAATCACACAAGTAGCACATGCTCTAAACTCCGTTGCCTTTTCTTTTCTCTCCCTGCCCTCCCCTCCTCTCTGAGTCTTTATACTGCTCTGCCCTTGTACTCATTACTGTGTCTTCTAAAGCCCTGACACACTGCACATCTCAAAAGTAGCCATACAGGTGTTTATCGTTATAGGTTCCCCATTTTTTTCTAGATTACACTTGTGGCATTCACTGCACGTGATACTTAATGCCAGCGTTGTTAGGAAGAGGGCTGTGATCAGATTTGTAGCAGGCATATCGCTGTCATAAGACTCAGCTCCACAAGCTTTCTAATTTTCTGTGGCAAAGGAAACCAGAGCTCCATGTTTAAAGATGCATGAGACGTCTTGAGCAACAGAGAATAGAGTTGGAGGCTCTGCCAGAGAAAGTGTTTCTGTGTCAGAGAGAGTGGGAGAAGGGAGGGGCGAGGCTCATGCAGATGACAGAAAAGTTGCCCGTGGCAGTTAAGGGCCCACGTCGAAGCCGAGTAGTGTCAGGACCGTCCACGGTGTGTGTAGGGCAGGTGGTGGGTCTCCACCTGCTGAATGAACGCTGTCAGCGTTGGACACTACCATGGGCTGCGGGTGGGCTCGTCTCTGCTCAGCATCGTGGCAGGCTGCATCATCATTGGGGTGTCCAGGGAGTGTGATGCTGATGCTGTAGGAGGGATCTTCCTGGGAGCAGGGGGCCTTGGTGAGTGTGTGTGTGGAAATGCTTTTCAGGAACATCTGACCTACTTATATTGACATTTTAAAACACAAATGACTTAAAGCTCACTGCTTTCTTGTACCAATGTTAATTTTTCCCCGACTGACTGTTATAATAGCGAGAACCAGATTCATTGCCATTTTGAGATACTCACCATCTGCTTACTATGACTTCTTAATCTGTTTTTTTCTACTCACTGCTATGACGATGACTTTCGTTTCACTTTATTTTATTTTGAGCTATCAGCCAATTGAATTTTTCTGAGGGGATTAGGAAAGTCATCTTGTCATGTTATCTGCAAACTTGCGTTCACTCTCACAAACAAGGCGATGCTGCTATCTGCTGACATTAAAATGCAGTTAACTTTATTGTTCACTCATAACTTTGTTTTTTTTTTTGTTTCTTTAAAAATAAGTGCAGAATGCAGCTACATAAGCAGTTGCAGTTCAATTTTGTTTCTCATTTGTTTTTTAAAGTGTGTTTTAAAAAAAAAAAAAACATAATTAAGATTAGCTCTAGAGCAAGCAGTTTAATATACTTGCCATTGTCCCTGGAAAAACCCATATCGCACACTAGCTGTAATTCGGTTGGTAGATTTTTAAGCATACTAGGAGATTTTAAGTGTTGCCAAGGATGACCGACTCACATTTGACAAGCAGACTGACTATTAATAAAAGAAAACTTGCAAATTTGGGTGAAAGATCTGTGGCCTGTGACATTTTCCGTCCACAGTATCTGAAAAAACTTGATACAACAGTGTAACTGGAACCAACTGAGGTTCACTGCCAAGAATGTCTGCTTTCTTTGAGACCAAGAGCAAAGAGCGGGGTTTTAGATCTAAGCAAGACAACATCAGCATGCATAGTTAATGAATGAAACACATTCTTACTGATGATTTGATCGGCCTTCAATTATTAATTTCTTCTACGCTGAAATGTGCTCAAGAATTTCACAAATCAAATGTGTGCGCGGCAGTTCGAGAAGACGTTCACTCTGGTAACACTTGTGCAGCTAAGCAGCATCTAATTATATGTTTTGGGGCTTATGTGCCATGATGCCTCCTCCAACACATAGGCTGACTAATGAGTATGAACAGAGTGTTCTCAGCAAAATCTTTGCACTCCTTCTGCAGTTTCATGACATTTTAAGCACACACATGCATCACAGACGCCCCCAGGACCTGCCAGGGTTTAATGCCAGCTCTGGTGGCTTATAAGGGAAATCAATAACTGTGTTGAATTGGAGCGAAGTGCCACAGAGAGGCACACAAGCCCTGCACTTCAGATATTAGTTAATACTTTAGACTGAACAGGAAGATTACACACTGTAGCTGGTGCACTAAAAATAATCTGAAGGCTATGTCGTGACTGGAAATAATATCCTATTGTTGGTCATAGTGTTTGGAAGTATGTGAGGAACGTTTTTTCAAAATTTTTATGGTGCCTGTGCCAAGTGATTAGAGTTGGTTTCGATAAGATTTCGACTCTGGTGCATTATTTTCCATCGTTTTGCAAAAAGAAGAAAGATGATAATCATTAGTTTTACATTATTTCATCATGGCTATTCATTTACACTGCTAATGCAATTACACAAGAATCTACCTGGGCACTATTAGAGTTACTTACTTCGTCCTTTATTAAATTCATTTGCTTTATGCTGCACAGGGCTGCTCATATCGATCTTCCCCTTCATAAAAGCTTGGCTTAACATCAACAACATTCTTCCGTCTTTTGGTGAGTTTCTCATTTTCCTTCATTTACATCTAACTACAAAAGCGTTGGTGTTTCATCACTTGTGCCACAGTCAGCTGTTGATCTGTTACACACAAACGTTATTTTTGCCAATTTCGGTATCAACTATTGTATAATTAAATGATTTCTTAGGAAACTTCAGAGTGCACCCCACACCTGCCAACCCTGCTCCCGAACAGCCCGCAGACACACTAAAACGAGAAGGTGAGTTTTTTTAATCCAACCTTTATTTACTCATTTGTCCCAACACATATACTGTAGCTACTGTCTAACTATTAGAGGTGTCCATTAAATTAGCTTCTTGATACTGATCCTTCAAGTCCATGTTTGTTATTTGATAGTAAATGTGATACCTGTCTGAACACTTGAGAGTCATTGTTAACACCACAGGGGACGATAAGTCTGGGTGGTATCAAAGCATCTCTTGCATCTCATGATGCTTGGTTGAACAGTGAAACAAAAGCGTCACGTTTTTCTCTCATAATCACTTGTTCTTGACCTAGATGAAAACATTATGAGATCAAGAAATATATAAGAAAGAAAAGAACCACAATTAAATGTTCACATGTAACAAACTTCTACCATCTTGTAAACATATCTGTATATATATATTTATAGAACATGGAAGTCAACATTAATAACGTTGTATAAAACATCAACAAAAATGTGTACTATTATGTAAGGGTTATACAATGCATATAGTCTCTACTAAATCCAGAAGCTCTTTGTAGAGTGTGAAATATAATTTCAATGACATTTAGAGAATTGCAGCATGAACCACTTCTGGTGCAGTCACCTCAGTCAGGAGAGCTCTTATTCCTAAAGGCTCTTTAGCCTCCCCCTATATGTTCACATGATGATAATGTCCATAGCTGCTTGTAATTGGCTCGAGTACAGAGTGGTAACGACGGGTGAATACAGAGGCACTGGTAGGCGTGTCGAACACTGGGGGAATTTTCAAGTTATTTATGATTAAAATGAATGCGAGACACCGTGATAATCAGTTTTAGAGTATTAATGGTATTAATACACATAGGAGTGGTATTAATATATGTATATACTGATGCATGATGATTTGATTTTCAAATTTTTGGTAGAGATTTTAGTCACATCACAGGTGAGCCTAATTGATTTAACTTGTCTTAATTACTTCAATAGGTTGTATTTTCATGAACATTTCAATTTGTCATAGACGTCAAATTAAGAGCAAAGTGAGGAAAAACGTTTTAAAGGTTAAACTGTGCGCTTTGGGCCTTAATCGTTTTGTCCTGTATGCAGAGAAAGATATGTCATTTTATATTTTCACAAATGAGTGGATTGAGGCTTCTTCTTATGTGGCAAGAGATTTACTCTTATTTTTGTTAATAAGATTTTTTTTTTTTCTTTTTAAATTAGAGGGTTATTAATAAAGTATTCAGCTGTAGCCTTGGACACCCAGGCCTAATGACGCCTCTGGGTCCAAGTATGTGTGATCACTGAGAACAGTTTTTTCTCTCTCTCTCTCTCTCTCTCTCTCTCTCTTGAAAACCTTCATGGTAGGATACAGCTTTCTGATTTCTGATTTCTGATTTCACGTGTTCTCCTGTGGTCTACGCAGGGACTCAAAGTCAGCTAAATGTGGAACGTTCCAAGAGTCGTATGACTTTTGTGGAAGGTGGACCAGTGGCTGAGAACAACCCAGATGAAGGGTAAGAGACCAACACTGTCCGCTGCGCATCATGTTTATATGGATTCACATAGATGAGGAAAAAATGTTGTGCTGTTCGTATCGTGTCCATAGTGTCCAAACACACACAGAGTGCATGCACATAATTATTCAGCAGAGAACGGTTGAGTGTGCTGTAAGACATTTTGCAAGTTTTGATTATCCTTACTAGGCAATGGGGGGCATTACAGAATAACTCATTACTGATACGTCCTGCCTTCCAGGCAAGTGTTGGGCAGAACTTAATGACTCTAAGTTAGCCTCTGAAGAGCTCAGCAGGATCCCTCAGAGGTCAGTGCATGACCCAATTCTGTTCTCTGTTTACATTTGGAAAGTCTCACTAAAGTCACAGTTTCCGATTTAAGCAGAAGACACAGATCTACTGTGGCTGTGATCCAGAAATTACTAACTGGTCTGTTTCAATTTGTGATGTAACAAGCATATAATCCGAGACTTTTATAACTGACCAAGTTTATTAAAAACCTCTTTGATTCGTAACCACTGCCAATACTGCGGTCTGCACTGTGTTTTAAAAAACAAAGTCCAGATAAACACATTACCAGTACATTTGAAACTTGCCTTGGATCATCGCATCAGTGTGATATTTTCCCACACTGCGATCTGTCAGTCTGTGTCATCTGTCAACACATACTGCACATATCACTGAACGCTGAATATTTTGGATGCATCACAAGTAAATCAACATAATCCCACACATCAAAGATATTCTGACTTGTTTACGCCTTTTAGTGGCTTCATATGAGTGTTAGCACTGGACGCTGTTTCAGAATAAAGCATTTAAAATGTAGTGATTATTTAAAATGTAATGATTTTAAGGTCACGGTGCCCTGTCAGTGAAAGACTTTGTGCCACTTCAAAGGAGTGCAGTCGTTTAAACTGCTCTGATTAGATGTGCGTCTGCTTTCATCTCTCAAAGTTAATTTTGCGTTTGAGGCAGTCGCTGTAAGGAATGAGTTGTTACTAACTGATCTCCACATCATTTGATGACTAATTAACCTTGATCTCTATTGCTTGTATTTGCTATGCCTAGCTGATGCCATGGTGTGATTTGAAGACATAAAGTTTGCTTTATTGTAAAGAGACATTGTGTTGTTTAAGTCATACTACATACATACAACTTTCTGCATCTGCTGCAAGTTGCAAGTTTGCAGTTGAAGGTAGATTGTTATTTTCACAAGTTATAAATGTGTCATTGCAAAATGGCTTGAAGAATAATCCACCAAGCGCCTTACATTATGCCTGTAATGTCTGTCGGAGTCACTCAGAAGAGAAAAGGCACTTTTAAAAGTGAACATTACAAGATATCACCTTCTTTTCATAGTCAATCACTTTGGATGTTGTTACTATGGTAACCCAGATTCTAATAGATAGATAGATAGATAGATAGATAGATAGATAGATGGGTTTCAGTATGTCAAATTAGACCTTAAAACCTTAAAAACTGCCCATTTTCACAAACACATATCAACCCCAATCATTTTTTTAAAGCTAATTTAAGAACACAATACTATGAGTCTGGGTTTTCCTAAACACTTAGCCAAAGTAGATGTAGATGAGCATGAGCATTTTTTAAAACTCTAGTCTACATATTACGTCTACATGGGTTCAAAATTATGCAAAAAAATGTATATTTTTCACTCAAATAACAAAAAGAAAAGCCGTCACAGCACCTAAGCCCTCCATATATCAATGGAAAACCCTGCAGAAATGAACAGCTCAACCTGACAAGACTAGAAAATGGAACAAATAAAAGATAACTCGAGGAGAGGAGCCAGGTTTTAGACAGACATGCACCCGTTATACAGTTCAAACTATTACAACTCCACGTTCAAAACTGACACTGCCTCAAACCTAGGGACGTAAAATAACATAGGCTACCTTGGATTTCAACTTAAAATACTTTTCCAAATGTTCTCTGATCCTTCAAGATAAGCTTTTCCATGTTCGTCAGGCGGCAGACGTACTGACAGATAGATTGACATTCAGACACGATACTGCATCCCTTGCTAACATTTGTCATGTCGTGATCTGTTTCAGGACATCTTCAGACATGCCAGATGTCTTATCTAGACGGAAATTCAAGCAGTCACCTCCTGATCAAGAGTTGCCATGATGTATCAAGTGACCTCACGTGCAATATTAAATCTCATCACAAATTTTGTCATTACGGGGGTTTAAAGATTTCAATCTTTCTGATTTTTTGTCTGTAGTAGTAAAATTGTATCAGCTGTATGTTGAACGCCCTCATGACACGCCGTCTAATAAACACATGCAAAGATTAAACGAACCTCTGGAGTCACATTTCCTACTTCCTGACATTGGATGAAGCCAATTAAGCCCAGTGGCCCCACTTCTCTGCAGCTCAGCTCATCATCGCACAATGTTCTCAACCACCAATTAAGAAATTATTATGGTCGTTACGTGATGATGGGACTGGTGCATGATTCATCTGGGGCAGCCATGTTAGCACTGTTTGTCAGGAGCAAAACAAATGAGAATACATGCAAGACAGAAACACACCCATCGCATGCACACACTGAACGACACCCCCGCAGTCAAACATAATACATTGATATTCAGGACAGTGCAGGCAGAATGGCTGCTGCATGGGAAGTGGCGTGGGGAAGAAAGCTGCGCTCTGACAAAAAGTGTGTCGTGCTGTGAGGCTGAATAACGCCGGGCTGTGTTGATGGGAATCAGCAACAGGAGCTTGACGAGTCCGCGGTGCCTTGATGACAACCAGCAGTTTGATTGTCAAGCCTCAAATCACAAAGCCTCTTCACTGTTCGGTGTCTGTATGAAGTTAAACAATGGAAGCAGACATAATTGACACTTATTTTCGCATAATCCAACATGGGTTAAACTGACCGACAACTGCAGCACATATATATACAGTATATATATTATTTTTTTCAATTTTTTTGTACAAAAAAGACTTCAGTTAGGTATAAATGAGCCACCTTAAAGCACCCATCCATACTATGTTTTTCAGAAACCAAGAGGAGTCCGTTTCATATGGAAGCATATTACTGCCGGGCCACAAAACCACGAAATGTTTACTGCATATGACAAGATACCTTCACGTTGCAATGACATAAAGACTAGGGCTGCACGAGTCACAGTAGTATTGCGATTATGGCGGACAATATCGCGATTTGTGATTTACAGTTGCGATTTGAGTCTACTTGCTTGGATAACGAGGAAAGTGCACAGATTACTGACCATTTTGAAATGCGTATTTTGCTATCACTCAAACAAACGAACGTAAAACAAAAAAAAAGGTCATTTTTCATTTCTGCTCAGTGTCTCTGAATCCAAAAAATCTAGGCGCACATTGCGTTAAATTGCAGCCTTTCGAGATCATATAACTGCACAGACTGACACTGCGAATGCGATTTTGATTTGATTAAGTGTGCAGCTCTAATACAAACATATCACCGTATGAATACATGTTTTCTTGTCATAACAATCTTTATAAATAGCATATTTTCCATAAATAGTACAAACATTTCACCTTTTAAAATACAGCTAGAACACAAGAATCATCCGTCATAACGTGAAAATGTCTAACATGAAAACATCTTGCTATAATATGAAACAAGAAACCCAAACAAAATGATAAACATTGTTTAAATAATAAACTTTTTCACACTATAACGTGATACTAAAGTGGTTTTCTTTTCTGGCCTGTCAGTAATACCCTTCCATAATGGACTCCAACAAACCAGGACAGAAATGCAACAAATAGGACAATATTTGTTCTTTGTAATGTAGGTAAGCTGGTCCTTTACAGAACAAACAAACAAAACAAACAAAATAACACGGAGGAGCGTGAACATTTAGAGCTGTATGGTTATTAATTATGTATGGCCATGCGGTTAATTTTGGTGTTGACTTTTAACCCTTTATTTATGATTTACTGAAACATTAATGACTCAGCTGTTCACAACCCGGCTCATTTTTTGTGTGACTGATTCATTAAGCATTAGAGGACGACATGAGCCGCTTCTTAAAGGGCTCCTGGAACAGAATGGACATTTTTAGGAGAATGACGGTCAGGTATAGAGGAAGACAAAAGTGTCAGCAAAAGCTTCATCGCAGCTTAAGTAAAACACTCAAATTAAAACGACGCTGGCAAAATCCAACTGAGGTTAAGTTTGAAAGTAAACCCACTCGTACGTGGTCGGGTTTCCGAATCGGCAAGCGACAGCCTTTACCTTCATCATATCGCGCACACGCACTAATACAGTTTCCGCACGCAGCAGGTTGAGCTGGCGAAAGGGAGGGAGCGGCGTGGAGGCAGGAGACTCACATCCAGTGGTTCGCGGGAGGAGGGGAGATGCACTGCGCGGCAGCTCAAATGTGAAAGATGGCAAATTCGCACCGACCGCCACAGAGACGCCAGACACACGCGAGCCGTTTTGTTTCATGCGCGTTTGAAGATGACCCGTCGGGTGGTACGTGCGTCTCGGTCCACATCAGGAGCGACGCGCTGCGCGTCTACATGTCAACTCAGAAGAAATGCCATCTCACCTAAGTGATCTTCTCTCTCTCTCTCTCTCTCTCTCTCTCTCTCTCTCTCTCCCTCTCTCACTCTGTATTTCTTTTTTTTTTTTTTTTTTTTTTTAGTATCGTCTCGTCTTGTGTTCCCGGTAATTGAACGGCTGTCATGACTTGTGCCCTCAGGATCGCAAAGCTGTGAAACCACGATGAAAATCTCTCTCTCCCCCCCCCCCCCGTTCGGTGCTTATGCGTCCTCTCAAAGTCTCATTAATTACGCTGCGTAATTAGACGGAAGAATCTCGTTGAAAATCCACATTGATTAGAAACAATGGAAAGACCTTCGACGTAAAGGGGTAAGATGATTTTTGTACACCTTTTAATTCCACGCGAATGCAACACATCAATGCAGTAACCATCAATTGATAGACGTTATTTTAGTCAGGATCCTAGATTCTACATGTATTAAAGATTGCTCTCGTTACCTCTCCCATGTTCGTTTCATTTGCACTTAATGGGTGCACGCTGGTATGGAAGAGCTAATTTATTTTCAACTAAATACTTAAACGCTATTCCCCAGTGGCCTAGCTGACATGAATGAAGCAGCTGCAATGCAATGGCTCACAGTTTACTTCACAAAGCAGCAGACATTAGATAGTAATTCTGATCAATTGTGTCAGATCAGATGCATTGAGGACTTACTGGTGCAAGAGTCACAGGGTGCATGCATCACATTTAGACTGGAGCTTAATTATCATGTAATTATGCAGAAATGTGCTCAAATAAAAAACTTGACTTCCTAATGAATGCCGTTCAGATACCTACATAGTCTAGTGTTTTCCAGTCTGCAAAACACATATCAAGCTGCAAACTCTTCTTATATTTTTAATTTAGAGGAGTGGCGGAGCTGAGCGATGAATGTTCAGAGCTCATTGATGAATTACACAGGGAGGACACTTTATCATAGCTACTAATATTATAAGCCAACAGACACAGCAGTAGCCACATTGTTAAATTCAGTAGGAAGCTTTACAGAAGTGTGTATATGCCGTGAGGAGAAAAAGAGGAATGTACAGAGAAAGGGGCTTTGTGTTCGATACATGATACCTGAAAAAACTTCAGTCTTATCAAACACACCACCTCTATCTTCGTTACAGAGTCTCAGTCGCTCCAGATGTGGTGTGTTTGCCATTCCACTTAACCACGAGTCATACGTAGGTAGAGTCCGTCTTTCACAGGCGCAAGATTGACTTTACTTTTCAATCACCGTTCCAAACAAACTGCATTTATTTCAATTTTATTTGCAAAGGATAAGGAGTGAATTGTTCCAAAGATACAATTAGCCACGAGGTTCCCAACGTTTCCCAAAAGCCTCTGAGAAACAATGAAAGATGCTCTTCTAATATGTGTAAAGTTTACTGCATGACCAGAAAGAATGTGTTCTCTGGAATAACAGTTAAACTGTACAAGACTGTGTCGGACTGTGTATTTCTATTTAAAAAAAAAAACTCTTACAGCTGTGATGTGTTATCATTTACCGACAGAGATGTTTGCGCGCTGTGGATTGGATGCTGTTCATTTCAACATAGCCACAGGAAAATGTCTGGACTGAAACACAGGGAGATATAATCACACAGTGGGAGAGACAAGCCTGGGGGTGAAGACATGGTCATCACTGATAGAAGCACAGGCACTTCTGTACCTAAAAAGGAGGCACAGAAGAAAAAGAAAAGGAAGTCTCGTCCTCATGGCCTGCCCTCTCCGGCACTCTGCTGTGCCTGTGGCCTATGCATCATGCTGGCTGGACTCAACATCACCCTGGTGGGAGCATTTGCCTTCAGCACACTGGTGCCTTCTGCCAACCCTCCAATCATTATCGGACCAATCCTACTGCTGGTGGCCTTCTCGTTTTTCGGGGCTTGCTGCGTGTGCAGCCGCCTCCCCCCTCCCCACAGCTCTCGCCGGTCCAAGGTGGGCGGCAGGGGCGCGGGGCTGATGGGACATGGCGGGCTGGCTGGAGGCGCTGCTTTTGAAATAGAGACCAGTGAGCACACGCTGCAGGATACCACAGCTGTGCAGCTCAGTCCGACATCCTCCCCAGGATCATCTCGAATGTCCAGCCCAGAAAAGGAGGCTCCCGATGCAGCTGTACCAGGGGCGTGCAAGCTCTTCACCATGGAGACCAACGGCCCCTCTTCTATTTCTGCCACAGCCGTCTACTCAGCCTCCACAGCAACAGGAGGGGAGGTGAGGCTCAACCTGCCATGTGAAGAAGTTGTCACCTAGCAGGGCACAAAGTCTTCTGAGGCTGTAAATATGATTTTGAGTTGAGGGCTTGCTGAGTGTGATTCTGTTTTCCAGTTTAAGTAGTGCCATATTCCTGGTTGTGACAACTTGTTGACAGTATGCTTTTGATTTTCTTGCTGTGCAGCCAACTGGTAATTAGCATGCAAATTTAATAAACCAACCAAGTATCTGTGAATCATAGGTGTTGGAATTCAAATTCCTACCTCTAAAGTGCTGTTCTTCTACAGGTCTTTGTTTCTAAAGTGGGGCATTATGAACTGTTCTCATGTAGAAATCAAACTAAGTGTTTAAACTATAACATGTATCGTTCACATTTACTCTGGATTGTGTCACGTCACCTGTCAGCGATGGTCTGAGTGTATCCAAATGGAAAACGTGGTCAGTGATTTGTCCTGAAACCTTAAAGATTAGATGTGAAAGGTCAGTACTGAAAAAAACGGAGTTGAACTGTACAGGTATGTATGCAGTGACATGTGACATTTTGTGTGCCATTCTCAGTGCTGAACTTTGGGGACATGAAATATTATAGGTCACAGGGCTCCCAAAGCAATATTGTCTGACATGAGGTTAAATTTCTGGCATTTACAGTTCATGTGTAATTCTACTCACAAGTAAGTGACCAAACACTACTTTACATTTGTTACAAACGATGGTGCATTATAGAAAAGTGTGTTACATTTTATTAACTTTAAAAGAGGAATTTCAAGAAAGTAAAAAAAGTTTTTTTTTTTTAAAAAGTGAATCTTGTCAAACATGTTTTTTTTAGAAAAGTAATCTCATTTTGACAGAATGCTGTATATCTAACTTTGTCTTAACAAGATATTCCAGCTAATATTGAGCTAGATTTTCACCAGTAACAAGCTAAAACAATGGTTTACATAATATCCCAGTAGAGGAAAAAAAAAAATGTTTTCCTTATTTTAAGAGTGAGACCACCTGCACAACTTCTCAATTTAAGAATATTAAGTCTCTTTTTATTGCTTTAAATAAGCACAGCTTGCTTTAACTTTGGCATTTTCCCTTGTTTTCTTAAAAGGGCCTAGACTATTCTAGTTTTAAGAAATCCATTGGCAGATTTTATTTTTTTTCTTCGACGTAGGGCTGTTTTTTGTAGTGTTTACATGTAACTATGTACAGCGGATTGTTGGAGCCATCCTATTGTTTGACTGGCTTTCATCGTCGCACCAACACCATCACCGTGAATATTGTTTGTCCCCGCGATGTGGACAGTCTTTGAGTTCACGTGTACATATTTACTGACAACATTCACGCAGATTTAAAGTCGCTTTCTTCATGACTTTTGGAAATTCCGCTACACAGTTTAGGGCTCGGTGAGAGAATAGGGACTTACCTCACCGGGTTCTGATGATGTTTTTTTTTGTAAATATTTGATTCACAATGAGACTTGACACAGAAAGAGCTAGTTTTACAAATGCAAACACTGTAATTTTCCAGGTCGGATATGTCTAACTGATATCTATATTAAGCAGAACTTAATCTTTACTGGATGTAGTATACACAATATGACAAGCCGAGACATTTGACAGAGTTTGGATATTCCGCCTGCATAAAACGTATCTGTTCCCCATCACTGTGATGTCTTCTCAATTATAAACTTGAGTGGTTAAAAAAGATATTTTAAACCCTGATTTCCTTTTAAAGGAAAGATGCCTTAGAGATATCAGGATTTAACTAATGAGGGCTATATTAAAGTGCACACTAGCATTTTCTTCAGAAAGCCTTTGTTTGGCTCTGGATTTCTATTCCACAATGTTAGGAAAGCCTCAACTCGTTATTGTTTTTGTGGATAATAACAAATGCATGCGAATGGTATAAATGTTCCATCTTTAAACTTTATAGGAAGTAGAACCAGAAGAGTGAATATCTGCATAAAGCCACTGACCAGAGCGTTTCCTCATACAGCATCATCCTGTATTATTTGTGACTCCAAAGATGGACCGTTTTCTCTGTCAAAGCTCTCTCTCTCTCTCTCTCTCTTTCTCATGCCATTTCGAGAGCTGAGTGTATTTTGCATGTTCAGAGAACTCAATCATAGAAATGCAACTCCCTGTCGTGACTTATTGATGTTAATTGTGTATTTTTATTTGTGTGGCACTTATGCAAAATAAAACAATGTAAAGGATAGAATATTTTGTGAAGTTTATTATTTATTTTAAAAGTTTGTGAACCCTTCAAAACATAAAAAATAATAAAAAAAAAAACCCAGTTTCTTTCAGTAGAATATGAAGTTTCTCATTGAATATATGTGGCATGACACATGTATTTGCTATATTGCAGTGTGTGTGTAAAAATATCCTACAGGTTTTTGTTTTCTTTTAGTGCATTATACCTTCAAAGACATTTGGCATTATATTGTAGGATGACAGATGCTTGTGTCAAGATTCAAGAAGAACAGTTTTCACTGCAGTTTCTAAGACAAAAAAGTATAAATTTAATATTTGATGACAGCAAAATTTTGTAACAAAGTACAAGAAATGTTCTCTCATCTTTCGCTGAAGAGCTAAAAGGGCACCTAAAGAGCAGGGAACAATGAGCTATTATAATCTTCTGGCTTCTGTTTAACGTTGTTTGTTTGAGGTCCGAGTTGTTGCCACTGGAGGGCGCTAGAACCACATGTATGATTTCAAAATAAGTTACATAAAAATACGGCTGTCGTTTTAGCTCAAACCAGTAGATGTCAGTAGAGTCTAACAAGCTTCTTTTTGTTTTGCCTATTAGAGCAAACTATGACAGATTGTATCTAGATGAAGTCGCTGACATTGCGGCCTGCAGATTGTTTGTGGGTATACAAAATGTTTGCTTTGCTCGTTTGCTTTTTTCACAAAGCATTGTCTGTAGACGTCTGCAAAACCAGACTGCAGACTGTCACTATCCAACAATGTGTTTCATCAGGATGTCTTATCTCCGAAAAAAAAACATGACAGTCGGTTGTGTTTGGTAATCTCGGCTGATAGCACTAATTACATCACTGTTATCACAGTATCATTATAAGTATTCTGGATGCTGATAATGCTCCCTGCTGCTCTTGAGATGATGAAAGCGCAGATCTGGGGTGTCCTACTTTCAGAGGCAGCTCAGAGCTGGCAAAATGGACTCAGGATGTGGCTTCAAAAACTACTGACAAATCATTTCACACTGGAATTTTCAAACTGGAAGTGTTAAATCAACTGAGTCTCGGATGGCAGTCCAAAAACGACACTATAGGGATTACGGTGCAGAGACATAAAAGAGGTACTGCAATGACATAAAAACAGTTAGGCGTTTGGCTTTATGATACATATAAAGACAACAAGGTACTATCTGTTCTGATGCTTCATAAGTTTACAGTAACCACGAAGTTACTGTAAAAAAAAAAAAAGAAGTGTTAATATGAGTTTGAAGCAGCAGATGGTGGTTTGAGGCTGGTCACTGTTTCTGGATGAGCCAAGCAGGGAACTCAGCCAAGACGATGAGACTGTCATATATCTGCGGCACACAGTGGGATTTTGTGTGATTAAGGCTGCACGGCTAAACTGTCCAACGCTACACCACTCAAAGCCCTTCCCACCTTTCAAGTGGCTCCAGGTTTATGCAGCATTTCACAAAACACGTCCCACCATCACACATATACCTCCTGCGTCACCCTGCCTGTTGGCCTTGGCTGAAGAGGTTCATAAAACATATTGAATGTTCAGCCATCTGGAGGCTAAAGACGGAAAGGATTTACTGCTGTTTGGTGGCGAATAGGTCTGTAGGTAAACTCTAGTCTGAGGAGAATATTTACATGTTTATGCTCTCCCTGAGTAAAGGTCATGGAGAGGGGTCATGGTTTACCGCTGCAGTTTAGCTTACTTGTCACAAAAAAAAAGGGACCAAATGGAAATCACTTCCTGCCCTTTGAACCTCACTGTGTCCTCAGTCTGCTTTTACATTTTTATAATCATTTTAAGTACACTGAACTTCATGCCCTCTTTACATGGAAGAGTATCAAATTACTTGGCATGTCCACCTGTTTTTACAACAGCTAAAGTGCTATTTTATAGTCTCACAGCATGAGAATCCAGCCTTCCTTGTTGCTAAATCAAGTCATTTTAGCTGACCTATTTCATGGCAAATAATGGGCGAGCAAACAAACTGATTAATCCTTTGACTTGTTTTTCTTTATCATGGTACGATATCAGGTATACTGCAATATGTTGGCTTTTGTTGTTTAGCAGGCAATAAAAGCAGATCAATGCATTTCATTTGACCCAGAAAAACACAAGGACACGTGTGGGTAAGCAGTTGTAGATGTTGACGGTACCAGAGTTCGTCTCTTTCACCATACTGTATTTGCTTGTTGCAGCCATACTAATGAACTTCGGGACCAGTAGACATTAGCGCATTACTGTTTCTTGTAAAAACACTGACAAACATTGCTCCTGTTTATACAGATATCAAACAGCAGTAATGACAGCAGTAACTGGTTGTACTGTACGTGAGACTAAGATACTGTGCAAAAATGCAGAAAAGTCTTAAAATCAGCAGTTGGTGACCAGGCACAGCTAAGCTCAGATGCAGCCAGCACATGTCTTCTTGTTTGTCTTGATGACTGTACACACTGACAAAGCACTGCTGCAGCCACGCGCACACTCACACCTGCAATCACAAGCATCCCATCCGCTCTAAACCGGAGTGTGGCGGATCCCGACGCTGTGTTCATGTGCTCCCGTGGATGCGCTTGTGTGTTGAGAAGGCTCTCAGCTGAATGAGTCGACAGAGGAGGGGGATGGAGGGTGTAATCAAGCTGAAAAGATTAGGGGAAGACGAGCTGCTGAGGATCTATGAGGGCAGACACTGGTTATATAACCCTAACCCAGTTCAGTCCGCTTCTAAAGACAGACTGGGAGGAGGAGAACGAGGATGTACTGAACTAGGGTGAATCCTTATGTTCAGACTAAAAAGAACCAGGGCATCGTTTACCTGCATTCACCGTCAGTTCAGTTGACAATGCGTGTCAAAATGTTCTTTGCTTTCTATTATTCTTGTTTTCCAGGGCGACAACGATGTCATAGATTATCAAAACAAAAGCACTGTCTCTGTTCACACAAGACTTTGTTTTTGTCGAGTTTGTTGCTCGAGTAGAGCAACACATTTGAGGCCTTTCCCTGCAAACATGTTTACACAAGATTGTTAGTGGTACACATGATCAGAAAACATATCAGTTGGCTTCATTCAGCATATGTCTGTGTTGATAAGGGTGTTTTGGGTCTCTGTGTGGACAGGCCGCGTGACTGCTGACTAGTTTTGATTGGTCTTGTTGTGGGTAGTTTGAGGGCAACATGGAGAAGAAAGCTCCTCGCAGATCAGGGGGTAAAGATACAGCAGATTTTGATCAAAACCAGCGAGGGTCCTAATAGTAATAGTGCAGTGCTTTGCATATGAATGAACGCTGACAATAAGTCCCTTGCCATTCTTAACTCTTCCATTCACCCTCTGTAAATGGCAGTTTATTCAAGTGGCCGGGTTGTTACATAACCACGCTTTTCACAAGTCTATATGTAGGCCCTGGGAGAAGGAAGCATAGCACATGTCGGGGAAAATGTAAACGCGTGAGAAAACGTTGCCAAAAACAGTGTGACCATGACCACCAAGGTGTAATTTATGTGAACAGCATTAATGCAAAGGCAGTCAGATCAATCAGACTTTCCTACATCTGACCTTCAAAAAACCCAGTCAGTGTTTTGCTCAGCTTTCATTCACCGAGTGCATACAGTTACTCATGCTGCTGTTCATCTCAGCTTGGTGCCTCTGACCCTTTCCCTGAATGTTATCCTTTTGGATGTGGCCCACTGTTTGTCCTAGCAGATCAATAGACAGAATAAAAATAGAACAGTAGTGTGCCAATATTTAAAGGTGGCTGCATGTCAAGTACTACTTTTAAGTCGAACAAGGCAAAATCATATTTTGCGGTGAGTGGACTGTTAAGTAAACCCTCACGAGAGGAGCTTTGTGTGCACTGTATCCCTGGTGTGATGTCAGGATACTGTGTACTGTAACTTTGGATCATGTCTGATGAGACGGATTGCATACTATGGCTAGAGGACAAAATTATCCAATTACTGTATTGGGATGTCCTGCCAGAGGTTGGTAAACAACATGATGCACCACTTGATTCCAGCAGAGGTCCCAGTTTTTCAAAGAAATCTGGGGACAATGAAAAACACTTGTCCACAGCAGACTGCATCAGACCGGTTTCAGTGCTCCACTTTGAGAGGCTGTCATACAAAGTCAACATAAGACTCATATCAGCTGTGGCTGTGCAGCTTTCTCTCTGCACTGCAGTCATCAGTATATACTGCGGTTTACCTTCTGATAGTGAAAGCATTGTAAGTGCACAATGTATAGTCAGGTGACTAATTTGTGGTTGCTTTATGATGCCGTTGAACTGGCAGACAGGGAACTCCCATGAAGTGTTTATGCAATAAAGGCAATTTTCTGTCATTACAATGCAGTGCAAATAGCCACTTGTACCTTTATCCCAGCATGCTGTTACATCTGCTTTTGTGGCTTTGCGAATGCGATGATAATAGCCTGCCATGTGGGTCATTGCAGTGGAGAAAGGATGATCGGTGTGTCCAGTACACCGCTTAAATATACACTGCATGGAGTACTAATGACATGATCGCTAACAGGAGACTGTTTAGAAATGACCCTCGATTAAATTAAAAGTCCTCAACTCAGCACCCTTAAACCATATGTTACGTGTCAGGTGTTCACTATGTCTTGTTTAAATAAATAATGACCGTCTGATCTTCGGAGCACATGTCAGAATACCCTCCACACAACCCACTACCAACAACCACCAAAGTGACTGAAAGCTCTTTTCCTGCACAAGGAAAAGGCTTGATTTGGTGGATTACTGGTAGACAGTGACCACCTGTGCAAAAGAGGAAGCCCCTCTTGCTGTGTGTCTGACAGGCCGTTTTTTTTTTAGCAGCGAACCGGTTTGCCATGGCAGCGGCTATCAGCACACACGGTACTGTGGGGGTGGCGGGTTTGTGTTAGGACTCATTACCATCCACCGCCTTAGTGGATGTCTCTTCCAGGAGTCCTTTAGGAAGAAATAAAAGAGAGATGCTTTACACTTTAATGACTTTCCCACAGTGGCTCTCCAAAACAACAGTTCCCCTTAAATTGAGGTGCCCTGGCTGAGACTGGAGGAGAGTCCCCGCTGCTCAACAGAGGAAGGGAAATACTGAGTCCACTGTCTGTCCACTCTGCAAGGCCAGCCAACAGGGGGGGAATAATCAGGTCTTTATGTGGCATGGGGCCTACAGGGGACAGCCTCTGCATTGTCCCCAAAGTCGCCCCCTCAACACACACACACTTTGGGTTTGATTGTTCCAACGATCACGTTGTGACACCCCCACAACCCAAACTAGAGTTCGTGCATCTACTTTCGCCGTCAGACCCTGACACACCAGTCGGTGGACGTTGTGTTTAAAGCAAACAGATGAGGCAACATGTTCTCTCGAATGAAATTTAATAACAGTCTTTTTCCAGGTACGTGTTCCTGTTTAGATTTTCTTTTGGCAGGATTAGAAAAATAAATATACAGTGCTCTGATTTAAGTGGCTTACTATAATCACATGGTTACTGTCTCCTTCCAAAAAATGTTTTGCAAGGGATGTTCTGTTTCTGTTTGACTGTTGGCATCTGTGCAAATGGATGATGACCTGAATGTGATACTGCCATTTGAGTGATACAAATGAACTGATGCACATTTCAACTTAATGGAAAAAACGAAAGTAATGTCAACAGTTTGTCTGAACCAAAGTGTTGGGGACAGTTAAACACACAATTCACGTGTCAGCTCCACAGCACTGAAGATAAATGCTGGTTTCAAAGCTACTTATGAAACCACTGAGATGGATCAAGTCTACTTTGCAGACTTGGTTCTTTTCGCCAATTTTAATCTCCGGGGACCAATGCTATAAATAGTATTTTTAAAATTATTAAAATATGTTTAATCTGTGCTGTGTCTGTATTTCTGTACTTCATTTAGGGTGGACATTTCCTCTAAATAATGCAAAATGCCACTTACTACTATTACTACTACTACCACTCCTACTCCTACTAGTACTCGTACTACTACTACTAACAATAACCTTTATTATGTAAAGCCTCACAAAAAGACTCAAAGACATTTCAACATTTTGGTCATTTGAGTCATTCATGCATTCATTGATTTATAAAACAGCTATTCATACTTGAATTTTGCAAAGTAACAAGCAATAAATCAAGATTAAGATTATGCAATAACAGGTTTTGTGTTCAAGAAAGGACACAAAAACAATAGCAATAGCAATAACACTTTATTCATTGAAGTTTTTATCTTGAACAGGGTGTGTACATGCTAAACAATATAAATAGTATTCCATGGTTTTAGCAGGGGGATAGGAGCAAAAAAGAGAGAAAAAAATACCCCTAAAAAGCACATTAATGGCATTAATAATGATAATAATCAGCAAATAACACAAGGTAAATCAAAGAGTTTCTTCATATGTTTCATCATATGTACCCATGAGAAACAAAGAACCAATAAAAGGATAATTAGACGATAATAAAAGATGATATTAACGACCATGATAAGAAAGAAGATGATAAGAGGTAGGTAGGTTAAGGAAGAGCAAATAGATACATGAGCAGAAAAAATGGATAAATAACTTGGGTGGTGGTGGTGGTGGGGTGTACACACATATCTACACATACATACACATACATATACACATTCATGAGGTCCACCTGTTCAACTGCTCGTTGATGCAAATATCCAACAGGACAATCACACGGCAGCAACTCAATGCATTCAGACACGAAGACATGGTCAAGACGATCTGCTGAAGTTCAAACTAAGCATCAGAATGAGGAAGAAAAGTGATTTGAGTGACTTTGAACGTGGCATGGTGTCAGACGGGCTGGTCTAAGTATCTCAGTAGCTGTTGATCTACTGGGATCTCTAGGGGTTTACAGAGAATGGTCTGAAAAAGAGAAAATATCTATACCTGACAGAAAGGCAACAGTAACTCAAATAACCCCTCATTACAGCCGAGGTTTGCAGAAGAGCATCGCGTTGAACCTTGAAGCAGACGGGCTACAGCAGCAGAAGACCAAACCTAAAGCTAAGAACAGGAAACTGAGGCTACAATTCACACGGGCACCAAAACTGGGCAACAGAAGATTGGAAAAACATTGCCTGGCCTGATGAGTCTCGATTTCTGCTGTGACTTTCAGATACTAGGGTCAGAATTTGGCATGAACAACATGAAAGCATGGATCCACCCTGCCTTGTATCAACGGTTCAGGCTGGTGGTGGTGGTGGTGTAATGGGGTGGGGGATATTTTCTTGGCCCCTTAGACCAACTGAACATCATTTAAATGCCACAGCCTACCTGAGTATTGTTGCGGACCATGTACATCCCTTCATGACCACAGTGGACCCATCTCCTGATGGCTACCTCCAGCAGGGTAACACACCACGTCACAAAGCTCACATCATCTCAAACTGGCTACTGAGTTCACTGTACTCAAATGATCTCCACAGTCACCAGATCTCAATCCAATAGAGCACCTTTGGGATGCGGTGGAACGGGAGATGCTGGTGCTGGACACCTTGTTGAATCTTTGCCACAAAGAATTAAGGCCGTCCTGAAGGCAAAAGGGGGGTCCAACCTGGTACTAGCAAGGTGTAAGTCTATACACATAAAATGAAAACACTTTTGACCAAAATCTGTTGCACCGCTGATGATTCAGCATCGCTGTCACTGCTGCGTCAAAAGCTTATTTTAGTGATGACTTTTTTGTTTTAGTTTTTTTTTTTTTTTTTTTTTTTGGCATTTCCGTTTATAGTTACAGTAGAGAGACACTGGGAAGGAAGGTAGAGAAAGGAGATAATGTGCAGCAAAGAGCCTGACCTGGATTCAAACTCCATAAGGATTCAGTCTATAAACGTGGTAAACTCTCTGAACTCTGGTGAGCCACGGGAACACCCATCTGAGAGATGACTTTGACTGAATAATTCTGTCTTCTAAAGTGGACTACATCAAGTGACGACGTGTAATAAAATATAATCTGTGCTGTTAACTATGGGCTATAAATCCTCTCTGAGCCATGCTACGAGTGTCTGTTATGCTATATTTTAATCAGTCGAGAGTATGTTATGTATGTGGACTTTGTAAACTTTTCTTTGATGAACAGTAGATTAACGCTAAGGTGGTAACTTAGTAACATTAGTTGATTTATTATGTCCCTATTGTGTCTTTTTCTCTGCCACTAATAATAAGCAACAGCCTTTTTTTCGACTTGATAAACAGAGATTGAAATCCAGGTTCCGGCCAGACCAGTTATTGTGCTTAAGGTTTTGCAGTGGGCACAGACTGTCCTGAGGTTGAACAAAACTCAACTCCTCCTCTCGTCCTGATCTGATTACATGTATTCACCTGTTGCTGCACTGTCTGCAGAAAGACTGAGAGAAAGAGGCAAAGAAAGAATCACATGAAACTGGACACCAGACATTATAGTGTAACTGAGACGGTCAAAGAAAACAAGACCAAGTTCAAGCAGACAACCTAAATAGACTATTATTATAACATCTGGTCACTCAGAGGTCAACCTGGATTGTACACTTCTTTCTTTGCTTCTATTTCCTACTGAAAGCTTCTAAGTAATATATAATATGATGTATAATACATACAGAATACATGATCAAAGTATGTTGCGTTGTATATGAAGCGCTGTATGTTTGTACAGCTTTTGAACTGGGAGTAAAAGGTGGTCAGGGTTACTGGTTCATGGGAGAAATTTAAAGTCAGCGACACCAGGAAGCAGCTGTTTCCTTGTCTCATTCTGACTCATGACACTGACAAAGCTGACTCATGAAGAACAAAGTCACCTCGCTTGCATCATGCTCGCAAACTGCTTACTTAGAAGTCAGGAAAGACAAGTGACGGAGGTGCTTTTCCCCTTTCCTTACGTCTTATGGAAATGTAATTCATTCAGATATTAAGAGAAAGCAGAATTGCCAGCCAGTGTGTCATTCAATTAAGTCTTATCTACAAAAGTTCCTGTCATACTCAGTCATAATTTTCAGTATTATTACTCTGGACAACAGAAGAATTCATGCTATTTTTGTCCACTCTTTTACATCCAGTGGACATGGAGTAACGTTACCATCCCTTTGCAAATTTGTATCCGACAAAAGTCAGTATTTAGTTTTCTTTTAGTTCTGTTTGGTTTCCACCGACTCTTAAGAACAATGCAAATCTTGTTAGTTTGCAGGTTTGACATTCCTCACAGCTATCATTCAGTGTTGCACTGTGACTATGATTTCACTTTGGAGTAAAACAGCAGATTGCACTTCGTAATTCAGGAATGGCATTAATCATCCCCGTAGCTTGTTTTACTTCTGTCTGTCTCATTGGAATGAAATGAAGGGTTAATATCCATTTCATCTTTGTGTTTTCACTGGATAAAGTGATCCAGGATGTGTAAAAGTTAGCATGGTGCAGGCGTGAGAAGATGACTTGACTGTGCTGAAAGTGTATGTGTTATTTTTGTTGTAACACCATGTTGTGTCTTGGTAGTGACTAGATAAGAGCACATTCAGGACTTTATCCAACGTTGAAGGTTGTGTGAACCCTGTAACTTCAAGGACAGAATGTCTGGCTGCTTTAACTAACACCAAACCAGTGAGAATGTTGAATGTAGATATTTTGCACCTTTAAAAACATCAGCATACGACGCCTCTTCAAACCTCCTTTTTTGCAAACTGATTTATGTCAGGGAGCTCCGTGCAGTTACTGTTTTTTCAAGTGCTTCAAGTACTTTGACTCTCAGCGGGGCTCAAAGACTTTGTTCAGATGCCAGGATAAGTGTGCCCAGTGTCAGTGTCGCTTACCCTGTGATTGGCATATGGTTAGCCATGTGACACCGTCAGCATGACGGTGAGATCAGCGTAATCGAGAAGCCATAAAGAGAAACTGTTTAGACAGACGATGAATGGCTTCTGTCTTTTCATCTTCTGAACCGTGGCTCCTTTTATAACTAACGCAGTTTGATAAGGACGACGGATGCAAAGATTTTTAAAGATATTTACACATTAGTCAGAACAAGGACTGTTGAGCAGAATTGTGTATCAGAAGTATGTTTTTATTTGGGTACTTGAGTCTGTGTGCTCTGTTGAAGTGTCAGTTGAGTGTTGCGCATAAGAAGAGCACTTGTCCTATTTCTCAATTATTATTTTTTTCACCAGCTTCTCACTACAGTGAATGTGGGGCAGGAATTGACCTCTCCATACACAGAAAAGCTCATATTGATATTATGTTGCAACGCTTAGAGCCACAGATTCGAGTTGTATCCGTTTCCTCCTTAAACCAGGATTTAAGTACGAAATATTCTGGTGCAGCTTGTACTTGTGCTTGTGTGCGCTCTACCTGGTTCAGTGTCTGCCGGTGCAGAGAGTACAGTTAAAGAGGCTTATAGCCATCCGCTCTTAATGAGGCTTTACGCACTCAGGTCTCCTGTAAAGAACAATAACCCAGCTGTGTGTTTCTCTGCGCTAACATCTGACTCAACTTTGTTTTGGTGGAACATACAGAAACGGGTCAGTGAAAATGTAACGAGTCCTCTGTTGCTTATACACACATTTCCGTGGTGGTATAGCCAGAGGTGACGAAACCTGACTGCATGTTATTTATTACCCAGGAGCAAACTGTGCTCAGGTGTTTCCCAGACTGTTCATCAAAGGTATATTCTAATACACTTGCATGACTTTTTGGGACACAACAGGGAACATGCAGCATATTTATATTTTCTCATTTTGCTCCGCATTGCTCCATGTACAGAGCGATTACATTTCAGTTTATGCAGATCGCCAGGCTAGTTTGCCTGCCTGAGTAGGAGAGGCTTCTTATGTTTGAAGTTTGAAAGAGGCTTTAACCACTCGCCTAATAATGGAGCCATTGAGATCCGATGGGGCTTTTGCACAAACTGGACTCATGATGAATAAACAAGCCCCTCTTACATAAACGGCTCGCAAGGCCAGCTCTAATTATCATACAGCCTCAAACAATGGGCTTCCGACTTGAATTTCATGGTGTCAGAATTGGTTGGGACTTTGTCGTATGATGGCTTTGGATATTGAGCGGCATCACCCTGATTTTTACTGCAGCAAGATGCAGTCGTGAAATCAAAGATCCAAATGACATCTCTGCACCAGGAACATTATTCCCTTTCATCCAGTGGCCAAAAGCAGTAATAGGATTAAAACGTATTGATTTGATTTCAAAGCATTTCCGAGTTGAAGGAATTCTGAAGCACATACATGCACGTCACTACGGTGTTGCAAAGGGTAGGAGTCCCACGTTCATCTTTCAGTCTTAATCATAACTTGTTTGTTGGTCATTCCTCCTACAGGTGACCGAGGGCTAAGTTCATAAGCATGGTTATTGATTACGTTTTCATGCTGTTTATGTTAGCTTGAACCTCACTTTGACCTCACGTTAAACTTAACCTATGGCTGTGCACCTGTTTGACCTGTCGCGGTCAGTTAAAGACAAAGGTCGTGGAAATATATCTTAAACGAGACCCAACTTTTGAATGTTTTAAAAGCGGTATTTTACTACATGATTAATGGAGTGATGGATTTCTGAAAGTTTGTTGCTGATTTACCGCTGTAGAAATTGGCTCTAGAAACTGCAAATTTTGTAACCGATGACGTTGGAAGTCATTTTCCATAAAGTTAACCGCCATCATAACCTGCTGTGTATAACGCAAGTCCTGCAAACACGAGGTGACGTCAGCAAATCAGCTCTCGAGTCAGCAGTCTGAAAACCAGTGTCTTGCGTTTAAAATGACATGAAACAAGAAAAAACAACAGACCAAAAACAAGAAAAGCCCAAAAATCCTCCCACTGCAGAAGCTGGCACCAAATAACATTTGCTTGAAAACTGAGTTTATTGGTTTGCCATTGTGACACTGCAAATTCTGTAACTGATGACGTTGACAGTCATTTTCCATAAAGTTAACCACCGTCATAACCTGCTGAGAGGAGATAGCTGACAATAAAAAAGAAAACTGAAAATAAAACAAAGTAAGTTTTATACATGTAACTTTGCCCTATCGTAAAATGACCCAGTCTCTGAACACTCCAGTTGAATTTCTTGCACAGAACAAGACTTAATCTGTATTAGTGAATGCACTTTAACTTGACCGTGGCTCCTAGTGGTTTTTTCACTCTGGAAATATAAAAAGGCCACTTGTTGGCTTTATTTTCAAGTTTTAATTAAGATGGCTCAGCTAAATGTGACTGTCAGTGAGTGCATGTGTTGCGCTGTAGCTGGGTATGTTGGATAATAGCGGCTTCAGTCCGTACTCAGTGTTGCACCCCTGAGAGAAACAATCAGATGCTTCTAGCCTAACTCGGTTCGGTCAAGTCGGGTGATGTTACACGAACAGGCTGCTGTGTGCCAACTAAATGAATTGGGTCTATGCTGAAAGACAATTCCTGTTTTATCCTGCTGTCCCTCTTGACAGCTCATGTGCCACAATGCACTCCTCTCCGCAGATACGGTTCCCACGGTGCGGTGGGCAACCTGGGACACACTGTGTGGCTAGTGGTGTAAGGCAGCACCAGTGTGTCCTTACCTGAGTGTGTTTTTATTTGCATAGCAGCCAAGGGAACTGATTAAATGACTTACAGAAAAAAGACTGTTTTTAAAGAAAGAAGACAATGCTGCCTGTTTGAAAAGCTGCTATGAAAGTTCAAAAGACCAGTGAAACTTTTATAGGTTGAAAAAAAGTGACCCCTTTGGCAGGGCATTGTGAAAACCTTCTTAAGGGAACAAAAATGACAAAGAAGATGTGAAAATCCTGCAGAGGAAGTTGGACCAGACAAGAAAAAAAGAAAAAGAAAACTCTTCGTGCAAGGTGTGTGTCTTGTCTGGTTTTAGATTCAGCACATGCTGTATAAATAAAGATTTTTCCCTTTAGGTAACTACATTTTGTAAGAATTTTTTTCTGCTGCTTTCCCGTTCATGTCTTCCTTCAACGTGAACTAAACATGAACCGGTTAGAGTCAAAAACCTGGAACGAATAAAACATTTCTGTGACATTTGAATAAAAATATTCTCACGTGACAGAATAAAGCTGGAGGGATATTTTGTACCAGAGAAAAAAGAAAAAAAAAGAAACAAACGGATCCAACAAAGATCCAGATGTATGAGTTGCACCAAACTGCTGCTGTTTTTAATGACAGTGTGGCGCATTTTCACATGTGGGTTTAGGACACATGTGAAACACAGCCACTGTAATTATCCTGAGTTTGAATAACAATGCAAAACATAACTGCAGCATTAAATAGCTGAGAGAACGTAAGATGAAATGTGTCACTCAATATTGACAAAAAATCTTTGAAATCATGTGGTTATTTTTTGCTGTCAGTGTAATGCGGCTTGTACAAGTAACACTATATCTCTGAATGATGTGGTCGTCCCCTGTTTCTACTAAACCCCCTCTCCTCTGGCCACTGGAGGGCAATCCCAAGCTTCAGAGTTCACAGTGGTTTTACTGGGATTTGGGTGTTGAGACTTCAAATTGTCCTCTTCACAGGAAAGGGAGAGGACGAAAGCACTTGAATAAAAGATGGTTTGTTATCTGACCTCCTGGGAGATTTAAAAAATGTGAAAGTTGTATTTTATATCCATGATCCCAAACAATATATTACATGAAATATATACTGATACATTCATAATCTTCAACCCTTTCATGAATGAATTCTTTAAAAAAACTAAGTGGGATTTTTATTTTTTAAAAATGTGTTTTTTACTCCCAAACAAGATGGAAAAACACGTCCAATTGTTTCTTTTTTTGTATCTACAAAAGCTCTTTTTTTGGGGCTCAAACATTGCACTGGTAAAATTACAAAGGCCATAAGGATTAAACTTTCCAAGTATTCCCTACACTATAGTTGGTTTAGTACACGTTCTTTGGGGAACAAAACAAACAAACAAACAAACATACGGTTTTACCAGATATTCCAGAGGTAACAGGCCCTTTTCCACCACCATCCAACTTTTCGGATCCAAACGAAGCAATATTTAGGGGTAACAAATATCATAACATAACAATGATCATAACTAATATAAAGATGAGGCTTTAGAGGTCATCCTTCTGCTTGGTTAATTATTGCAGATGTTGTTTTAATTAAAGTTTAAATAACAGGTTCATAGTGGATTGGGAGGGATACAAATCCAGGTGTCCTCTTAGCAAACTAGATCATTTAATGATTTGCGTCATGTTAGATATTTACAAAATGTTAATATTTTTCCTGCCGCTTTCCTAACACTTGTCATATCGGGTAAATAAGCAGATTACAATGTCTGTGTTCAAAACTGGTCAGTTATCAAATGATCTGAACAACATGCAGCCAGTTTGCATCTGTCCACTAGCTCCTAAATGTTCCGAAGACATTAGTTTAGAGTGTTGTACATGAGTTCCCATCTCCTGTATTACCAACGCAAACGTACTTTGAACAATCCTGTCTCACAGAAGTGACGTTAATATGCAAGTAAACTGCAAATAGTGACATAGTTACATAGCTTCATCAGAAGCCACACCCCTCTCGGTGTGATGTTTGCTCATCATACAAACTGGAAAATCACTTCCAACCATATGAGTGATTGTTTCTCAGTATGAAATGCATCTGCCCGCCAAATGTTATGGAAAGTTTCTGCGATGTCCTGGTGACAGACCAACAAACTAACAGGTGCAACAACATGACACCCTCGTGCGGTGGTAACAAAGGATTCAACGAGGCCCTCACTCTCGAATCTCAGTCTGGAGCCTCTGCAGTGCCTGAAGCTTTGAACTGTTTGAATCAACGTGGACACATTTGGAAATGGAAGCTGCAACCAATCCTTAAAAACTAATACTTCATATGCTAAGATTGCATTAGAAAACTAATACAGATGATAAGACTTCTTTATCTGAAATGTAACATTGTATGTTCATGTTTCCTTAGCGCGCTGTTTGAGCTGGTAAAAGTCAAACATGTGTGAGAAAGATTATGGTCCGTCTACCCACCCTGTAATCTCAGTTGTTTCACCTTGCTGCTGACGTAGGTTGTCTTGCAGGGACAGCTGCTCTGCCTGGCTTTTCGCAAGAGTGATTATCAATGAGATATGTACTTTCTTTATTTACTTTGGAATGCCTAGCCCTGAATAAGTACTGAATGTCCAGAGTAACCCTCAAGGTCAGTGGTTTACTCAAAGACAGAAAGTTAGAGAAGACTAGTTTGAACTATTAACACCTTCCTCTGATGTGAGGACAGTGACAAAGGAGAAGATCGCGGCGGTAAACGCGTCAAATTATTATTCCTTAGAGCTGCAAATGTAACATGTCAGATACAACAAACACATAAATCTTGTCAAAAGTGGCCATGGTCTGGTCTGCTTAGAACACTGCTTTACTACGTCTAAGGAAGTCAAAGCATGTACTGTATCATCATCACTCCTTCATCTAATTAGTTGTTCGGTATATGATCACTTTAAACAGGCTGCAAATAAATCAAAGCCATAAACAAGCAAATAATCACTGATTCACCTTTTGAAAATATTCAGCAAATGCCAATCTAACCAAGTTAACCTCCCTTCACTACGTAGGTAGTAACAAGCTAACGTTAGACAGCTGATGCTGAGTTAAACATGTTTGCTAACAGTCCGTAGGCGCTAAGGTTAACTTTTCACATTATTAAGTGACTGACCTATCCGGGTGTGTTTTTAGGTGCTAAAAGATTAGATGTGGTGGATCCAGCATCTTTGATTTTTATTCCGCAGACGTTGCAGTTCTTTCATTTGTCCCTCGAGTGTAGTTACTGTGGCCGAAACTTTTAACAAAAGGCACAGAAGTCGCAGGCGAGGCCGCCATCGTTCTGTGGTCGTGCACATGCACGAGGTTACAAATGGTAAAAGGGGAGGGAATGACATTCAGATTAAGAGGTCGCGACGAAGACGAGTTCCAAATCACGAGTCCAAGTAACCCGCGAAACACTACAAATCGCACGAAAGAAAACAGAAGAAAACAGAGCTGATATAACAGAGGTGTTCTGTGTGTTTAGTGTTTGATCGTTGCTGATGAGTGGAAAGTGTATTTATCAAAGCTTTGGGTTGTTTTGTGATTCTGTAACATTTCTGATACTTGTGTGTTTTCTGCTTTATACTCTATATGCATTGTCAGTATATTGTTGAAGTGGAATTTTTCTTCCTTGAAGTTTACAATTATTTTAAAAAAACAACTGAACTGAAAAGAAGAAGATGGGTCAAAAATATTAATAATGCAAGAACATGGTGAAGAGGGTTTTGGTCATTTCATTAAAAAAACTTTTTTTTTTTTTAATTTAAACCCAGTAATTTGACATTTATTATAGGTTGACTCATTATATGTTAATATAATGTACTGCATACAGTATATTGCATGTGATATCTTATTGGTTGTGATTTTACTGCACAGTATGTGACATTTTATTGGTTATTTTGATTTTATATTTTTCAGGTTAATATACTTTATTGCACCCAGATTATACATTATTGTTACTACGGTTAACTGCATCAAAACAGTTACAAAATCCAATAGTAGCTCATGCCAAAATGTGAATCCAGGTCTTTTCCACACTGAGCACACATGCTTTTGGCTTTGACGAATGTTTTTGGTTTCAAAGAGATCTAGACATGCATCTGTCCAATCACTGGGCTCTGTGCGGTCTGCTGCACCCCCACTGCTTCATGACCTCCCTAAAACCTCTGCCCTGCGCAGCAGTGATCCTATTACACTGAACAGGTTGCAGACGGACTGCAAGAACACAGCCTTATGGGAAAAGACGTCATTCCCGTCTGCTGTGCATCATTGTATTTTGATTACTCGCCGTGGATTAGATGAAAATTGATTGAAAATCTTTGGAGTAACAACGCAGCAGTTTTCATTCTTTGCTCCGACTTCGTTCATTTACCCCAGTTGTTTCTGAGCTTCATTTAGGCAGTGTTATGTGTGTGTTGGATGTACTGAGGAAAATAAAGGATTTGCTGGGATTAGGTCTTTGCAACAGACTAATGGCAGTAGGAAACTTGCTGTGGCACCATCAGATACATGATCAGCCCTTAATCTTACAGAGGCTCAAGGGGGTGTGGGGGGTTGGAAAGGGCACTGCTTTCGCGTAATCATTTTTAAATCTCCGCGTTGAAGGAGGCCTCGAGCGTTCAGTCGGGTGATTTATCTGCTGTTGTTTTCATCATCTTTACGTTTTCAGAGAACGCGGAGCTTTTTCACCGAAATCAGCAATGAGACAAATACCGCTCAAGCAGATGGAAAGAGTCTTTCCAACAAACAAAAGACTTAAAAACTTGCACGAGTGGCTCAGTGTGTAAACATGCGTGTGTGTTTGTATGGACTCAGCTTTTGTCTGTCTGAGATGTCTAACTAATGCTGACACGCCGGTGGCAATTATGCAACAACAGCATCCAGTCTGTTTCTGAGATTTGAATCAGCACTTGATGGGAACAAAGATTAGCGACTGAGCCTTGAAAAAAAGATATATATTTTTACAAACACAAGCAGCTACAGCCACACGGACCCATGATGTAGTTTTACTTTTACCAACTTTTACCAACTTCTCTTTTTTTAATCTAAGAAAAAAACGTTTTTTTCTTAAAATATTTCCCACCTCCTCCCACTCGAAAAGAAATGATCGTTACCTAAAGTGTCCCTAATACGCCATTGTAAATGGATGGTCTTTATTTACGCTACAGGTGACATTATGCAATGTTTTTCTCAGGCTAAGGAACACTGACGAATACACTGACCTTTCAAACTCAACTTAACTTTATATAGAACAGCTCATTCAAACACGCAGCTCAAAGTGCTTCACAAAACAAAATTAAAACAACGCAGAAAATTGAAACAGAAAAAGAAACATCATTTAAAATTCTGTGATGCTGGAAATTTAAAGTAATTAATGTTTTTGTTTTGGAATAAATAGAAAGTAAACCCTAACATATATAAGTAAACCCTAAAATATATAAAATAAACACCAGGGATAGAAAAGAAACAGGGAATTACATTTAGATGAAATGCCTGATTAAAAAGATACTTCTTTGGTTCCCTTTCAAAAATCTAAAAGAAAAACTGGATGAAATTTGAAGGTGTAACGTGGTTTAATTTACGCTCTTTCGACGTAAACGACGCAATCCTGCAAAAGCCAAAACACAGAAATAATTATGAACTGCAAAAGTGCAGACTTCAAAATGTAAACATTACATAATGATGAAATGGTAGCCATTGTGTCAGCTTCGCCTCTTTATATCATCTCACGCATGAGCAATCAAAGAACAGTGTTGAGTTGAGTACAAAATCCAGCACAGAGGATCCATGTGTTTTACACGCTTAATCATGTATAAAATCTGCTCATGCGTCGGACCCCGCACACAACACACAAACACATAGAGATACCATACGTCCTGGAGATTACATAATCTCGGTGTAGGTTGCCATCACTCTTGGAGGCAATAAGCAAACGCAGGTGCAGAGTGGACATGAGGCTAAATAGCTCACTTCTGATTTCAACGATTCGTTTTAGCGGCTGCAGGTCTGAAGTGTGGACCCGCAGCCTCTTAACTGCTCACACTGTCGGCTGTCCTTATATCACCTGCGTTTTTGAGCTGGTTGACAGGAATCAGGACGGGTGTCTTTTCCTGAAACATCCGCCGCGGCATGACTAACTGGGGAGGAACCCGCCACGGCTTTCATTTCTCTTCTACTCAAATCGTCCGTTTCTCAAAAAGAGGAAACTTTATGGATGTGTCGACATTTAGCACTTATATCAGCTACATTTTATAAATCTTTCCTAATCACAGTGTGTCAGTGGAATCAGTTGGAGTATGTTTATTGTTTGTCACATGTAATTCAACTCACTATGTGTCCGATGGGAATACAGTATGTTTTACTCCTTAGATACTGAATTTATTTGACTGTCTGCCTTTTTTTGCATAGCCGTTGTTCAAATAAAGGCACCTGCTTCAGCACACACTAAGACTCAAATTATAAAAACATACAAGAGAAATGAATTAAAATCTGCTATGTTTCGTGATTCATCCTAATCACGAGGATGCAAAAGCCATTTTCGCTTAGGCTCCGATAACATTTAATCCTTTTCTCAAAGATCAAAGTCATGTCATTTTGTCTCTGCCTCACCTGGTAACCTGGGCATCTTACGTAACACGGCGGACCATATCTGATGTTTTCCACCAAAGCAAATATAATCAAGATTAAATTAATATGAGCTTCTCCCTCTTGTTTTCCATTGCTGCTGCTGAGGGCCTTATCAAAGACTCGGGTCAGACATATTGTATAATGACGTTAAAGTGAAGAAACACTTTGACTTTGCGGTTTGTCCCTGCAGTTTCGAACGCCTTAATGAGCTTATAGTCCAGACGCAGTCCAGTATGGCCAAGCTTCACGGAGCCAGAGACCGTGCTGTGGCGTCGGTGCGGGCATATGTGTTGTATGCTTAAAGGGAGGTGAAAAACAGGTCACCGTGAATCCTGGAGGAATAAGCATTCCCTTTGTTATGTCTTTTAACAATGGGGAGAGGTGCTCAATAGGGAGCTGACAAATAGCCTCCTCCTGTCTTAGCTGGTCAGGACTGGAAGCACATGGATGGACGAACAAATGAAGACAAAGCAGTTGTGTTTTTACTCTCTGGCCCGCTGCCATTGTCTTGGCCTTAGGAAGTGCCTGTTCACCATAACTGACAATGGACTTCACCCTGGTTGTGTGCAGTGTGCAGAATCCAGGCCTGTCTTAATATGTATAAGTGGATAACATGACCTTGTGTGTTTGGGCTGGACTTAAAATGAGTCGAAGTGAAAGACCAACACTCTCGTTTGTCTGCGCAAGAAGGCTTCAATATGATTTTCAACTATACACTGTAGACGGTTAGACTCATTCAAACAAAGCACCATTTTAGTCCCAAAAACGTGTCCTTATAATGTTTTCACTATAGCTTTACAATGTCAGTATTGCAAAAAAAAAAAAGAAAAAAAGAAGCCATCTTATTTGTGTCACTACAGAAACATTTTTAAGGCTTTTATCACCACAAGAATCATGGACGAGATTAGAAATACTGCATGATTTATCGCTTACTCCATGATTAAATGCAAAGCTGACACAGGTTTCAGCAACATTTGTTAGAGTACAGACTGTACGGACAGATATGAGGAAGTTTCTAATTTTGGATACAGTGTGTCAAAATATTTTATCTTACAGTGTGATCTTCTGTGTGAGGAGGTAAAACCTTCAATATGTCACAAACACTTTGCCGTTTGGATAGGAATTAATTATTAGGTGTTACCTCTGGAATGAGTGTACGTTGCTGCCAGTAAACTGCCAGTGTCTCTCAAACAGTGAGTTATACAGTAAATAATTAGACATTTGCTAGCTGTAAGCTTGACACTTAGATCGCTGTATCAAACTCTGATGTCTTTGGTTTGGTTTGTAGTATTTTTTCGATCCTACTCTTGACTGCAGCAGTGACCCAAATTCTTCTCAAGCTCAGCACTCGATGACTAAAACAAATCAGCAGACTTTGAAAAGCTTAAAATAGTATTCAAACAAAGACAAAGCTGAGACTCAGTGAATGGCGGTTGCACGTAGATGTAGATTACATATAAATCTCTATCTTTTCAACACGAGTATGTCTTGTATGTGCCTTTGGTTTCAAGGTTTGGTAACATTTAGATATTTTTCTAATACACTATTTTGTTCAAACGCAAATTTGATTTCTTCCATCTCGTGAGTTGCATTTGACCCGGTGTGTAGAAGAAGACACGCGGTTTGGACAGTCAAAAGACATATTGTGGACATATAGGCAAACATCGGCAACAAACTATTATAACTACTATTTCGCCACACGTACTTAACATTAACAAAAGAAATACTTTCTATTAAAGAGTGAAATGTGTTTTTTTCTGGCTCGTGCGCAGCTTCCAACCGGAGGACAGCACGACAACACGGACACACATATGGCTCCCACAATTCAATTTGCATGTTATTTACACAGCAGCACATACTGCCAGCCGGTTCACAGCAAACACGGAAGCTGTAAAGCAAATGCCAGGGGCATGTAAAAAAAAAAAAAGAAAAGAAACAGCACACAAATCATCATTTGCTACATGAAACTGTTTTTCATTTTCTAATGGGTTTCATTGTGAAAAGGAAACAAATATATTTAAAAATCCATTTCACCTTTTTCAGTGGATGCCTTTTAAGTGTATCCACTGTGGGCAGTAAAGAACATGTGTAAACAGAGCAAAAATGAGACGCAGCTGAAATGAAAAGTCAAAGGTTTCTGAAAACCGAAGGCTGCTTGTTGTCGTCCGAAGTGTGAGAATGTGTCTTATGACAAATACTGAAGCATTTTGATGTGTTGTGGTGATTTTATTAGCATCTGTAATTTGATACTCTGATCTGCCTCTGCTTCACTCATGTGGTTTTAAATGACTTGGTTAGTGACTTGCTTTTCGATATGGTTTTTTTTTGGAATATGTTTTTTCGTGCTGAGCTGTTTTTTTTTTTTTTGTTCCAGTGAAGTCTGTCATTGTTGGTACAAAGCCCTTTACGAGTCAATGGGTGTTTGTTTGTCAAGCAGGAAGAAAATCTGGGTTACAAAGCAAATTCTACACACAGTGACAAATACTGTATGTTGCCCCGTTCTTAGTGCAGTGTTATTCAACTTTTAATTCGGTATAGGCGTGTACCGTTGTGACTAACACCGAGAGTGGGTGTGCGGGAGTGGTGCGCTGGAATTTAGACAGCTGACTCATCACAAGGTGGTGATGTTCATTAGGTGTCTGTTTACTATCCTGCAGACATGTCAATAGCTGACCCGTAATGCTGACCTCTTTGTGGTTTAGTGTTTAAAACAAACAGACTGCCATGTGAGAGGCAGATGCGAGTATCATCTTCTTTATCGTCCTGAGAACTCCGTCATGCATACCCTCTACGGCCTTAGCATCGGAGGTGGCAAAGGTACATTACCTACAAGCGTACATAAAGTAAATAAACTGGAAGAAAGTACTGATTCGGGTTCTTTACTCAAGTAAAAGTGAAAAGGTACAGGCTCTGAAAAGAAGGCCTTTGAAATACATTTCTACCGACTGCTTCTGTACAAAGCTAACCGACTATATTAATGTACCGTGAAGACTATTAAACCATTCTAACTTCAAATTAAAAAAAAAGGCAAAACGGTCTATTGAAAGCTTCGCTGCAAATGTGCGAACCAGTTTTCACTGTCAGCAACAGACGTCGAAACACTGTCACTTTTTCTCCACAGTCCAGTGTCCCATCGACATCTGTTTTGTCTCGCTACGTCTCTTATGTAGTTTTCATCTTGAGACATTTGTCACACGTGATGTGGATACGCCACTATTTAGGCTGAAATCAGGCTTGACGTTAGGAATGCATTGAAAGAATAGAAGGTACTGAAACGCGGGAAGTGAAAGTAAAAAGTACCAGTAACCGCCGTCCACCTCTGCTTAGTATTAATCACATTCCAACTTTTCAAAACTGCAGTGTGAAAGAAACATGTTTTAAGGTTGTACAAGTTCACCGTCAAATCCGCAATTCCCGGAAACAAGGATATTTTTTTCATCATTTAAAACTTTCATTTTTCAAAACGTTACTGCTCTTTTTTGTTGTAGTCATACCATTACTGCAGTACTACTATTGCAGTAATCCCGAGTTCCCACATAAAGCAATAAAGTTTCATATATTCATAAATCTTCATTATCAGCCAGACAAGATTTTACTGGACAAACATGAGGACAAAGTGTTCTGGTGAACTTGTAGTACCGATAATTCATTAATTTGTGTGCTAAAGATGGGACAAAGTGGTCACATACTATAACAGGAGCGTTCCGGGGGAGGACTTCTCGTGAGTCTTTGGATCTGACCATCCTCTCTGCCAAATAAACTATTCATTCATGGAACTGTACGCTGTTTGAACTTTGGCGAAACAGAGAAGAACTGTTTGTGACCAGAACAGATTATGGTTAACAAATATATCACTAGCATTCCTCTTCATAACCAACAGTACACAAAGAACACTTTAACCGCATACCACTTTAAGCATATGTGGATGCTTTTTGCCAAAGAAATGTTTACCCAGATACATAGAATTAAAATGGAGTAAAAGTAGGCCAACTGTGACTGCAAGAACATGCAGAACAGCCAGGGGGTTTCAGTCATGATGACGTTAAATCTAGACATCACTTCGCTTTATTGGTAAATGAGCAGATGCCTGAGCATTAGTCCACAACAACAAGGTTCTTACGTCTAAAACAAGGCTATGACCACATTTAAGATGTTGAATCATTGCTCACTTTAAAAACCTTTTCTGTTCCATTTTCTGTTATTTTCACCTCATCTAACCCACGGCACAAACAACACACTTTAAACTGCGGAATAGTGTGTTTCTCTATCTCCTCCCTGCAAGAAAGAAAGGCACGCTAAGTGTGTCTGCGCTGCAGCCATACAGCTGAAACTGTGTCACTGTGTCATACATAATGGCATGACCAATCACAGTGCAGGTAAGCATGAGTGACTGCGGGGGATATAGCATCAGCCCAATCATACCAGAGCTCTCAGCCAATCAGGAGGCCCCCAGTCAGGGCACAGCATCTGTCGGTGTAAAAAAAAAAAAAACAATCCCACACCGTGCGAATGTGTGACTGGATGTAAACATGCAGCAGCTTGTTTTTCCTCTTCTGTTAGTGCACGGGTTTCCGAGAGCAAATGTGAGCACGTGTGATCAGCTTCCCCTTGTGTGTAAATGCATGTGAGAGCGAATATCTGTGGGTGTGGGGGAAGAATAATCAGTAGCATAAGGGTACTCTCATTACAGGAAACAAGACCGAGTTACTGACAGAGCTACATTAAATGAGAATCTACTGTTTCAGAGCCCCTTTAGTTATGTTGAAATTAATCTTTTTGTCTCTTTTCTCCATAATAACCTTGAGACAACTTTTTCCTCCGGAACATTTCGCCTCCATCGTTACGTAGGATTTTGCTGGAATCAGACAGCTGCAGTTTTTCTTTTATAAAGCCGTTCTCCACTTATGTCTTCCCCTCATCCTTCCTAGGATGCGGCTCCAATGCAGAGTTCCCTTCCTCTTCTGCACATTATACAATGTAGAGCCAGTACTGGTTTAAACTAGTATGATGTGTTACACAACGACAGAGCTCAAGTGGGAGATGAGAACCATATTGTACATGCACTGACAGCAAAGCCTTAAAAAAACGCAGAACGTGTGCCATTTTTTTAAATAAATGACCTATTAACAAGTAAATTACCCAAAAAAATATCCATGATCAGGTTTAATATCGTGCAAGAATTAAAAGGCTGGTGTTTGTTCGCGGGCTATTGTGTAGCTCCATTTATGAGACCCCATTTCA
>JAPQRN010000010.1:11797603-11815167 GCA_037367275.1 Coranthus polyacanthus
GAGAAGTCGTATATAAATTAAACTTCATCCTTACCTTGTGGTCCAGGGAAACCATTAGATGGCCATCCAAAAGGGTGCCCGTCGGTACCCAGAATGGTGTACTCCTGCTCCATGCCAAACCATGGATGTTGGTCCTCCACCATCTCCATCACCTTGTTGCATGAAATTCTGAGGTTTGTTTCTGCAAAGATGAAAACATTATTAAGACTCTTGTACCAAGGAGTTGACGTATTTACACCATATTTGCGTCTGATAACTTTGAACCGTTTCTTCGTCACACAAGCCCCGTTTAAGTGCACGTGTGTAAAGTTAAAACAAATACATCTATCAAAATAAAAAAAACTACATTTGCTCACAAGGCTGTGCAGAAGACATGCCATATTTGGCCAGATTACAGTCTAATTTTATCCAGAACTCTAAAGTAAAAATAGTAGTAATAGATTCATGTTAAGATGTCGACTACGCTTCCAATGCATCTTAAAATTACTGTGTTTTTCTGTGGCATTTTATCGCAGAGGCTTGCAAACATTACCATTAAAGTAATTCCCTTCATTAAATCTTTAAGCTTTGTTACCTGCAGGCTTGCGGTTGTACTTGAGGACTTCACACAGGACCAGTTTGTTGGGGTCTTTACGGAATGGATCGCGGAACATGGCAGCAGGAATCAGATACATGTCGCTGTTGGAGCCTTCAGACTGGTATGTGCTGGAGCCATCGAAGTTCCATTCGGGCAGATCTGCAAGAGGAGAGCGGCCGCTGTGTTTTACACCGAAGCATTGGAGTCAATCGCCGTCTTTCTCGGCGTCAAATAACCATGCCGGACAGATTCGGCGGGGCGCTTACCTTCGATGCTTTTGGGTTCAGAATCCAGCGTCCTGGTTTTGCAGCGGAGCCCCTCTCCGGTTCCGTCGATCCAGATGTACATCGCCTGGACTTTATCCCCCTGGGGAAGCTCCATGTACTGCTGCTTGACAGCTTTACTCAAGGTGGCGCTGGCAGAAGTGGCCATCTTATTTCCTACTATAACACACCTGAGGGCGACAAGACAAGAGCAGGTATGAGACCACGACGTGCTGAGGCTTTTTTTGTTTTTTTTTTTTGGGGGGGGGGCTTAAAAACAACAAAAAACAGCTCTATTGTTTCTTCTTCCAGAACGTAGAAGCGCTGAGGATGTAAAAGACGGTACATGTCTAGCACTTTCCTCCCTTATCCACCTTAGAGAGAAAAAAAAAAAAAAGACACTTTTCTGCGCATGACTAGAATTTGAGGAGACGCGTTCAAACCCATCTTCATCTCCCCAGAAACGCAGAATCTTTTACAGTTTCACCACAAGGTTCTTCTTCTTACATCCTGTTGGCAACGCGCCTGTTGTAGTCATGGTTACAATAGTTGACCAGAGTGAAGCAACATTACATCATGGGTTTCCTCGTTGCGATCGTCACTCGCATAAAGCCTCACACATAACTAAACCTCTCATTCTGAGGAAAAAGGCCGCTCAACCGACAAGAAATGCCCACATTACGCGCAAGTCCATTGTCTTCAACAAGTCTTCAACAATGAGAGGAGTAGCGCGCGCACACACACACGCGCGCACGCACAGTAAAACACAGCTCAGATGATGCACCCCCCCACACACACACACCCCACCCCCAGGAACAGAGAAGCAGAGTACAGAAAAGCAAAGAGGGAAGCATAGTTACCTGGAAAAACGAGGAAATTGAAATAAAAACTAAAGGACTGACAGGTCCAGTGTCTTTTCGTGTGATGTCTCGCTAGTGTCTCTATCATTCTCCAGTAAGGCACCCCGGGTCCGGCCACATTTATAAGACCAGAGCTGGGGACGTCGCGTCTTTGATTGGTCGGCGAGGCCACAGCGCGTTTACTCCGAGCTGATGGAAGGGCACATGCGGCCCGATCATTGGACAGACCGAGAACAGTCACCGCCCACCCAGCGAGGAGCGCAAGCCGCGTGTTACTATGCGTGACCCTTAAGAGCGCGTCTCCGTCTGAACGCGAAGGCTGCGATGCGACGAATTACAGCCATTTAATGTGGAAATGAAGTGTGGATGAGTGCGGCGGCGAAGGCTTGAATGGGGGCGCTTTTGGGAAGAAAAAAAACCAAAAAAAAAACAAAAACGCGCGGCAGCACGGACAGAGATGAACTCAGCCGTGCGGGACAAAATGTACCGAACTCTAACCACAAACACACGAGGTAGTTTCAGCTCAAAGGCGCCACCGTGTGGTAGAACAACTTGAGTGCCGAAGTGTAGTGGTTTCAATGGAAGACGTTATGTAATTTCACCAAGAAAAGTCCTCTGGTGTTGGCACAGCCCGGTAAATTGAACCAGTAATGACCTGTTTTCTTTGTAAGATCTATATATCCTGCGTGTTTCATGTCCACACTCTGCGTTTATTCTCCTGAAGGAAGCTGATCATGATGGAGGAGTTTGTTGAATAAAACGTTTAGGGGTACGTTTCTGTTACTCCCTTTTAATTTCTCTGCGATTTACTTACTCGTAGTTGCTCTTAAACCCACGTATTTATCAAACAAATGGCTTAAATTATACACTCAGGCATTTTTAATCACTTAGAGACAACGGACATTAAAATACCGTTACTACTGCTAAAATACAGTCACTTGAGACCCTGAGAATCACTCCACGCTGTTATGATATTTTATTAGAGTGTTTGTTTGTCATTTAAAAAAAAACACACATCACATCACTATAAAAGTTCACTCACTCGATGTAGATCACTTAAAACATTTACAGCTGACTCAGATCTAAATTTAATCAATAGAATTTACTGGAACGCTTGTGTCTTTTCTTCTGTCTGTCCAACGTAGTTCTTTATAATGGCCCAAATGATGCCAGATCGATCACTGGTATGATCCGTAAGTGTTTTTGCTTCATTAATGTCAGAATTACCACACTTTTTAACCCGATATCACTCGACCTCTTCTGGTGTGAACTACATTCTTACACACAATGTCTCCCTCGTTGTGGTGCTTTGGTGATGGTAATGAGCACTCAGTCCTGCATCTCCAGAGGTGATCAAGTTGCATCTTGTGAGTACAGAGGCATGTAAATCACTTCATTTTTATACTAATCAAATCCTTTAGTGATCTCTTATTGCCTGCTGATAGGGGCGTTAGGAGAGACCACTCCCTCCCACTAAAATGCAGAAGTGGTTTCCTCAGTAAAGGAACAGAGATCACGCCTGTTTATTTTATAATAGGGCATCATTTATATGTATATGTTTATATGTAGATCAATTTCTATTCAAGAAGGCACCGATCCCAAGTATGAAAGATTAGATTGCTGCTGCCTTAGGCCTTATTTCTCGAGAGTCGCAGACCATGTGGCATTAAGTTTGCTTTGAACTTTAAGAAAAGGCAGTGCTTTTGGGAGGCAATAGGTCTGTTGATGTGGTTTTATTTGTACAGGGATCACTAGACAGTGCAGAAACAGAGGGCACACCAGAGGCAGACCTGCTAAAGACAGTGGCAACATCACAGCACGGACGTAAAGATGGCAGGAAAAAACAAATGCACAGCCAAAATCCAGCTCAGCCCGTTCATGAAGCGACAGAAGTCTGCTCTCACGCTTGCACGCAGACTGTCTTTTGTTATTCTTTGTCCACCACTGATATTTCCCCCCTGCTCCAGACAGACCTTCTTACCAGTAAACGATGAGCACTCGTGTGGCGATGCTGCAGCTGGGGTCTGTGTGGAGGCCCGAGGCTAAAATACCAGTCCGGCTCCACCTGGAACTGGAAGGAACTGGACAGCTCTTTGAACCTGCATGTGAAGATAGACGATGTCCCAACCAACGCCCGCAGCAGCTTCTGGCCAGGGAATGTTACTGCAGTATATGTTTATGTTGTTATTTATCATCAGATGCAGAAAAGCCTACGTGCATCGTGTCAGCCTGCAGCCCTCTGGCACTGCGATGACCTGAATTCAAACTGGTGAGCGTGAGTGAAAAAGAAAACATTAGTGTTAATATTAACAAACATCAACACGTGTGAAACGATGCTGAAATGACATGTCTATCCTTTGGCATAGATTATAAATGGGTCTTTTTGCTCTGCCTACAAAGCTTTAGGTTGTGCAGATTTTGACTCATCTTTACACAAAGAGACACTTTGTCGCATAAATGTTAACTGAACTCGCACCAGTGACACTAAAAGATCATATCGCATCATAAAATAAACTAACCTTCATGAGTAGCTCTCTGTCGGTGGGTGTGCAGCGCCGCCTGATGGACACAGAGTGCATGAGCAGTGGGTGACAGCGACGAGGGATGAGGGATGCTCTGACTGAACCATCACAAAAAGGAGGAGGAACCGAGAAGAAGACGCTCCTCCACCCGAATCAAACCAAAAAGTAAGACTAAAAGATAAAGATGTTCATATTTACTTTACTCAGAGCTGGGCAATATTGCAGAGTCACATAAAATAATCAAATTACCCCGTCTTTGGATGAAGAAGATGAGATATGTTTGAAAGCTCTGAAAAATAAGTAGAGCCTTGAGTCGGTGACACAGGCTTTGGCTGACCCATTAGAAAATAGCGTTTATTACCTCTGGAGGACCTAAAAAGAGGACACGCCCTCTTTCTTTTATCAAAGTCTGTCGAGTCTCACATGTGGAACCTGTTTAGTGGCCTGAAGTGTGTTTCACTGCACATACAGTGAAAATCCAGAGGTGGCAAAAGTACACACTCAAATAAAAGTGAAAACGTACAAGCTCTAATAATAAGAATAAGTATTTCTACATTTCTAGTGGCTGTTTCTTTACAAAGCTACGGAACCTCATATTATCCTGGTCCCCCCCCCCCCTCTCTCTAGTCTTTGTGTTGTTTTTTTTTGTCTTTCGCTTCACTACGTCTGTCCTGCGTGAGACGCGCTGCTCCATGAACCAAGAGGTCGTCTTTTCATTGTGTTATTGTTGGACATTGTTGAAATGGGAAGGCGTGCTGTCATGCAAAGTAAAAAGTGATCGATGATCCCCCTTGAATGCATTAAAACAAAAGTAACGACGCTGGTTTGAAAATAAAAGGACTAGAAAGTACCGATAACCGAGGGAGTCCGAAAAATAAATACTAAAGTACAGTGACAAAGTATTTGTATATATATATATATATGTTACTTCCCACTTCTGCAAAAATCTTCACACATATGGAACAAAACCTCAAATCAGTTCTACAGTTTATGTTCGAAGTTCTGTTGAATCACTATTACGGATCGTAACAGATACACTGTTTTGGATTAGTACTTCTGTTTGAAGCTTTAAAATACGAGTAAACCGTTGACAACGTGTGGCACCAGCTGTGGTTTTCAGCACAAAGAAAGCCGAAGCCTGTTTGTTACAAATGACACCTCGTCTGTGAAACACATTTAAATATCTGTTGTGACTTTACATTCCCAAAGTATCAGGTTGTTTTCCATCTGAATTAAAACTCAACACATCTTAAGTGAGTCGCAGCTCGCAGATAAAACATGTGACATGTGATGTGTTTTCACGGCTTACTCATTGTCACATTGGCCTGAAGGCAAACTGCTCCAACTGTCGACTCCGAGTGTTTTCGTGAACCGTGGCTTAATATTCAGAGAAGATAACTCTCATAACCGAAGTTAGTTTAAGTGTAAGAAAACATGTCGGCGTGTTACCACAGGTTTCTCCGACAGTGATAAGGGCAATGCTCGGCCGCTGATAAAGGTAACGGCAAACAAAAACAGCTGACTTTTTCAATCACGTCTCCCCTTTTTACCCTTGAAAACTAAGAGATGAAGCAGCTTTCCACTGTTTTTTGGTTTAAAGGCATTTTAATCCATACAACAGAGACAGACACATCAGTCATTGTCGGCAAACAAGCAATTCCTGTACTTATTCCCATCGTTGTTGACCAGCGTTTATCAAAGCAGGGAAAGAAGCAACGAAACAAAGAGATTGTACGGAGATTGTTTTTGTTGTTGTGTTTTTTCTTGTGCTGATTTTTTTACATTTATTTCAAGCTTTTTGCACATTGACATGAGGTTGAATGTAAGGACGCTTTTCTGCAAGTAGGGTCTTTTTCTTTCCTTTTCTTTTAATGTTATCAGAAGAATAAGACAGGGAAACAAAGTACATGATTTATCTTTCATTTGTTCTCATTCCCGGTTCGTTCAATAGTGACGTTTGTCGAAACTAATCGATCGTAATAGATTTTTGTGATGCTCGTGAAACATTATCTTTACCGATATCATCCACAAACCTCAGTTCATTTGCACAATAATGGAATACTGAGTATGGTAACAAACGGACAAATAAATGAATCAATGAATGAATAAGTACAGCTACACCGTATAAGAGGAGGCAGACAGATAGAAAAAAAATAATTTAAAAAAGCAGAAAGAAGTATCCAAAAAAACTGTGAACTCCCGCAATTCTTTGAAAACGTTGTCTGTATCTTAAGTGTGATGACTATGACTAATTTGAACAGAATTTTCCTTTAATAGCAAGTTCATTTAGTTTTTCACCGGTGTTTCATAAAAAAGGATCCCAATAAGGCAGCCTCTTGCTTATAATAAGTTCATGAAGCCGAGATAATCATCATTAAAATAACTGTAAATCAAAGTCAAACCTTAAAAACAAATCTCTCCCTGTGTTGAGCTGTGCTGTGGACATTTCAACCAGAACATGTCCGACATGTCCGTCAGCACGAGTCTTACCACTCTTACAGTCTCTTTTCATATCCCAACAAAGCGCATGAGGTTTGACTTTTGAGGTCAGTAATTAGTCCACTAGCGCATCACTTACCACGGAGGAAGTAGAAGCAGTTACTGCAGTTGGAGCTGTTCTATAATTAAACATTATGTCTCTGTATGTTATGTCTAGTAAAAGTTTTTCACCTGATGAGAAAACAAATAGCAATAATGTTACAGTCTGAGAGATGAATTATTTACGAATGGCTCTGAAGCATCAAGTGCTGCAAACGGCATCAGATATAGAGTTTGATTTTCCCGAATGCTTAAACATAGACAGTGACTCTGAAATCATTATGGCTTGTTAATACATTATATTTACAAAGTGTGGAAACAGGGTGCGTGTTCCCTGCTTTACGCTCTTGGAAAACTGTAAAAACAACTCGCTGCTGCGTCAGTTTGCACTTTAATGGCACACTTCTCGCAAAACGACACTAGTACACCGCGTCTACCAGTTACATTTGCACACAATGTGCGGAGCTCAGGACAACGATGACGTGGACGGAATCTCAAAAGAAGGCAACATTTAGCCACATTTTTTTTCTCTTTCATCTATTTGCAGCACAAACGTTTTTTTGTTTTCCTCTGTTGTGCTTTTGTTGTTTGAAGAGTGCTTTACCCGCTCTGTGTTATTTAATTAGTTGATCCATAGTCTGATAAAAAGACCCACTTGATATTTACACATACATTACATTCGAATACTTATACTGATACTTACTGTACATACTTATACTGCACTACTGTTTGGAATGGACAACTTTTACAACTGTGTGTTTTAGTATTTTGTTTTAGTAAACTTCATGAATTCTTCTAACACCACTGGTTTTCATATGTTGGACAAACAATCCTATGTGATTTATTACTGCGATTGTTACATTCTGCAGTTTGATTTATATGAATCTTGTGTCAAACAACAACACATTTTTGTGTAGTAAGTTTTTCTTCGCATAATAAACGTAGCCAACAATGATATTACATCTGTTTACACATCTTTGCGTTAACCTTCCTGACACGTCCGCTGTGTTAGAACCAGAAACACAGTGAATGTGTCAAAAATGAACATAACAAACGTCCCAAAACACACCCGTAGATGTGTGAGAATTTAACACAGTTTGGTTTAACGCATCCTTTCTCGGCGTGTCCTGCACACAGAAAAAAAGCAAAAGCCACAAGTGTTTTTCTTTTATACTGTATTATTATTATCCATGTGTCGTTACTACTTTTTGTGGTTTGTGTGTAATGCATCGATGCGAAAACACCACTTCTGTCGAGGTGTTTGAAGAGTCTTGCAAGAATTGTTTGTTTTCGCGAGAGATGTAAAATGTTTTGTCGCTTCGATGTGAGGTTTTGTGGAGTTTTTAGAGTTTCAAAGATCGGGCCTGAGCAGTCGGAAGAAACTGTTAGAACTGTTAAAACACATATAGGTGGTAAAGTGTGAGGAGCGCAGAGCAGTGTAATGAAACTGAGCAGATTTCTTTATTTGACAATCGACGTGTAAATCCAGCAGAGGGCAGTAGCTACTAGTGGAGGACTTAAAGTGCGGCCGTTATCGCCAGCTGAGATGGCATTTTGTCCTAACCATATATCTGCACACGTTTAACAGGTGATATGACAACCAAATAATATTATACATAACACATACTTCTTCAGTGTAGTTTTGTGCATTTCAAGACGCTATTAAAAATGAATGCATGTCAAATCTTGCGTTGTAAATGCACCTGGCTCTTAAAAACTTGATTAAAGTGCCTTTATGAAGAAAACAGGAGTGAAGAGTTTAGAGGACGGATGTTTTTAGCAATAATATCAGAATGTTTTATCGGCATGAGATAGATACAAAAGAGGAGCAGCACATACTGTAATATGGAGGCGAAAACGTGACTCTTCTGGACTTCCTCTCCAGACTTTAAAAAAAACAAAAAAAAACCTCACCTCCTGGTTTGCGGCTCCGTCAGCTCAGAGGTGATGAATAACCCTCCGCACATTTTACACCTTCACCCCTCTCAACCTTTTAACAATTAGGCCCTAACCCGTGCGATCCCTCAGCCGTCATATATCATCATGTCCTCTGCAAACCACAGGACAACACTCTACCTTAAAAATTAATAAGGCTGACAACATACTTGTCGCTATTTCAATGCCCAGCATGTCCTCTGTGACTCATCAGTTCAGCTGTAAATCAGGCCAGGAGGAGCCTCGAGGGATTCTGTTCCTCTAAAGCTCCTTCAAAACACTTTATATGGAACATCAATAACCAAACACTTTGCAATAACACTTATTGGCACGGCAGCATGAAATACTATTGATTGTTCAAATGAAAATCAGCGGGAGCACTAGCTGCTGCTGGTCTGGTTGCCTCTGCATGATTTTGTCTGTATTCTCTCAGCAGAATCAGAGAGGATGAAGGCAGAGCAGCGTGAGGCATCGTGGGTTATATTTAATCCAGCCTTGCTCCTCTTTGGGATAATAACTTTTTTGCTCCATTCCAGGACTTGTCTGTCATCTTGACATGGCAATATCTCCCAACTCCACTGTTTCATAGTCAGTTTCATTTATTTCCAAATACCATTTCACACCCTGCTGGCTTTAACTAGGTATTATACAGCGTGTGGGGAGTGTGCTGGAGATTGAATCGTGACAGAGACAACAACGTTTCTGGTGAAAAATAAGTGAATATTGTAAGTGGCAGACTATATAAAATGATTTTTTGCTCCATTTTCTTGGCATGAATTTGTGTGTTTGTCAACCTGGTCTCTCAAATTCATATGGGGTGTCTGCGGCTGATGAAATTTGCCACTTTTATTTTGGTTCTCTGCTTTTAAATTCACTTTTGTATCAAAAACAGAGACCTCCTGAAAGAATGATTTAATTTTCCAAATTACACTTTATTACAATGGCTAATATTCCATTTTTCACTATTTAGTTTCTTTTTATAGTTTTTAAATTTTCTGTTCACAAGATCTGATCTCAAATATCTCCTTGGACAAGGCAATGGTGTTGTTTTTAATACACTGATTCATGATTATTATAATTATTATTATTAGATTGAATATTGCTTTTGTGCTCCTTTTTCTGCATTTTTTAATTCAATCAAATTCAAAACACAAAATAAACTAGTAGGAAATTACTGTTGGCAAATGAAACCACAGTGACATTGTATTAAACAATAGCTTCCATAAACTGTCAAGCAAATTTGGAGCGAAAAGGTTGCAAATATGTTCGCGTTTCCATAAACAGGTTTGAAGTGATTAAAGGCTGCGCTGTGTTGCCAGAAGGTGGCGCTATAGGCTACGTTACACGTGGCTCTATGTGAAACGGAAGAAGACGCAGGGGGATCAGTCAGCTGATCCGTCACGTGGGCTAAATGTAAATCGCTACGTCAGGATGTATTTGAAAAAAGGTGTTTCTATTTACCCCTTGTGCCCATTTACTCATTAATTTCTGCCAGGGAGCTTACGCGATCACTCCTGTTTGTCAGCAGGATTATGCAAAAACTGCTGCACCGATTTTCATGAAACACGGTGGAAGAGTAGGGCGCAGACCAACGACGAAACCCTTAAATTTAGAAGCAGGTCCACGAAAAAGGGGCGCAGGTTGGAATTGTTTTTCACTTTCTTTAACCGTGAGGAGCCCCCCCCCCGGCTGACACGGGACGTAACATGGTAACAGACCACCAACTGACACCAACCGACGAGTAACAACTAAGACCTCAGTTACCATGGTGACAGTCGGTGGCACCAGCTGACGAAAAGGAGGAAAATATAGGTCATAATTTGTGGTTTGCTTGTGGTTTAATAATATTGTGTCGTAAGACGCAGAGCGGGTCGTTGGCCTCGTTGAAGGGCTTCACGGCTTCTCTGACTGCTCTTCTAGTTTGAAATCTGTATTTAAATCAGTATGCATGTGCTTCGTGTTGGGATTCAAAATGACAGATTCCTTGATGGCTTTTGTCAAGTTTTCCGTACTTCTTGCTTGTTTTTGTCGGCTATTCACGATGAAAGGATATTAGGAAGTTTACTTCTCATATTAAACGCTCCTATCTGCGCCCATTGTAAGCTGGGAGGATTGTAGGTTTTATTTATCGGCCGTTTCAAGAACACCTATTGCCTGCCTGCATCAGCGCCGCGCTCCTGTATTTATCAAGTTCAGACGTATAAAATTCCACTTGGCTTTGCACATAGTTCACCCACAACCAAACCTGCGAACTCGGTTGCACAGCGGTGAAATCGAGACAGAAGTGTTTTTGTTATTTATTCATTCTTCTGCTGTACTCGCTCGGCTCACACCCACAGGGGCCGCCGTATGGAGAGAGCACCCATGAGTGTGTGTGCTGTGATGCCAGTAGGTGGTCCTACCCATGGCTTGGTGGGCGAGCGTGGTGTAGTCCCCGCTGCCACTGCCGCTGACATATCAGAGCTGTTTATTAAGAGGATGACAACTCTATCAAGCCCCATAAGCGGGCCCTCGTGCACAGGAGTTCTTTTGTTACTTTCAGGGAGGGTGTCATCAATCTTGCTGCCATGCTACTCTCTTGAGCTGTTGATGGCAAACACGATTCTTCCCTTTCTGCCTGGCCTCTCCCGCCTCACAGTCTGGAATCAGGCGTGGTGAGGGGGATCGGGGAGATAGGAGGACTTTCCCCGAGAGTGCCTTTTCTTGACAGGCGACAGAGCGGACCATTTGGACACCAGGGGTGGATATATGGGACCATGAAATGAAAAGACGTTGACAGGACCTGCTTGCTCTGTAATGAAGGTCCTCTGGAGCTGTGAATGGATACACACATCTTTCACGCTTTTGTCTCCCTGCCTTTCCCACAGAATCCATCTCATCCATTTTAACCAAAAAGGAAGGTGTAAGAGAAGCATCCTAGACAACAGCTCTCAGTGTTAAACATTTACATGCAAAGACATGGTGTGAATTTTTAATGAAACAGCAACTACGTTGATTTACACCCACGATTTTGTAGCTAAATACCGTCTGCATCAGCCCAGTGGAGTTCAGTCTCTTCCCTCTTTCTGTCTGAGCTACTCAAGACTCAGTGTAGCTTACAGAGATGGACTATGATGTATGTACTCCACTTTAGCATTGGCTGAGGTCACAGACTCCATAAATGTCTAAGACAAGTCTGATATTTTAATCTCTTTTTAGTGAGGGGATGTTGGGCCTTTGCCCAATCAATACACAGGGCAATAGCCTTGCCAAGATATCTCATGGTAGCTTTTCATTGTTCTGTCTGGAAGCTGAAATGCCAACCAGAATAGCACAGCTCAAAGTGAAGCTGAAGTATGGCTGTCTGTAGTCAAAAACATCATTTTTTTATGGGCTGTGTGTGTCTCTGAAATGAATGAAGTCTGAAGATGACTCTCATCTGAGGAGGAGAGCGCAGACTGACACCTGAAATTCCTTTTTTTTTCTATTCTCAAATCAAATCCAAGCTGTTTAATTCATCAGTCAACAATAGCCCAAAAACTAGTGAGTGGGGGTGCTGTGCCGCTGCCTTTGTAAGCACACGCAGCCAAAAATATCAAGACACTCTCTCACATTAACATTGCTAATTTGTTTGCCAATGGTTTCCAAGGCGCTGAATAATTGGCTGTGAGATATTGTTTGTTCAGGTGTTCTGCATAATTGAATTCTGTATTGAAAATACTGTGGATGAATGTTGGAAGAATACTGAAAAGAATCACGTACTTTGTAATACATTTTCTTTGAAATGGACCGATTGGTGTAGATTAATTTTCATCCCAATAGCGACTAGTGATGATTGCTGTGCATTAATTATCTGCCTAATGTATAAAGCACACATGTTTTGAATTTTAAAACAACTTAAGTCTCATTCACCCGTTTTCAATTAATGTCCTGTTGTTAAATTGTGGACCCTTTAGAGATGATATGGTTTCCTCTTGTTGCTCCAGGATCCATTGCTTTGCACATGATGACCTTTTGAAACTCGCAGATTGATTTCATGCATCCATTATTCTGCCGAAACAGTGCTTTTGTCAGCGCTCTGCTGTGAGCTGCGTGCTGATAAGCCCGTTAATGTGTGTTGCCGTGTAGCTCTGCCCATATGTATGCACATGTGGAAGTGATATTGCGTCCAGCTGGACAGATGTGTTGACAGAGCCCAGTGATATATTTGATCATAGTTAGCTGTGTGTGTGGAGGGGTTTAGGTTTGATTCAGTTTCCCGACGCTGACCTAATGCCTCGGCTCAATCAGTCACCTTGTCCTCCCCTTGACTCCTCACCTCGTGATCCTCCTGTCGCAACCCAAAGGACTCTAGAAAAACAGCCCGTAAGACCGCAAGACTTGGCTGTCCTGTCCTCCTCAAATCGGAAATACATCTGGTATGAGATCGATACGTGGTCTTTAATTGTTTTCGTACACTGAATTTTAGGAAAGTACAAAAGCGTTTTTCTGGGAAATAAGTCTTCTTTTTTTTTTCAAGAAAGAAAAAATTATCTTGTCAAGCATGTTTTTCATTAAAAAAGCAATCTCATTTTGGGAAAAAATATCTAACTTTGTTCTCATAAAATATTCCAGCTAATATTGACAAGCCTACACAACGGTCTGCATAATATCCAAACAGAGGAACAGGACTGTTCTTCTCAAAGTAAGAATATTAAGGATTTTTTTTTTCTTCTTATCTTGTTTTTTCATTTCTTGTAAATGAAAATACAAGAAAGATTTTTTATTTATTTTTTTCGCAATTTACGTGTCTACACTTTTATTCTAGACATCTCACCGAGCAAAATGTTATCCCACTGGTAGACTGCTTTTTTACTTATCCAAGATGATTATTATATTTAAGAATATTTCCTTCTTTAGTTGGGTTGTTTTTACAGTGTATTCTCTGCATCTGCATCTGCATCTGCATGTGCACCGTGTGCTTTTCCTCAACAAAACATGTTTAAATTCCAAATTCCTGTCGCTACCTTCTCTTCTTGGAGCTAACTTGCTTCTGTTTTTTCACAGCGACAACGTTTGTGTGTGTGCGTTTCTACTCTCCGGTCTGATAATCAGTGACAGAGATGTTATAGGAGTGTGACAGAGTTCTATTTGCCATAACTGACATCTTCATCCCATCACTTTCCTTGTTTTTTTGCAACTTACCAAGTGCTGGCATCTGTGGTGTTTCCAGGCGGATACACTGCAGTGGACTGGGAATTCAGCGGATTCAGACAAGGCCACAGCAGCTCAGGCAGGTGGAGAGAAGAGCTATGCACACAAGCAGTACAGGAGGAGAGGAGGAGGGAAAGAAGGAGACGGAGGGAGAGAGGGAAAAATTGACTGACTTGCTTCTTGGAGTCTTATACTTGAAGTGTTTAGCAGACATGCTGTCAGATTCAGAGGTCATAGGGGATGATTGTATCGATGGGTTTTATTCGCGAGTGAAATGCAGACGGAAAGCAGGCTTGAAAAGCAGAAGCTTGTGACGCAGAAAAGCACCATAAATCACCACATACAGTTTGTGCTGGATGAAAACTGAATCAGAGGAAGAAACACTGTTGAATATGTGGCCAATTTTCACAATAACCTCAATACGTTGCTGCTTTTTTGCTCTCTCAGCGAACATTTCCAATTCAATTTGGACTGCGCGGCTTTGAATTGGATTTAATCATCATCAACGCAGCAACTTCAACTTTGCTTATGTATAAATACTTCATGATTGTGATTTATGGATATCACGATTGGCATAAGATGATTTAACTGTAGCACCGCAGCAACAAAATGCAATAACTTACTGTCCGTTAAACCTGATACTGCACATTCTGCACCAGTTTGGGACAAGCAAACATACAACAACTCACATGTGCATGATCCAGATATAAAAAACACCTTCAATTGCACATGGTTAGACAATAAGTGAGCTTTATTTTAGTTTACTTGTGTTTGTGAGATTTGTGTTTGGTGATTCTGTGACCTGGATTTACAACATCCTCTAAAGATACTGACAGAAACACGTAAACTCCACTTTGTTTACAAGTATTTATACACGGCTTTGAGCTTTTCTGTCATTCCTCCCTCTCAGCTGCGCTCATTTGTACTTTCACAATTTATGTACGCATTCAAACCCATAGTCCATGTTACGTGTTGATGTGCATTTGTGGCCATAACAAAGTCAGAGTACTTGAAAACGTCAGTCATTTATCACTGATAAACAACAACTCCTGTTGAAAGATTAATGGCGCTGCATTAGCATGTGTGTTTGTAGCAAAACATGTCATCACCGTCCAATTAAAATCATGCGTTTCCAAATATCAATTCTTGCCTAAAATGTTGGGTAATTCTCCCTACTCAGAAACTTTCAAAATGTTTGCATTTTAAGGTTTTTAGACCAGAAAAATGTGTATTGCCATGCAACCGAATGACAAACTAAACTGCCAGTATTTTCCTCAAAATGAGATCGAAGAAAGAATGTTTAATATTTATTAGCCAACAGGAGATCCATTCATATTTTAAATAATTCTCCTCATCACAGTGTTAGCGCAAAATCAAAAGTTTGAAAGTGCAAACGCATTTTTATAATAGCTCTGTCCATGTGAACTAACACTGTTTGTGGAGATTAATCCCTTGCAAAGATCCGGTTTGTGGCTGACGTGTTGGTGCCATTCTTTGTAAGTTACTGAATGGATGCTTTAAGTATACAGTGTTTGTGACACAAAGTAAAAAGGGTGTTGTGTTTCTCAGGGCAGTTTGCAGAGGCTTTTCAATTGCCAGTGGCCCATGATGCCTGACCCCTCCCTTTCTTTGTCACCGCTGGCGCTGTACTCTGTTTTCTCCCATCTCTGTGGCAACCAGTGCTGCATGCTATTGTTTTGATGTTTGTCCACAGCTAAGGTGTCGCTTATGTGTTTAATGGACCTCCCAGTCCGCTTCAGTGTCCGCTTCAGAGTCCCCCAGCAAAGCTGAACGGCTGGGCCCTGCCACTGTTTGTCCCTGTGTGTCAGTGAGTTGAGGCAGGGTGGGGATGAGATAGGGCTGATAATGGCTGCTTTGTTCTTTTGCTAGATGTGTTGAAGCGGTGCTCCTGTGGACCAGGAGACGCCTGGTCAAACAGAGACACACAAAGGCTCTGGAAACGGCTGGCCGTGGCCCATTCTCCACAGTCTGCCATGCTGCCAACATGCAACACCTTCTGAAGCCACGCTGAATTACTACCCTCACAACCTTTCACACATATAAAAGCACTCTTTCACACAGTGGGAACACTGACATTTGCTTTTTGTTCAGTACAAAGGATTTTTTAATACTAACTTTTTTTTTTTTCGGTGATTATGCCTAGGTCATATACACCATCAGTATCAGCATGGGGGCTCTTTTTTGAAGGGCATTCAGTTTATTCACTCGTAAAAGCCACACAGGCATTACTTGATTCACTTGAGCTTAAGTCAAGAATGATCCTTTCCTACTGCCTTTGATGTGGAAGTGGTACATTTTACTTGTAAGATATTATTTTCACGTGATGGATTGACAGTGTAGGTGCAAAGCAGCCTTGATGTCCTTAATAATGCTAGAAATTTTGGATAAATTATTCACCATTATTGCACCTTTAACATTTGCAGAAAGGATGTATGGCTGCACAGAGGATCGTCATGTTTGTAGCTATTCAGAGATAATGGTGAATTTAACAATCAATAACAGAGAAAACCTTTGAAATGCCAAGAAATAATCTCAAGAGCTAATGCGCCTCATATTCTCATCTACCGGCTGATGTTTTAACCTCTTTAGCATAGCCCCTCGAGGAAATAGGGGATATGATTAGGAATTCGTTAGTGGGCTTCTATTTTTATGCTGATGACACACTTTCTTCTCCCGGGCTCTCGATGTTGCTGGCTCTTGACTTTCTCACTGTCTTTTCTAAACTAGATCAGCTGTTTACCACCATGTAGGAACGTGACGTGAAGTTCACTGACTAAAGCAGCTGCGAGCAGAGGACTGATATCAGTCAGGGAAAAAAGTTCGCTGTCATCTGAAATCCAGTCACATGCCCTGACACCATTCACAGGCTTCTTTAAAACCCTTCTTGTACCTGCATCCAAAAAGGTGGGTTTTTTTTCCTGCTTTATTTTTAATTTTTTTATAGCTTTTTATTTATGTTTCACCAGTTGGACCTCCAGTTATGCCACCTGCCTCATCTATTGACTGTGAGATACAAAAAGGATGCACAAAACCAATAAAGGGTGCCATACAATTTTGTTGAAATCCGGTGTTTTTGTTCATCCCATCATGTTTGGAGCAGATTACAGTGTGTCCACACATCCTCGCTCCCATGGGGTGTCTTCTCTGTGGTTCAGGTATTGTGACCAGGCAGGTGGGCTGGTGGCCCTGGGCCCTGGGCGCTTTAGAGAAGAGAGGACAGTGGCTGCATTTGTTTCCCATTGAAAAGGATTACAGGTCCTGACGGCCATGATTAATCACCCAGAGGCAGACATCTGAATACGGCCAGGGAAAGGTTCAACTTTTTAATTCATCCCACACACAATCTATTTAAACCAGCTGTTGGCGCTCCTTTCCCTCATCTCTCTGCTCTTTCTTCTCAGTGACCATTGCCTTCTACTGTCTTTCTCTCTCCATTTATGGCTCACATAATTATCTGGGGACGCGCAGTTGTTGTAATTGTGGGGGTGCCTGGACGCCACTTGGCGTTCTATTTTTATTGGAGATGGGCTCCTTTCTTCTTTGGTGGAGAATGGTTAATTGACTTTGTTAATGCATTTGGGGATTAGTGATTTCTCAACAACAAATGACCTTTATGGAGCTCTGCGTCACATATTGTTTATTGTGTGAGCGTGTGTGTGTGTGTGTGTGTGTGTGT
>JAPQRN010000010.1:11815267-11826372 GCA_037367275.1 Coranthus polyacanthus
GTGTGTGTGTGTGTGTGTGTGTGTGTTGCATCAGTGCATGCGTGTGTGTGTGTGTGTGTGTGTTGATCCATTGTGACCTTTTCTTGTGTCAGGTGTTTTTGTGCAGAGACAGAGAAATATTTCCCTCAAAGCTTCTTTTCCGAAACACTTCAAATTCATAAACATTTCCGTGCCACTGTGCTGACAGACAGCTGAAATCTTTTGAATAAATTTCACATCTCACCATGTTCATATCCACTCATATGAGCAGGCCTTCTCATTAAGACTCAGCAGGTTATATGATGGTATTGCTGGAATCCCTGGAGCAAAATGAACAGGGACAGCTACACTGCTTAATGCAAGGTAGCCTAGCAACAGATAGTGGGATGGCGGTGGAAACATACCCTCATATTTATGTTTACATGAGAGAATGATTTGTCTGTCAGGCTGATGGATCCTAATGTTCTCCTCTCCCCGGGGCTTTTCTTGTGCCGCACGCAGGCCTGACACTTACCCTGAAGGACAGGCACCACCTTCCCCAACACGCATGAATACTTAATACTGTTAGACTGCATTTATGCAAAGAATGGAAATGGCACTAGACGAGAAGAGGGGGGGATAAAATGCATCAAAAGCATGACACAGTATGCCTCCCAAACATGTGGGGGAAGCATAGGGAACGATCGCAGACATAAGGGAACGACAGAAAAGGCGAGTTGTTTCTTTTCCGCAGTTTCTAACAGCACTCAAGTAATCAGATTGTACTTTTGGAGAAACGAGTAGTTTCATGTGCATGGCGACTGTTGACAACTGTGACAATATAAACCCAAGTCACTTCCAGTAACTACAGTACATGAGCTATATGACTTGATAGAGTCTGTCTTTACTGTATGTCCAGCTCCTCCAGGGACAGACTACATCAACTCAATTAGCCTGGCACAGCCTGAGTATCAGCACCATAGATTAGATTTCACTCTGCCTTGTTTACCAGAGAGCGGCCCGCAGAATAATATCTATACAATTTGTGCTTTCAGAAAAATGATGATGGTATCATAGTGAGGAGCAGCAGATATAAGCTTCTCCTGTGTTGTGGTATAGGGTAACGGGCTGGGAGAGATATAAGAAAGCCTTTTGTCAGGAGATAGGCACATCCCTGTTCATCTTGGGAACTTGTTTCCATAGTTACATCAATGTTGTTGAAGTGAGAAGATCAGGTATTCCGGTGAGTGATCCTTTACATGAGCTTTGCTCCTCTTGTATTGATTTTCATCCCACATTGAAAAAAAATACAGCCCACTGCAAACTGTCTCCGAGATATTGTGGAAGTAATGAAAGGGCGAGATGTGTCAGAAATCTGCTGGGCAGGAAAGAAAGGAAAAGCCTCTCAGAAAACACTGAGAGATTTGCAGATGTCATGTCCAGCTCCTCTAAGGGTCAGGTAGTGCTGTCAGCACGGCAAACCACACAGCATGACGGCAGCCGAGACTCGAAACTAATCTCCGTTTAAGAGTCGATCATCTGCGTGTTGTTAGCCACATGCTTATGTGTTCATGTGAAATCTCCTCAACTGTGTGCTGCTTGCTGTATGCTAATGGCTCTGAGAAGAGAGTTAATCACTGCTGCACGGTTAGCCACATGCTTGCCTCTTCCAGCATGGCGGTGTGTTCCAGAGGTTAGCAAAACACTGGTGTAACACATGATCGCTCTTTATGAGGCTGGGGCCTGCACGAGAGAGAGGGGGCCCACAGACGATGCTAAAAAGACGGTAATGACAGCCATTCACCGCAATCCAATTATGCAAAAGGGAGTCTAAACAATTCCATCATCCCCTAAATTAGATTGTCCTAACGAGATAAAGGCACCAATTAATCCTGAATTAATTTCTACAGCTCATTTTCCCCAGAAAACACTCTAATATGCAAATGCCAATGAGAGACAGAGAGGCATCCTTCTGCAGGGCTTTACACCACCTCTGATTGTTCGGTTCTCTCTCTGACTGCACTTGCGAACATTTATTAGGAGGATAAAATTAGGAAATATAGCACGTATGACAACTCAGGTGTAAAACAAAAGAGGGATGGAGTAGGAGTAAAGGCAAATTTATCTAGATTTAATGTTTAAAGTTCAAGAAACGGCACTTTGTAATGGCGTTAGTGAAGTGAAGCTCAGTAAACTTGCAAGTGAAGTAAATAGAAGCCAGTGACTGTAATTTGGCAAGCGGCTTCCTCAGGTAAGTTAGAAAGCAATGATAGTCTGACACAAATATAGCATATATTGGTGAATATTCATTATCTTGATTTGCTGTGTTTCATTGTTAAAGTGCCCTCCGTTGATTATAAACCACAAAACCAGCGCTTAAACAGAGACAAAGGTTGCTGGCTTTCAAAACAAAGCAATTAGAATTTTTGTTCATCATAATCATCATTATCATTTTCACAGTCCTAATTGTCTCGCTGCCAGCTGTCTTGAGTTGTTATAATTGAGTGATCTGACACATTTTCTCAATAGAGCCTGAGATGCAGCCTCCACCTTCTGTATGTTTACAGAAATCTTTTTTTCCGTTTGTGTAAAACTATGAATTTTTTTTTTTTTTCGATGCACACGAGTGACCTACCTGGGTCGGCAAAATTCGCCCGCTACTCTTTGGCACGCGTCTTACTGTTTCAGATTTAGCGCGCTGATTCGAGAGGCAAATGAAGAGCTATCTATCGAGCAATTTGATTTTGTGATGTTTTGTAATAAAAAATAAAAAAGGGTTAAGGGAAAAGAAAAATAGATGAACAAATGACATGGAACTTTCACATTGAACTGGTTGTAAAACGACTATGGAGCAGATTTTGATCATTATCCCTGTTTTTTGACTTTTTCTACAGCTCAACTGATCATCTGTTGTAATGCGTGTCACGCTTATCTCAAGAAGATTTTCTTAATCCAAAATAACTAAATAACAAAGAAAATATAAACTTCTGTCTGTTTGAATATGAACGCATACCCGACACGAATAAACACAGCTCAGATATTTTCAGAGCATTGTAACGATGGAACAAATTGCCTCACGATGTTAGAGAACTAGTTCCACATTTAAGAGACATAGAAAAATACATCCAACTCAACTATATGACTGATGACACTTCAGTAGTTTTGGATTACTGCTGTTTTTGGTTTGGTTTGGTGCATTATCCTCACTGAAAAACACCTGAAAAGGCCTGTAATTAGCAAACATTTACAGTATAATACTTTATTGTAATGAATCCAAATTGGACATTTCTATAAATTTTGTATTACTGCTTAGTCTTCAAATGAATAACGCAATCCTTGTTTTTTCTTTTTAGGTTTTTATATAGGGGAGTCATCTTAAGCACGCTTCCTGCTTACTTCATATATATATATTTATATGCAAAAACAAAACAAAATGACTCCTCATCATTAATGATTTATAATGTGTTTGTTCACTGTCTTTATATTGAAATGAATGAAAATTCAGAGGAGCCCGTTTACCCGACATCTTATCGTGCAGCATGTCTTTATGAACCCGGTTTGGGCCTCGAAGCAGGGTTATTTTATCGATTGGTAGTGAGCTACTACCACCTGTGCAGCCCCCAGTGATGACAGAAACAACCAGGCTGTCAGTTGCCAGGCAATATTCACAACCACTGGCCCACATCAGCTAATTACCAGCAGAAATCACGTATTGACAGATGGGCGCATGCATATTGATCGGCCAGTACTGCTACGTTCTAAATCACCAAACGCTAATGAATCATTTCCCATTTGGGAGAGAGAAGGAAAAAAAGCATTAGTCTCCTGCTTGACATCATACCTGTTCTGCACATAGCACATGACGTGTGCACACACAAATCACAGCGGCAGCAAAATCTCCCAAGACTCGAGCTGCTCACATACACAGCACCAGGATGTCTGTCTCGATGTCTGTCTGATCCCCCCGTCTGTCTGTCCGTCCGTCTCTCGCACCGTCCCTTCTCACCTCGGCCATCCCTCTCTCTGAGCTGTGCAGCAGTTATTTTTCATCGCAGCGAGTCGACTGAGGCAGTAAATACCCTGCTCCTCAGACTGTGGACCCAGAGTGACCCTGCAACCTCCGTGTCTCTGATGCCTCTCCCAAGGTCTCTCATTGTAAGGCCCCTGTGATGCAGCGCTCTGGTTGCAGTGCAGACCCTGTAATTCACCAGCCTGCTAGATCGCCTGCCAGGAGCTATTGATTTTTGTTTCCCCAATCTCCAGGAGAGAGGGAAAGAAAAGATTAAAAACACTTTGTCAGTTTGGTAGGGAATAAGAATTCTGCGCAGGGGGATACCTAGGAGGGCACGGGGTCAGGGCTGAGGTACTGTACGTCTTTATGGCTTTAACTATTTCTACACCACGGACATCTCTGTCTGTTGCTCTTTTACTCTCCTTGTTTTACTTCCTCTTCAAAGACATTTCAAGAGTGGAAGAGAAGCAGCAATTTCACAGTTGCTGTCGATTCTCAATACAGTTTGACATGAGTGTCAGTGAGGGGCTGTATTTGAACGCACAACTGATTAAAAGCAGGAAATCGAATAAAGTGTGTGCATGTATTGCATTTGTCTGATTACTCTAAAACTGCAGTTTACAGGCATTGTCGACAAAAACTCGGTTTCCCTCCTACACAGTCCAGAAGACGTTTCTTCATTATCTTTCCGTTTTGGCAGCATAATCTATCTGTCACCATCATTCAGTGCTCTCTGTGGGTTATTACGGCACATGAACATAAGAATGATTCACTGATCATCTCTTAAACTCATCCTTGTTCCATCCAGCAAATCTAAACAGCGATAATGCTGACTAGGGGTGTAAGAAAATATACCTGAATAATCTGATATTTGATTTGATTTTTAATGCATAATTTATATGCAAAGATTTGTGGCAGGCAGTGGTTAAATTTGTGGTGTATTTAAAGGACCAGTGTGTAACATTTAGGTGGATTTAGGAAGATCTAATTGCAGAAATACAATACAATATTCATAATTATGCTTTCATTAGTGTATACTTACATACACAAAAATATGAATTGGGTTTTGTTACCCTAGAAGGGGCTGTTTATATCTAGAGAGGGACTGGATCATCTTTCATGGAGTCCACCATGTTTCTACAGTAGCTCAGAACAGACTTCCTCTTCTTTTTTACATTTCATAGTGGGTGGTGTTTCGTAGCGAATCCAGCATTAAGGTGCATTACCATGACCTACTATGTTTGAGTGTGGACCCGAGTTAATGTTCCCATAATCTAAAACCCAGAAAAAAATACAAACAAACACTGGCTGTAACGAGGGTCTTCGCGTTTTTGTAACAGGGTTGGTTGCAATCTGCAACGTCACCACTAGATGTCACAAAATATTACGCATTGAACCTTTAAACCCCTGAATCCGCGATAGCAGTGTTGTAATCTATCTTTAGCAATTTGACTCATATGGTATCCTAAAATTACATTAAAAAACTGCATTATATTGCAATATTTTGTATATTGTCAGATTCTTGCTGATGCACAGCCCTAATGCTGACATTACCAGATACCATTTCAGCTGCTTGTTAGTGCTTTCTTCTATAGTATGAGCAGAATTCAGAATGTTCCTGTTGTTTGTCAGCAGGAGGAACTATATGGCACCAATTTTCGTGAAACTTGGTGGAAGGGTAGGGCATGAGCCAAGGACGACCCCATGAAATTTTTCAGCAGATCGATGAAAAGATAGAGGATGGGGTGTTGATTGAATTACAGGACTGTGGGGCCTTGGCGGTGGTATGCGCTGTCAGAGATCCCGTCTAGTTTTGTCAAATTCTTTCTTTCTGACATCCGCAACACATACCATTTACAAAATTACAACAGATGTGACTTGACCCGACTGTGTCCACCAGTTCATTGTTGGATTCAATATAATGCAAGATATAATTAAGAGCCCTCACATTAAATTTGTGTAAGAAACTTGGTATTATCACGCATGTATCCAAATGTTACTATTACCACGTATTCATTGTGCACACTGGTGTATTCTGTCAGTTACTACGTTATTACAGCTCTACATGTTAATATACTGCATATGAGTTTTAATTTTTCTGTATTCTTGACTTTTGTTCCTTTTCACCAGATGAGCGAGACGATAAATTGAAAACCCATGTGCTCCGAGTTCCCCGGTTTCTCATTTCAGTCGTTTGGGAAAAACCTACAGATACACACAGACACACACACACACACACACACACAGTGCCATGCAGTCAAATACAGTCATGCTAATGTGATGCCAATGCATTACCCCATCAGATTGCGTTACGCATGGACGGCTCTTATCATTTCACCCTAACTTTCAACTAAATGTGGAGAATGTTTTCCCCCTGACATTAGGGTTTGGTAATGGTGCCTTTCAGGGCCACTCTATTTTCTGAAATGAAATATTCATTCATTGGCGGGGACAGTCTTAGAGGAAGTCTGTCTGAAATGTGAATTCATGGTTCCAGCAGACATTTCTTCAATATTTGATGGGTCATCAGAGCTCTGTGTCTAATATTGAACAGTTCTTCCAAATATTCATTCTCTCCCTGTTTTTCCACACTTGGTTAAATCTTCTTACAGTTAACCAAATCAGGCATAAAAATATGCACAAAAACACCTTCTGGGGTAGTTGTTGTACATATCTTGGTCGCACTTTAAACATAAAACATTTCTTTTCGAATTTTCCTTAAGCTTTGGGGACAGTGTTGTGTTTTTTTTTTTTTTTTTCTCAACAGGTTAACATCTCTTAAGTAAGTCCAATCCATTGTGGGAAAGCATCAGCCAGTGCACACTAAATCAGCTTGATTGCATGCCAACAACAAGATAAAAGGCTCGGAGGTGGGTACAGTAATCCAAAGAGAGCGGGTGGTCTGCTTGAAGGCATATCGTTTTATTCTCTCATGCATATTCACTTCTAAGCCTCTGAGTATGCAGATTAGTCTTGTCTGAACAGTGGACTCTCCAATCACATCCTACTTTTGGTTTTTCTTTTTTCTTTGCCTCTAACTGCACCCCGCTGTGCATGAGTGCAGGGACAATGACTGTAATGTGCATGTATGTGTATGTCTGTGTGTGTGTGTGTGTGTGTGTGTGTAGGGGGGATTTTTGCTTGTTTGCAAGTTCGGGGGCAGGCGGGTTTGAGTGTGCATGCATGAATAAACGTTTGGGTGTGTGCTTGCATGTGTGTGTGTGTGTGTGTGTGTTTTGGTTTGTGTGTAGGTATGTGTTTGCCAGACACATGGCTTTGTCTTGTCCTGGCACCATGCTCGATTCACCAGATGTTCTCCTTTTTTATCATCCTCCACTTGCACCGTGTTCTTTGAGGTTTAGGGAATCTGTGTCGCTCACATTCAACTTGCTCTGTTCTTCTCTAATGTTTTGTAGAAAAACGACAAGCTCTTTAAAGCCTTGTGTAAGGTTTTTTTTGTTTGTTTGTTTTTTTTTTTTTGAATAAAGAATCACTGAAATGATTCCTCTCCTCCAGGAGCAGACTTCATTGTTCCGTAGTTTGTTTTTTAGATTTGATTTTTTGAAGAAAATAATCATACGTAAATCTTATTTATCTTATTAGTACATTAAAGGATCAATGTGTAAGATTTACACATTTTTAAGCAAACAATATCCAGTGCTGCAGATTGTTGCCGCTGTAGAGCAGCAGAAGAGAGGCACTGAAGAACTTGCATAAGAACGAGCGTAAGGATTTTCGGTGAATAACTGACTTGAGTCATCTGTATAGAAATCGCTGTACAGGCTGTTCTCATGGATGTACAAACCAAGATAGTCAATAGCTGAGAAATGGAGTCAACGAACGATCAGCTCCCAGCACAAAACACTCCAACACAAAGGTCACTTAAGCACAATCTTACAGATTGAACCTTTAATTTCTTATTTTTACATAAATGTTTAATTATTGCGAAATTTGCACTGTTTAGACGCCTGTTATCTGCAGCTCATTACACCTTACAGCAGTAAACAGGTTAGTACCGGATCGGACCCGATAAAATGACGACACTCCAAAGCTGTTGTTTTACAAGAAACATGAGGAGAATTTGAGACTAGAGGTCAAGGATGAACTCACTGACAGGGTAGGAATGCAGTATTTTGCCCAAGGACACTTCAGCAGGGCAGAAATGTCTGGAAGGGGAGGTTGTAAATTAATTGCATTTAATAGCATGTTTCCGTTTGCCTGCTGCTCCAGGTGAACCCATGCTCCTGGTTTAGACGGCGGGAATGAAAAGTCAGGACAGGTGACTGCCGCACCACACAGCAGACCCGCTGTCACCTGGTCAGCGCAAAACACACATCAACAAACACAATCCCATCAACAAACACAGAGAGCTGTCAAATAAAGCAACACTTGTAATTATGGGAGGAGTGGAATTCAGATTTATTCGTTCCAAAATGAAGCCTGCCGATCGACGGAGGGACAGCTCTCCTCCATCTGTCATCATTGAAGCCACACACGTCTGACACAGGGATTCATTCGTCTTGTCGTCTTTGACAGTCGGATTTTCCCGGCGCACTCCCACCAGAAGTCGCACGGGATTTTGGAGGCAGACTAAAAAAGAAAACACTCTGTGACAAGGAGTAGGCTCTTTATGAATGCAAATGAGTCTGGGAAAATTCACAGAGCAGCTAGCGGGCTCCGAGGCTCCGGCATCCGTCACATCTCCCCCCACCAGGCACAGCCCACGCTTTGCCAAGAGGTCTAAGGGCTTACAGGGGCCCTACAGCAAGAACAGACACACTCACGGAAAAGGGCATGAAAATCCAGTGGCTATCACACACAGCGAGTGCCACCGGTGACGATTATTGTGAAGAAAATGATAAGCTTACTGTTTTTACATGCCATCCACAGAATGGCTGGCTGGTTTTGGGGTTTTATTATAAAACATTAATCTCCCCAACCCTCTCTGTGTGTAGGCTATGTGTGTTTGAGGATGCGTCACTTGTATCACTTGACATTTGGCTCCCCTTTTATCCTGTTCCAAGGATAGTAAGTCAAATGCTATGTGACAGGTCAACCCCTTCATATCAGTCATCCTTCACCCTGACCCAGCCTCAGCTGCACAAAGACACAACAGCTCCTCCACACTGAAAATGATCATTAGCTACAACCTACCGGTGGATCCTGCTGGTTTAAAGGCAGGAAGCTGTTTATTCAAACTAACAAGGCAACAGTGCATAAAATCTCCATCCTAACCAGCCTATTCCCAGCCAGTCCAGATCTTATTTTATCATACCGAAATAAGAATAATAATAAAAAAAAAAAAAACAGCAGCGAGACGTCAACATCAGTGCACCCGGTTCTGAATAAATTAATGTATTTTTAAAAAGATGTCTGGAATCAAATTTTACAGCAGATAAAGCAATAAACCTCATCTTTTGCTGTTAAAAATAGTAATGTTAACGTCTAGAGAATTACTGGGACCTGATAAACTGTACTGGGAACAAGTGGGTAATGAGAAAACTGTCACGCTCAATGCCACAAACAAAATAAAGGGGCAGCACGTCATCTTATGCACAAAAACCAATACTGAATTCCAGCGCGGATTATTTTATATCATATAGGTTTATATTTCACGTGGAGGAGTTTGTACAGCTGCATATACGAAGAAAGTAGTTTCTGAGTCTCTGTTAATGTATATGTTGGACTTTACGCGTTGATACAGATCATATGCACTGTATTATTTAAGTATATTCTGCATAGGAGCTGTTCATATTCTTTCATCTACTTTGTGATGGGAGGGATGTTGGGGCAGTTTAGCCTTGTTTCATAAATAACTATGCACTTGTCACGTTTGCAGTCTTTCATAAATGCCAAAGAGAGCAGGGTTTGCAGTGAACAGAAGGCAATGGCTTAAATGTGTAGATGTGTTTACTGGCCCTTTCTTTAATTTCCTTGACTTTGTCCTCCTTCTCACTATTGCATCAGAAACTTGTAGGAGAAAACAAAAGCAGGCAAAAACCAGTGGCTTTCGTGCCAGGATGTTGTTTTTAAGGAGATGTGCATCACATTTAGCAGAGTCAGTTTGACCAGCAGTAGGTTTTTGACGGGGAGGCTGGGGTGAAATTTCAAGCACAGACGCTGGAGTTTATTGACGTCAGTTCACACACTGAGACACATGCAAACACCAACGACCGACGGAAGGCAAGTAGCCGCCTTTTATAGCCTTCATCCTGTACTTGCTACAGGTGAGAAGCTGCGAGAGCTTACTGAGGTGGGATGAAGACCATATGAAACTCTAACCAACACCATAGCACCTAACCCTATTTGCATAAACAGATTCTTATAAATAATTCAATAACATACACGCTCCGTTTATTAACGCAAATCAGCATTGGTGTTCCTGTGTTTGCTCCTGCCTCACTCTCTTGCTGCTGAGGAGAAAATCAGGAAGTGGTGAGTATTGTTATTTAATCTGAGCCACTAATGACGTTAAAATTTGGTCAAACTACAGAAAAGAGCATGTTATATACAAAATACTGGTTAGAAGTTGGTTAGAACAGTCGGCCCCCCTTTACAAACCGTCACCATAAAAGAATATCTATATAACTCAAAATAATCAAAAATCAATATGTGTGTAAATATTTATTTAACTCGTGTGTGTCAATCACCCACAAACATTCAATCACCCGATCTGAGTACTCCACTCTCTTTTCCATGACCAGAATCATACAAAAGTAATACAAAGATATAAAACATATACATACACAATATAGCAAACCAGGCAACAAACAGTCAAAGAAAAGCCCCTTCATCCACATCCAAAACCCACTGAGGACTAAAGTCTGAGGACTGAGGACTGTCTTGACCGGTGCTGCTTTTCTTTTTAAAAGAATAATCTATAGCAGTGGTTGAGTTGTTTCTGTGGGATCCAAATCAAAAATAAAAAATGTGATGAATTGTCACAATGTCTACATTTTTACTGACTCTTCCAACCATCCAGACAATGTTGCTGGAACATAAATAGATACAACGGGTAACGTCAACAACCGCTTCTAACACAACACAACGCACAACACCAGCCAACAGACGCATGAAGCAAACTATTCAAATGCTAACAAGCACAAACTTAGTTTTCACTGTGTTTTACGTTGTT
>JAPQRN010000010.1:11847331-11861468 GCA_037367275.1 Coranthus polyacanthus
TGATGGGAGACTTCAAGGGGGAGGAGGAGGTGGAATAGAGGGAGGAGGGAGCGGGTGGGTGTAAAGAATGCCTGCTGTCCCCCCCCTTTTTTTCCCCCCGTCTGAAATGGACCTCTCTCTTTTTTTTTCCCTCTACCTTGCTCTCTTTCACTCTCGCTGTCTCCCTTTGTAATGAGAATCTCTCTCTAATTGAGGGAGCTGCAGTGAGCTGGCCGAGGGCGGCAGGGTTAGATTGTGATACTGGCTACGTGACCGTTATGCTGATAGAGGTGGCAGATCAATAATTTAGGCCCTGACCTTAATGGTGGTGTTAAAATGCTCATTCCTCTGGAGTCTGGAGGCCTTAAAGGTGCAGAGTTGGATAAAGCCACGGCGCTGGTTGGATCTGGAGGTGGAGTGGGGGATGGTGGGAAAGCAGATAAGAGGAGAGGTGGAGAAAGACAGAGAGAGAGTGTATTTGCAGTCAGCCCCTCAGCCTGTAAAAGGAGGGATCATGAGTGATGTTTTCCCTGCTTCTACATTCAGACGCTCACATTGTCACCAACATTCATCCTCTTAGAATCTATATGAATGCCATAAGCTTTTTTTTTTTTTTTTTTTTTTTTTTTTGCCTGTGTTTGGTATCTGGTTGTAATCCGTTTTCATAAGAAATCCTCCACCCATTCTTACTGAATGCATCATGGGCAGCCCAGACACCAGAAGTGAACAAAGACTGCGGTAACGAGTGGGTTTAATCTGGTTCTGGGCTTGTCTTCTTGCTCCTAGCTTAAGGCCATGCACATTGAGAATTCGGACAGCCATCGATTTGATTGTGAGGGACATTAACGTCACAGCCTCATGCGTCTCCCTCTGAATCTCTAAGATCCGACTCATTCCCTGCTGGCAGGATGCGACCATCTCGGCTCTCCCTGCTCCTCCACACCCACCCACCCTTAGGGGATGATATATTAGATATAACCAATTCAATTTTATGCAGCCAGGACAGACGCCCTGGGGACATAAACACACACATTTTTAATACACTCCTCGCCAGGAAGCCCAATGCGCCAGAGCCTGCGGCTGCCCTGGGTCTCCTCTCACACTCAATTATTAATGTAACGGCCGTAGTGGCTTAATTAAATAATAAAGACAAGCTCCCTGCAAAGGAATGGGCAAGGACAAGTCAGAATGGAAGGCGGCTTCTCTAAACGTCTGATTTTTACATATATGAGAACGCAGTGCTGTAAATATTCAACATCGCAATACCAAAGTCTGTCTTATCAAAAATGTTTAACATACGCATCAGCAGCTTTATTTCTAGTTATTGGGACTATTTTTATACGGTATATTAAATGAGGGGTCTTTTACACAAAAAGAGGCCATCTTTTGTCGAAATTGCTTTGTGACAACGGCCACTCTCATTTTTTTCTCGAGAGCGTTTTCTTTTTTTTCTTTTTTTTTAAATGAACCATTTTCAGAGGTGTAGACTTTTGGCTTTGAGCCTCAGATCTGCTCATAAATCAATTGTCTTAAGAGTCGGGTCAAACAGGGGCTTGTGACACCTCAACTACATAAAAAGAATGATTTCCTCAGATTATGGATTCCTGCCACCTCAAGGGCAAGCCAGAGGAAGCACTCTGTCTCCGACGTGATGAAATGTGGCGTTATCTTTTACTTTGTTTCATTAGATTCACTGGAGATTACACACTCTATCCTCAAACACTGGATTTTCCAGCTTTCTAAGATGAGAGATCTTCTGGCCTCGGGGCAAAAAAATATATTTCCAGCTCCCATCCCCAGCTTGTTTCTTGGGTTCATGTCTGTTTTAACTTGCAATTAATTATTCAAATTCATTTTGAAATGTACGTTACATTTTGAGTGGCTTGTTCAAAGGCAAAAGCAGTTTTTTTCACTAATGGCAAGTAAGCTCCACCATTAGATTGAAAAATAGGCCCATTGTGTGTGTTGACTTGGTGGCGTACTGCGATGAAGGATTGCGACAAACTGGAGTGTTTAAATCGGCGAATTGAAATTAATGCCCTCTCAAAGCCAGGCTTGCTGACGATACATTAAAGCTAATACTCCAGTCAGGTCGAGCAAATGTTTGTTTATATACATGAAATACACTCGGAGAGAATGAAATGATTGGATTTTGCCCAAGTAAACACTTATATTAAAAAGAGAGACAAAAGAAACAAATTGTAATGCAATGTCGTGTGGGTGCTTTCTGTGTGTGTGTTTTTCTTTGTTTTTGAGTAGACTAATCTTTTCTGACATGTTTCATTTACGGCCTTATTACCGCTGTTTTTTGTTTTTTTTTGTTTTTTGTTTTTTTTTTTCTTGTAATTCATCTTCTTTTTGGTTATTTCATATCTCGTTTTGTTTTGGGTTTTTTTTTGCCACATACATTTAAACCATGTCCCTCTCTTTCGTCAACGCTGCTGACACATTGAGACACTTTCAAAGGTCATGCCTCAAGTCTGTCTTGTCACATCACTTATTCAAGCTGGTTTTATTTATTCATGCCACTTTTCGATTTTAATAATTTAATGCAGTGAAATGCTTCTTTTATGCAGCTATAAAGTGCTCGCAAGGAGTGTTGACGTCCTGAAAATATGGTTATATGGCCTCTTTATACAGCTCGGACAATCCTCCATGTAAAGTGTGAGCTGTTGCTGTCAGTAGAAGCTGTAATGTGTATCGATTGAAATTATCCCTCGCTTCCACTGCAGCCAGAGGACTTCTCAGATGCCGGGTGAAGAGGCAGAGTGTATAAGAGGCTCTTTTTGTACTTTTCTTTTTCCTTTAGAATTTACTGCCAGTGGCTAAGAGTGGTATTTATTTTCCTCAGACTCTGCTCTGCTATCCTGGAGTTGGCAGAGTGATTTTGTAGAATAGAAACATTATAGACTGTTAGTGTCAAAGTGTTAAATGTGATGTATAGAGCTGGGGGTTTCAGAGGGAGGAGGGTGGACAGGGTTGAGGAGGAGGCGGTAAGGAGGTGAGCATTGCCAGCCATGACTGGAGCAAGGTGCTCATGGGAGAGAGGAGCCATCCACCATGTGAGGGATGGCAGGGTAATGTGGCGGGAGGTAATGGCTTTTCTCAGTCCGCTGAAACAGAGGGGAGATCATTAGGGGCCGCTGTGCCGCACCGAGCCGTCCGTTTACCCCGACTCTGCCGGCGTCTCCTGTCAGAGCAGGGATGTGGAGACACTCATTGTGTTTGTCTATCTGTTTTCTGTGGTGCTGGCAGCGTTGCTCCAAAGAGGCAAGAGTGTTTGATTATTATTTTGGGCCTTTCTTACTGCGATGGATAGACACTGACACTTTGGCTTACAGCTGCACTCAAATATTTCCTTACCAAATGCTTCTCCAGCTGTGAAATCAAATCAAATAGCCAGCAGAGACCAGATGACAAAAACAAACCTCCTTAACTTCCCCCCTTGCTGTTATTTAATTGAGTATTACATTTAATCAAAGTAAGTTCACTGATTAGGTCCAAATGTGTTGCTTTTATTAAAAAAAAGAAAAAAGGAAAAAAAGAAGGAAACAAGGATAATAAAAAAAAACCTTACAAACCTTAAAAACACTTTTCATGAAGGTTGACTGTGAATAATTAAAAAGATCCCAGTTGTAGTCATAAATGTTATGCTACAAGCTACCATGTAACACTTCATCTTTATAGTTCAAAACTCAAGTCTTAATCAAAAGAGAAAATGACTTCAGACAAAGATAGTTTGAAAAGCTTGTAGACAAAAAGGCCTTCAGATCTCAAAGAGATTGTCTATGGCATAACACAGATAGATGCTTTTATTTTCTGCAGGGTTATCACCATCTTTGGTCTGCGTGTTTAGTTTACAAATTATTCTAGTTGTTGACATTTATGTCTTATGAGGTACAATGAAAAAACACATTTAAGCTTTATTTTCAGAGACTTCAGACCAGACGTCTTATTCGGAAAAAGCCTGCGTCTTCAGCTTTAGACCGCGGTTTGCTTGAACGTTTGGGAATCTATAGTTGTTTTCCTATATGGGGCATGAATCTGTAAACTTTAATTGTGGGAGAAGAAAAAAACAAAAAAAAGTGATGGCATGCTTTCAGTGACCTGTGGTAGAAATAAAGGTGTGCTTTGTGCATCAGCGAGGAGTCCTCAAAACCGGTTAACAGCACTTTGAGCTGTCGGTCGATTTTTGCCCTGGTGAGCCTCCAGCCCGGCGTGACAGAGAAGATTGGACGTCATTAGGGTCTACACTCTTTCCGCTGTCTGGGGGTGTGTGAAATGGGTTCTGCAGCTGCCAAAAGCATGGACTGTTATTGTGTATCACCATCGTTCATCTGAAAATTCAAAGAAAGGCTCGTGCCACGGCGCTGCATATTCATCTTGCAATGTCACTTACCTGCGCTGTATTAGATTTGCAGACATATGTTTTTTATGTGCCCTCGGATGTGAAGGCGCATCTCTAACAAGAAGATTCTCCTTGGGTTCCTGTCATGCTGTATGAAAAAAAAGCTTCTGAGAAATATGATCACTCCTGTAAAACGGACCAATTATTCCCCATTGACAACCTTCAAAGCCCACTTTTATTGGCCGATTCAGCCAAATAAAACTTTATTGCATGAGCAGAAAGGGACGCCGTCATTTTTGCATAGCTTTTCCAAGCCCTGCATTTATATGATCCCCGTTATTACACCTCTGTGACATTTAAACTTTATTGAACAAGACTTTAAAATCTGTAGGCAGTATATAAAAGATTGAGGAATTTATTTCTTTCAGATGGGACGACGTTCCCCGATATTTTAAACCTGACTGGAGCAGATTGACTTGGTTTTGTTGGATCAGAAACGTTTGAGAGAAAGTATATATGTGTGTGCGTTCCTGTAATATTTTTACAGGATTTATTTAAAATCTGCAATACTAACGTACTGCAGATTTTGATATGGTACGAGGGAGTTAAGATTTCATTTAATGTTTTATTTAACTCTAGCTCCATACATTAAAAACACATGTATTTTTGCAGAACAGAAGCTAAAGCAGAAAAGGGAAAGGCATGGGGAGAAAGGTCCTGCCCCCCTCCTCTGTGTAATTAAAAGGGGGTGTCTGTCAGGGGCTGCTGCTGCTTTGTGTGGCCCCATATGTTTGGGCGCTGATACAGGGAGGATTATTCTGTTTGGAAGCCTGATAACAGCCTGTTTATAACCTTGGCACAGGCTGTAGCCTAATCTGGCAGCAGCACATCTCTCCCCACCTCCACCCCCTAAATTTTCACAGGAAACCATATTGGCTATTTTTTTCTCAACTAGGGGAACAGTCATGACCCAAAAAGACTCACCTATATCTCTTGTTTGCATGTATCGTTGTTGAGCAACATATCTATTACACAAATTGATGATTTGTAGCCTAAACTGTTGAATTGAATGTGATAAAAATTCATGAGATGTAAAATTAGTCCGTGTTGTTTTGGCTGATCATCGCACACTTAGCATGGAGCATAAAATATGCTTTATTTGCTGGATGTCTTCTTCTTTCTTCCCTCAAGGTTGTTGAGTTTTACAGACTCGGTTCTCTGTTCACCTTTTCCTTGGACGTCAGTGTTTCTCTTGTTACGAACCCCATTTTCATTTATAATCAAGTCGTTGATTAGTTCAGCCTTTTGTTCTCAGAGTATACTGCCATCATAGCCTTTCACAAGACTGAGTGTGTCATGATTTTAATTCTACTACTGCACACTGCTTTGTGATTTTAAGTCTTTTGTGCTCCGAATTGTTTCTTTTGAATGCCTAAATTACGCCTTTCCTTGACTAATTGCAACGTGATTGATTTTATAAGATTAATTGAACAGTGGTTGCCCAGTATGTGGGCCATATTCTTCAAAATGAAAAAAAGAAGAAAAAAAAAAACCTGCTGGTTGTATGATAGATAAAGAATTTACACTTTAGCATAATTGCTCTAATATGGCTCAGTCTGACCTTTTTCATTGTATAATGAGTCAATATCAGCCTGAGCAACAGTGTATTTGTGGTGTTTCAATCAAGGAAAGAAATACCAGAATCTAACTCCTTGCCCACATCTGTGCAAGTCTTGCCCTAAATGTTCACGCTAATCAGAGGGTTCTAACCTTGCTGATGAGTTTCCAGTACTCCGAATAAAAGTCGCTCTCAGTAATGCACTGTTGTATAGCGAGGACCCTTAACCGGCACACTGCGGGGAGAGGGAGTGCTCAGAGTGGCAGGCAAAGAGAACTGTCAACCTGTCACATTTCTCCCTCCTCTTCCCCCTGATAAATTAAAGTTACACAGTGTGCGTGTTGTAGCAGCGGAAGGCTGTGCAGAAAGCCTGGCTCCTCAGGTCTCAGGAGATAGCTGGCAACTAGGTCAGACTGATAATGTAATCCGCTGACTGGATCCTCAGCCCACTACATCCAGAGAAAAGCATGACAGGAAAAAACGGAAATGTGGGAGGAAAATAGGAAGTTTTTGGTGTTGTTGCACTTACTTAGCATTACCTCGCTGGCTCCAGTTAATCAGGTTTGCAGGAGAGTAATGTCCATGCGGTGTATTGTTAGAAAATGAACAGATAACGCATCCAGCTGGTGTGCCTCTGTGTGTGTGAGACTTCACACATGATTATTCAAAAAGTGTAATCCATGTATATACCTTACACTCCTCACACCGCAATCTTATTGACACGGCTTCCTTTTTATGTGTTATCTTTGCACCACATACCGCACTGCACATCCACAACAAAATAGTATCATGCAAGTCCGCGGGGAGAGAGTGACAAGAATAAGTTCCTGCATCAGCAAGGTGCATTTTCAATCCCATGCAGTATTCCAGAGAGGCTCTGTGGGCCCACTGTGACAACTCTGCCTCCCTGCAGGTGTGGAAATGAAACAGGGCCTATAAATAGCCAAGGCAGCTGGGAGTAGAGCACTGTAGAGCAGGAGGGGTGGGGGAATTAGAGGTCCAGCTGGGGATGCAGGTGTGTAGAGGCTGACCGACAGAATACGACTGCTGTCTCACCCAGGGGGCCAAAGCGAGGCGAGGCTGCACCGCGATCCAGTTTGCAAAGTAGCAAACTTCAATACGGTACATTTTATAACATCTGTTTGTATAAATAACTTCAATCTGTTACCACGGACTAGTTTGGAGTTTTGTTATATCAGTAAGCAAAGTAATTTGTCCAGTGCTTCAAAGTTAGTTTGCACAAAAAAAGAAAGGCTTTTTTTTCTTTTTTTTTTGCATCTACATGCCAGTCACAGTCAGTCATAAAACTGACATTTTATTGAAAATGTCGTGATGTCTGCGTAAGTGGAAGAATGGATTTGTTCCGTTTTAATGTTGTGAACTTCATTTGTACCAGTGAAGTGTGTTTTTTGTTTCAAGAAGCTTTAGATTTAGTGTTGAAGGTAATGACTACCTCAGAGTTGTTGTGAAGTAAAAAAAAAACAACATTATTTTAGTTTAAAAACAAAATCATTTAAATAAAAAAAAAGACAAATTACCAGTGTATGAAGAAAATTTGAAACGTTTCAGATACAAATGTAAAAGAAAGAAAAAAAAATTCAGGATTTATTGCAAATGAAAATAAAGATGCCCGGTGAATCATTATTTTGACACCTGTGCAGCCTTTAGTTTTGCATTTTGATCTCAGCGCCGGTGTTGTGAAATGATAAGTGTGGACTGGATGAATCCCAGTGGAACGCTTGACGCTGTTTCCATGGTTACGGCTATCTGACTGTTGGGATTTTCTGCTGCGGCGGCTGTGCCTCTGTCCTTCGTCTTCTGCCTTTCAGTATCACGTACAGTGTTGTCTATACAACCCCAAAACTAATTTAATGAAAATACCCAGTATTAAAAATTATTCAAATGCAGTGATGTGGAAATACGGAGTTAGTGTGACAATAATAAAACCACACTAGCACCTTTTATCTCTGTTGTATTTTGGTCTTTTCTGAGGTTTTGCATTTCACTGATGTTTTTTTTTTAAATAAACCTTTGCATGAAAGAGCTGATGTTAGTAGAAGTGAGAACAGGCTCTCGGCTTAAACAACCGAAATGTCAACCACCTGCAGTAGAGCAGAGGATACAGTAGACGTCTCTGTACGCATGCATTTCTCATGTATGTCAGCGAGGACACCCTGAAAGGCAGGCAGAGTTCAGTGTCTTTGGTTCTGAGTTTGGGCTGTTTCAGCAGCTTTGGTTTTTTTTTGCAAAGTTCACACAACTTCTGTTACAGCCCTGTTCAAAGGACTGTGGCTGTGGTGTCGCGTCCTTTACTGCACCTTCATCTCCGCTTTTAGACGGCAGTGACCTGGATTAAACCCACATAGGTGTTGAGTCTAAACAGATCAGCGTGTGTCATCCGTGTCATGCTGCATTTATAGTAATATCTGTTGACAATGAAATGACCTTTGACAGCAATGTTATACATAGTCAAGTTGAAGGGCACCTCCACCAAGACCCCAAAGTCATATAATTCATTGAAACACCCTGTCTTGCAGTTGGGACTGGGCGACATGGCCAACAATGTTCATATCAGTCAGTATTGATAATTATCACGATAAATGTCAAATCATTATTTCTTTCAAGTTTAAAGGCTGATTTTTGGTGTTGAGTGAAAATGAAAGAAACCAGACTTTAAACTTTTCTTCATGGTCAGAACATGACAAACATTTCGGAAATCTAGAGGCAGAACATTCGACAATTATAACGATAAATGTTTGTCCAGTGTCAAAATATGCATCAGTAAAATTAGATGAAACAACCAAACGCTGTGTGAGTGTTTTAGTTGAAAAGGGCAATAAAATTAAACCAAAAGACATCGTGGCCACGGTTTGTCGTATCGCCAACGTCTGGGCGATAAAACAATCTCAAAACGGGATTGAGATTAAAATTTATATTCACAAAAACATTTGGACATTTTTACTGGATGTAGATAGATGTAACACATAGAAGAAACGAATGCAACGCCTGCAGAACGCCACATTCAGATAGATTTTCCATTTGGTGAGTAAAGGCTAAGGCTGTTGGGCACAGTGGTAGGTAAGTGTTTGTACTAAAATAGTTTTGTAGTAATAAAAAAGTCTGCTGAGAGTCCGTACTGCGTTTTGGTCTCAGCACACACAGACAGAAACGGGGTGCATTCAGTGCACATCGTAAACTCTGAAATCTCCCTTGTTTTACAAAATTCGTGGACGCCGACAGACTTGATGTTACATTCAAGTGCACCTTGGAAATTGAGAAATCTTTATTTTCCTTTGTTTAAATACATAGGCCTACATCTGTCATTACGCCAAGACTATGACAATGCTTCCCCGTGTTAATATTCTAAAGTTCACCCTCTTTCTTCGGGCATTATCAGGATACTTCAGACTGGCAGCTTTATCAAACTATATACCATGATAAATATCGATATAAAAAAACATACTGTGGTCATATTTTTGCCATATCTTTTCATAGATCAATTCTAAAATGCAATGTGTTTGTCCTTGGTTCATCTATCTTCGTGAAGACTGGTGTAGTTTTGGTGTAATCCTGCTAACAAACAAACCAAAAGTAATGAAAACATAACCTCCTTGGTGGAGGTAAAAATGGGTTGAGCATGTGTTCAGTAGACCCTTGTGAGACATCCTTCTGTTATATGAAAGGGGATTTAGTGTTTCTGGTGCTGCCGATGCCACAGGGCTGTCTGCATAGTATATTGGTGTGCTCCTTTTACAAATGGCGGCCTTGTCTTTATTTTTCAAAATCAAGCTTGAGCTTTTAGGGCAGAAAATGCTGCTTTCATTCCCAATGGATGAGCTGAAATGCTTTTCATGTAAATGGTGTCTAGCACTTGCACACTGGTGTTTGCATTAATGCATTAATTCCTCAGTACTATATGCTTTTTTGTAGCTGGAGGCAAAATGACACATTCTCATCAAAAACACACTCCCCCGCTACAGTCAGACACGCACTCACTTTTCAGTGTTGATTGGCAGCAGGAGCTCCCTTTGACCCAGTATTGTGCTACACTGGGACGATCCCACAGGCCTGTGATTAATGACTAGGCTTTATCCGCTAGCAGTGTGGTAGGCCTGCCAGCCAGGCCACTTAGACTGCCTGGACCACTACCTCTGCTGTAAACACACACTCACTCTCTTCCCATTCAACGTCTTTCTCTCTGCCTACTCTGCCATCATCGTATTCATTGTTACAGCTCTAAGTCTTTGTCCTAAGTTGACCCCTTTTTTTTTTACATGCACACACACACACAGAATATTCTGCTGAGACTCTTTGCTTTTGTCTTTGTTGAGTAAGACGCTGTAGCTTCTCATTGCAAGCATTAGTCAAATGTTATTTGCATCATTTCTGCATTTGTTCGGGTAGTGTCAGGTGAGGTATCATCATGCATAAAAGTACCTTCATTTGTCATTTCTCTATTTGTATATGCAAAATTATTGGAACTGATTTTTTTTTTTCTTCGAGTCCAACTTGTCTGGTGAAAAGCCGCTATATAAACGGAGCTGGTTTCTTTAATGGGCAGAGATCCCTCCCTTGTTTTTCTCTCTCCGACAGCTACAGGCAGAGTTAGCATCACTAGCCTTTTGAATGCCAGGGTTGGCAAAACAGTAAACCTCACAGGGATTTCTGTAGTTGTGACAGTGTCCAAACAAACTGCACACACAGCAAAACAAAGCCAGTTTGACTTATTCTGCCTTGATGGGAAGCTCGCTGATAAATGCAGAGAGAGACAATATTTCCTGCCGGAGCAAGTCTCTCAAGTGTTACAATATTAATGGCACCACATACACTATCAAACATTTGGACCTGCCAAGCTCTGTGCTGCAACTTTGTGCTGAGGTTAGACGGAACTTTTTTTAATGACCAGTACAAGAACAAATAGAAAAAAAATGAACGCCATTGTCACGGCATTGTATCGGTGTGGAATCTGTCACTCACAACACAGTTATTTGATTAATTGTTTAGTCATTTCACAAAAAGATTTTCTGGCTTCAGCCTCTCAAACCAGAGCATCTGCTGGATAACCTTGTACTAAATTAGATCTGAAAGGATCGGTCGATTAATTAATTTGCCGATTTTTATTTCAAACAAAAATATCAAACGTTTGGTATTTACAGGTTCTCACTGAGTGATTCTGTTGACTTTTTTGTTTTCTGTGACATTAAACTGAATATTTGGCTGTTTTTTTGTTGTGTTTGGAGAAAACAAAATATGAACCAAAAAGGGATTGAGCAGCGAAACTAGTTTGCATCCTTGCATGCCGGTCTGTAAGATGACTCTATTCAGACTCTCAATACATTGATATTTTTAGCTTTACCATCACTTGTCATGGGACAACAAAAGGGTCCTTTGTAGTTTTGTGGCTGTGTGATCTGAACTTGTGAAGGGCCTCAGGACTTGGGCTGTCTGACAGCTTAGAAATGAGGAAGGCTGAAGAGGCGGCCATCTAAAAAAAATATCGTGTTGCTCTCCAAGACTGAGGTAGAACTGAAAGAATTATGGCACAAGAACAGGAATACATCCAAGTCCTGACAAGAGTACAAGATTAACATCTTTCAAAACTAACACTATAATTCTAGTTATTCATCTGGATCTGTAAAGGATACAGTATGTACTTTCTGTTATAACTCTCAGTTGACCGGGGTTACATATGGTACTGTGCATGTGCATATGTGTACCTACATGCTCAGTTTGCATTGGGTCTATATATAGAAAAGACAATAGGATCATATCTATTTACAGAAAAGGCTTTGGCATATAGCTAACATCATTATCATGCCATTCAAAGCACTCACTGACCACTTGTGCTTTATGGAGGGCAGCATTGTCATCATGGACGATATTGCTCCCAGTGGAGATGAAATGCATCATGGGATAATCTAAGTAACCAGACAGAATCTTTTTAATAGTAGAGGATAGTACAAACTTAACCATGTGACTCTGGACTCTGTTCAGAGTAATAATAAAGCAGCAGCATCATCTCTATGTGTGTTTGTCAGCTTTCTGTTCTCTGTGTTTTACTCTGTAAGTAGAGGGTATTTATTCTTCCAGAGAGACAAGCAGCAAGCCAGGTTTGCTTTCTAGCGATGCTGTGTAAAATGCATGTTCACATGTTGTCGAGTGAAGCCGAGCACAGCGAAGCAGAACCACAGGCACTATTGTCTACGAGCAGCCATATGGTGGGTGTCCTTGCATGGTAGCTTAAGGGAGCCTTTCTCCCTGAGATGAAACAATTTAGTTCAGAAACGAACCTCCTCTCTCAGCCTCTCCTCGTTCGTCCGACCCCGCCCCATCAGCCACCTCTGAGATACCCACCGTGTGTCACAGATCCCACCAGCGTTGCCAGGAGCAGGGATGTGCAACTGGGCATCCCAGGTAGACCCAAACAATCTCTGCAACATGGTCTCTGTGACTCCCCCTTGTCAAAAAGCCCACCCCTACTTGTCTAGCCCTTTTCCCTGCCTCCAGATGTGGCTTAATTTACTGCGACTCTGCTAATTGCTGTAATTAAGGATTAATTACTGTTAATTACCTTAGCATAAACTCATCACCAGTCAAAGAGCGGAGCCTTATGAAACGTGCCATGCAAAGGAACACACACCGTGGGGACTTGAGGAGGATTGTGTTACCGGACCTCTTGTTTCATGTCTTGTCCTGGTGCGTAGGGGCGGCTTGTAGGGCAGCAGTTAGGGCAGCATGCTAACTGTCATGGACCATCTCCTCCTGGCTCTGAACGCTTCACACGTCATCTCCTCACCAACTGTTGCCCGGGACAGCATCGCTACGCTGGCTGTCATTTGATCAGGGATTGTATTATAGAAAAGTAGACAAATTTGATACAATTAGTTGCCATAGTTCTAATAAAACATGTATTCTGTAAGCGTTTTTAAAGTATTAACTAGAATAAATAGACTATGGCAGTTTGTATGTGTGTATGTGTGCATTTACGTATGCATTGTGTATGTTTCACTGTAAAACACTTTTACTTACTGTAGGTGTGAAATGTGCTATAAAAGTACAAATTGATTGATTAACACTTCTCATGCTAACCTCCTAAGGTGTGCTGCTGCATGTTTGTTCAGATTCTCAGTTTTGTAACGTTATCTGTTTTCTATTTGGCTGCTTTAGTTCGCATTCATTTCAAGGGCCTCATGACGAGAGGAAGTCATGATCATGGAGTAAAAAAAACATACTCGTGTCTCTCAGCAAAGATACTGAAAATGCATCAGCTAAATAGAAGTATCATGTTGTTCAGGAGGTTTAAGACACTAAGTTCAACAACTTTCACGGCATGTCAGCTCTACTCTCTTATGGTATATTTTCATGAACCTCTCTGCTGTGTGTTGTTAAAAAAAATGGCTAAAAATGCTTTTCAAAACTTTTAAAAACGACTTGAGCTAATGGACGTTTATCTCAACATTCATATGATTAGTGCTTGTGATTTGTGTGCTCTGTGCTTTCCAGTGGATGGTTCACTACCCATAGAGATGTCTTTGTCTTTCTTTTAGCAGACTGGCTGTGTTCGTGACTTCTCCTCAGTTATTCAGCCTTAGTGGTTTTCAGTGCAGCCTGGAGCTGTTAAAACTGTATGGGCTGCACAGGAGTTTGATTCAATCAAGGAGATATATATTTTAAGACACCTTAAGAAAGACTGACAGCCAGGGGGCTAATGTATTGCCTATTTTGAATAATGAATTATTTTAATGAAGCTTTTTAAATGGGAGTGCTCTGCGTTGGTGGCAGGGCGGTGCTCTGAATGGTCTTCTCCTCTGGCGCTGGCTGCCTCATTATCAGGCCAGCCCCTCAGGCCTCAAACTGGCCTGCTTAAGCCTCAGATGATGACGATAATTACCGTTATTAGGAGTAGCTGCAGGGGGAACTTGTTCTGAAAAACACCAAGCTGAGTTCTTGCCTCGCTTTCCTGCCGCCACCACTGCCGCATGAGAAACTACCGATCGCCAGTGGAGAGGGAGAGATAGACAGAGGGAGAGGGAAGGAGGGAAAAAAAAAAGGAGGGGATGAGGGGAGCGGCCACCAAATCCGCCTAATGTGACGCCTGTCAGCTCGTCTCCCACCAGCTGTCACCTCCCAAATGCACTGGGGTTCATTTTTTTAATTGACACCTCGCTTTCCTATTCCATTTCTATTTTTCG
>JAPQRN010000010.1:11870209-11885397 GCA_037367275.1 Coranthus polyacanthus
CCCCAGTGAGGAGGCCAAAGAAGAGCTGGCCAAGAAATGCGGCATCACAGTGTCACAGGTAACAAAAAAATACAACTTATTTAGACTGTGATAAATGGGTCTGCCAGTAATAATCACAAAAAATGTAATCTGTCACATTCGGTGTCCTCAGAATCTTTTTTCTAGATTATAGATTTGTCTTTATTCTCTATTGGAAATACTCAAATTTACATTCACTTACATTAACAAATGAACCCTATATTGGATTGCAAAAATAGTGCAATGAACAGTTCAATACCAAACACTGATATGAGCTTCACATGCCAACATTATCTAATTTGATGTTTTACATGTGTAACGTATTTCATGCACTGGCACAGAATTATAGTTGTTCCAAAAGATAATGATAATAATAATAATAATGTCAGTATAATTAATGACAGATTTTTTTGTTTGTTAGTCTAATCGTGGGTTCAGTCTAAGCAGTATCTACACATGAATCTAGTGTATATGATAATTTCCATCCTCACAGAGATGAATATAAATACCAGTAAGATAAGGTAATAAGAAAGGTTATCTGTACGAGAGAAAATGATGTTTCATAGAGAGATAAAACATGTAGAGGACAATAGAAATATTACAGTGATCTCCTCATAAAGGAGTGAGGGAAAAAAAGGCAATTTGTCATTGAGTATTTACAGTCTTACTCCAGAAATAGTATAGAATAGATCCGTAAGCGCTCGTGTTAAAAGGTGTTAACACTAACACACTGGCATTTTATTACTGTCTTGAATCACCGTGCTGGCATATATACCGACTGAAACGTGTTTATTGAAACCGCTCTTTTGACAGGTATCAAACTGGTTTGGGAACAAAAGAATCCGATACAAGAAAAACATCGGCAAATTCCAAGAAGAAGCCAACATGTACGCAGCAAGGACCGCCGTTAATGCAACCAGTGTGTCTGCCCACGGCAGCCAGGCAAACTCCCCATCAACTCCCAATTCAGCAGGTGAGCTTTAGACCCAGTAGAGGCCACTTTTTTTGGGGGGGGCGTGGGGATGATATGAAACCAGAGCATACGGTAGAGCTCAATAATGTGCTCTTTCCTGGGCCTCATCTCAAGAATTGAGTCTCTGGTGCTGTTGAACTCACGTAACACCCCTTATCTCCCTACTGTAACTAACCCAGCAATATGATATGGCTTTCTCGCTGTTCTTTTTCCGTTTTTTTCCCCCTTCTTTTCCTTTTCCGTCTGTCTCTCTCTCTCTCCCTATCTCTTACTCTCTCTCTCTCTCTCTCTCTCTCTCTCTCTCTCTCTCGGTTATTGACCTCTTGGTCTTGTGGACGTTAATTTTTCCTGCTTCTTGTCCGGTTGACCTCGTGCATGCCATTAAGCTGCTCAGAGGGCAAGCTAAGTCTTTTGTCATATAGCGACTTCTCAACTGTATTGGATTAGGACCGGGTGTTGAAATCAAGTTACGCGATGGTTTCTTTACATCTGGGGAGCTGGGGTCCATTAAAGGACGAAGACAATTCTTTGGGCCTTCCTGCAGATCAATTATTACTTCCTTAATGAAACACTAGCAGCATGGACGTTTATCAACAAAATAATCCATAAGGCTTGTTTTAACAGGACAGTTTTATGACGTTATCTGTCTTATGGCTGTTGTTGGCTTATTTTTCCTTTTGAATGTAATGTGCAACTACTACATCCGTAGCTTGCAGGTTTGTATAAAATTCCTGTCTTATTTGCACGCTGTCCTCCAAAACTAACCCACTTAATGCACTTTTGCTTTTGCATGACCATTTTAACTCCTTTTTCTGTCCCTGTCTTCTTTGTCTCTCTCTGCTATAATCTTTGTCCCACTCTCTTGCTCTCTTTCTTCCTCTCTGACTCTATGTGTTCTCAGGTTCTGCTGGCTCTTTTAACATGTCAAACTCCGGAGACTTGTTCATGAGTGTGCAGTCCCTCAATGGGGACTCGTACCAAGGGGGGCAGGTTGGGGCCAACATACAATCCCAGGTAGGCGCCTCTACGAAGCCTAGTGTCTGACATGACCAAAAGTTCTCGAGCTCTTTAGATGACATGTGAAAAGGTTCAACGCCTAGGATCCTGGATGAACACAATAACTTGACCTACACAATGAAAGAGAGGTTACACTCAGCCTTAAGCTTTACATTAATGTAGAAGCCATTGTCAACTCATAGTTGAGTAGACGACTGCAGACAGTTTTGGAAATGGTACAACTCTCATCAGCGCTCCTGACAGGGGTTCACATAGCCACTGGTGCACTGTAGCACCCTGACCTTGCCTCAGTGGACAATGATGACCAGCGCAGTGATTCTGAGTGTTAAAACTCTCACCGAAGATTAAGAAATCATCTCCTGCGGTGATGTTCTCATTTGTTTTCAGCGCTTTTGGCATCATTATCTATTCCTCGAACCCTTTTTTCTATTCAGATCAGGTCTTAAAATGCTTTAGGACGTTCATAAATATGCAAAAGGGACGACCCTTGTAGGATGCAGAAAGGTCCTCAGGGTTGGTCTTTAATTACTGAAACTCATGTTGCTTCTAAAGGGTTATTTCTCCAAACATGTCTGAATGACCTCGCTCAGGTTTGAGTTACAAAAGGAAACTATTTGACTAAATTGAGTAGAGTTGTCTGATTTGTTGTGAAATCCATATGGCAGGTGTGTTTTCATGCATAACCTGGCTGGCTGCTCTGCCAAAAGCTACTAAGAAGCTTTCCAATAAATCCTTGAGAAACATGGAAATGGCAGTATTCCAATAAAACTTTTCTAACAAAATAATGTAAGCTGTGACCTCAGTTTAATCAGATTTTTTTCTGGCAGCTGCATCAAGAAAACATGTTAAGATGTGAAATTTCATCAGGGTATTTGTTCATGGCATATGTGTAAAAAAAAAAAGGTGTAAAAAACAAACAAACAGAGAAGTAAGAAGCAAGATTAATGTATTTGCATATATACACATATGGCAAAAGTGCCATAAAGAAGCCAAATATTCTTAAATGTAAGTGGTCTTGAATTAAGCAAAGAAATAAAAAATCTGCCCATGGGGTAAGCACATTTGTAAAACGAGAATTAAAGTGCAAAGAAAATGCCAGTATTTATGCCAGTTGTGCTTAAAAGTAATGACAACACAGTCATTCGGGATGCACCTAATATTCTTAAATGCAGAAGTTGTGCGATTGGTCTCACTCTTAAAATAAAGAAAACAATCATGTTCCTCTGCTGGGGTAGTATGTATTTGTTTGAACTTGTTTCTGGTTAAATCTAGGTCAGTATTAGCTGGAATATCTTATCAAGACAAAGTTAGATGTATTTTCTTCTAATGAAAAACATGCTTGACAAGATCATTTTTTTTCTTTTTTGAGAAAAAAACAATGGTAATTTCCCAGGAACAAGGCTTTTTACTTTCTTTACTTACTTCCTTCTTTTCAGTGTAGTAAACAGTATCAACAGTACCATGCTGCTACATTTAGCAGAACGAGGAGAGAATTGCAGTTTAATGTCTGATTGTGATGTACTGTTTAACCACAACTGTAATTATAATTATAATCATTGTGTTGCATCATGTTGCGGTTCTTGGATTTTTGTCCTTTTGCAATGTCTGTTATCAAGCTTGTATTAGGAGGCAAATTATTCTGATTCTCTGTTTGTAACCTTTTCCTGTTTATGGTACCCTTTCACTATCAGACTGACCTTTCCTTGTGCATGACTGTCTTTGTTAACCAGAGCTTTTGTCTGACCGGGCCTTTTGTCTGTGTGTCCCTGCTGTTCCAGGTGGATACCCTTCGCCATGTTATCAGCCAGACCGGAGGATACAGTGACAGCCTCGCAGCCAGCCAGATGTACAGTCCACAGGGCATCAACGTAAGACCTGTAAACAATCTCCCTCTGTCCTTCTCAACATTTCTTTGTTGCCTCACTTTGCAATGACTCTTCAGTCGCAGGACGTGTATGATATTGTGTAATTCTGTGTGCATGATGGGATGCCACTTAGCAGACTTTTCCTGGGTTGGGCTGTTGTCCAGCCGGTTGCCCCCCCCCCTGCTCCTGCCGTGCCCTAGGTGGCAGGCAATGAGGCAGCAACCAGGCTGAGTAGCTGGACATGCTCCGAGACTGTCGAAGGATATTAGTGTTAGTGAGGCACCTGCAGTCGACAGGAACAAGGACACAGATGTCATCCTCTGTCCCAAAACTGCTCTCACGTTGGCACTATAGGACATCTCCCCCTTCTCCTCTAAGACTGGAGTTTTTTTTTAAAAAAAGAAAAAGTTCTCAGTTGCTAATTCTTAAAATAACTCTTTAACTAGCCTGTCAAAGGCTGGGCCAGTTTTCTAGGTGCATTTTCTGGGCTGGGCTGGGACAGGCAACACTGGAGGCAGTGTGTTAGCATGTAGATCCACAGCGACAGGCTGCGCGGGGCTGAACAGAATCAATACGACAGTCACAGGGACAGAAAGAGCGGGGCTTTGGGCTAGCAGTCCAAGCACATTGGTCAGATCATTCATCCACAGGAACAGTGACACTGACAGCAAAGCCTGCAACACCCCTCACGCTCAAAGAAAAGCATGGATGCATACATGCGGCCCGCCATGTAACATTTAACAGCGTCCTGTTTTCTACAACATGAGATTAAGTAATAAATAACAAAATGTACACTGCAAAAAAGGGCAATAAAATGGTGGAAATGCGGTCGTAAAATTTCATGCTGAGAATCCACAGACATCTTAAAACTAGCGCAGCCGGACTAAAAATAAGTACGTTTATCTAGACGTAAAGAAAAGGTTTAAGAAATGATCTCAATGTATAAATAAAAAGTACGTTTGTTCTGTACGGCATTTTGCCTGTATGAATACGTGACCGCTGTGCTGTGGCACGAGACTGATGAAACAGTAAATTACAGTCAGTTATTGTCCGTTCTTAACATGTGAAGAGATAAGTGAAGGATGAGCCAGTCTGGTTATTCTAGTTTCAAGCATTAAGTCACGGAAAACCCCAAATAAAACCAGTCACGACTTAAAATGTCTTATAAGGATAATAAGGACAAAAATCAAGCATATGTTGCTTTGGGTTAAGATAGTTCATTTTAATTGGATTTTTGCAGTGTATGACAACAAACCTAACCTCCAAAAATGTTTAATATTAGGTGTTTGTTTTCTTGACATACTGTATATTTTGATTATCCTTGAATTTTTATAATTAAAGCATTGAAAGAGATAAAACAGCTTGGTGGATTAGGACGCTCAGCGTTAATTGCAACATCCTGTCATCTCTCTAATGAAGGCACAAAATGCCCCAAAAATGTATTTAAAGAGGAAAAAAAACATATTAACTATAGAGAATATTGCTCGTAATGATAGTAATATGAGCGTCATTGTACTTTTATGATGAATACTCTTCAGACAATTCAGGTTGTTTCAGTAGGAGCGCGAATGAAGTGTTGGGGCTTGTATTGTATTTATTATATATTTATTTACTTTCTCCTAGATGATATTTTTTCTTTGTAAGATCTACTGACTGAACTCTCATGGTTCACCTCTCCTATTTTATCCTTGAACAGCAATTACACCCTTGAAATTGCTGGTGGGTGTTGCCTCTCCCAGAGAGCGGAAATGTTTTTTTTTTCCCCTCATTCTTCCTTTTTTTTTCCCTCATGCCTCTGAATAAGATGACAGACAGTCTTTACGCAAAATAACAGGGTTTAGAAATAAGAGGCTGCCACAGCACGTTCCCTGCTCTCACTAATAGCATGGAAATTGCAATTAATGTCCGTAATGGTCTTTAGTCAACCTTTTATCATGATTTGAGAAGGCTTTCATTTTAAAGAGCTATTTTTTTATTGTGATAATTTATTCTTTTATCAGCCATCTCAGGGGTATATTCTGAGATATATGAAAGTCTGTGTTCATCCCCACTGTTTATCTCACATTATGTCAGTCGCTCAGAGGGAAAAAGAAAGGAAGTGGTGCAAGAATATTTATAATGAACGTTCTTTAAAAGGCCGTGTTTATCAGTTGTTAGTGCTGAAAGTAAAAGTGTGAAGTTTAATAGCTTTTTAAATATTGAATTTTTAGATACGTGTGGCCTTTTGCAACCTGAAAACCCTGCTCAAAACCAACAGGAAAATGTAACGTGTAGTCACAGGGACAGTCGGCATGCTTTTGTCTTTCCGACTCAGACAGGGGTCAGTTAAAAAAAACAAACGTTATAAGGCCCATAACTCTTCTGTCTTTAAAATGATTTATTTTCTCACTAACTGACTTGTTAACTTAATTTATGAACTAAATAACTTGGTAAATACATCAGATATTTTACTTCATCTAATAGCTGTAACTGATTTGTATTTGTAAATGCTTTCGTATTCGTTTGAAGGGTTGAATTTTAAACGCCCAGAGTAGTCTTTTATCTGACACTGGAGCATGTATATTAATGAATTTTTAAACATATACTGTAGCAATACGAACCAAAAACTATTACCAAGTAAAAACACTCTAGTATTTTTTATGTTGAGGTGCATAAAAAAATTCCATTTTTTTTGCCCTTTTTCCAAAAAAGACAAAATTCCTAACAGGCTGTTTACATGACTTATGGAAATTAATATTCCACTACAACACTCTTAACATGCAGCTCTGCATATGACTAAAAATAGGATTTGGTCAAAGGTTTCCACTGGTGGCAGATGTTCCACTGTGTGAACTCAGCCTCCCTCTTTCTCTCCTTCAAACACCTTCTTGAAAAGGTCGGCTTTTCGATATGACGCTCATATCCAAAAACCTGCTGAGATCCTCTTTCGTAGTCCTTAAAAGTAGGTGGGTTTCTTCTTCCGACTTGAAATGTGGATTTTTGTGCATCTCTGCCAGATCTTTGTGTCGCAACCTGTGGTAAAACACACAAACGAGACGCCGCGTACATGCCCAAAGACTCCTCATAAAACCGGAATAACATCGGAATATCCCACGTCTTGGTAATTCAGAATATCCAAACAGAATATGCTGTTTACATGACGCGTCACATATTAATTTTGTACTGTTGACTGTTTGGGGAAATGGTGTCTTCTGATGTTTTAACGACCAAATACTCAAAACTAATGACTACATCAATGGACAGTGAAAATAGCCACTAGTTCATTTGTGCGTCTTTTTTTTCTGTTTCTGTTTTGTGTCATATTCTGAATGGTCTGATCTTAAACCTGACTTTTTCCCCGTCGTATCTCCTCAGACAAATGGCGGCTGGCAAGATGCCCCGACTCCTTCGTCAGTGACATCACCCACAGAAGGACCCGGAAGCGTTCATTCGGATACTTCCAACTGAATATATCCATCTCTCCACCTCATCCACAAAAAAATGAACTGACCTTGCTATTCACAGTATTAAACAAAGGAATTCACTGTCCCGCAGTTTGAAGAGGTACTGTGAAATCCTAAACAGAAAAAAAAAAAAAATCATATTTCCTCTGCTATAAAGTTGGACATTTGGGATACAAACAAACAAAACGTTTCAAAACAATAATGTAATCAATGGAGATGTTTGTACAGATTTCACATTATATCCAGAGGGCTGGGGTTACTTATTCACTCGTAATGTTTTCACTCATAATGATGAAATGTTATGATAAAGTAAATAAATCCAACCATTGGTTTTAACTGAAAATACTTCATTCTACCTCTCAGCCACTAAAAAAAGTAGAAAAAATGTCAGTGACCATTATTTGTTTTGTAAAAATGGAACTTTTGTCTTTGCAAGCAAGAGGCACATCTTCTTACTTACATTTTGTTGTCTCTCACCTATTCTATGGTACGCCATTTAGACTTAAATATTGCTCAGTTGTTTACAATGTGTGCTTGATAAAGTATGTTCATCTTCCCCTCTGTCTCCGACAAGTCAAAACAGAGTTCTGTCGGGAGATTTTACCTCTAAGGTAACCCTGTGAAGTATGTTATCTGTAAAACAATAAATAAATACTTGTCATCAAATACGGACAAGCTTGACATCATTCATTAAGATGGATTATATCAACCTGAATTATTTTACACTCTGTTGGTTTTGGTTCTACAGCATATTGGTAGAGTGACAGTAAAGTGCAGTCAGAAATGCAGGATTTGCTGATGCAATGAGGAAAAGATTAATTTAGTTTCTTTCTCTGTTGATACTAGATGCAGAAAACTTTTTTAATTTACTGAAATCCTCCATGATGTTTTTATAGTCCTCCGCCATCACAGATATGTTATTGACGATGCCAAAATGCTGATGTAACCAAAACAAAACTTTCCAGAAAAGCGTGTCAACATGAAGCCAGATTTACTGTATTCTTTCATTAAAGATATTGTGCATTATTTCTTTTTTTTCTTTTTTTTTTTTCTAATCATTGAAATGACCATGTTCATGTCATTGAGCTCTGGTGCTACAATCAAGCGCATAACGCTGCCCCGTTAAAAGAAATATTAGGAGGTACATCGCATTCTGCAGAAAAGAACGTTTGTCAAAGAGTTTGTTTTTCACCACATGAACCACAATCTACTTAAACGGAGAAGCAATTATGTTAATAGAGTTTTACAGGCTTACACAGTGGATCCTTGCTCCTGAATATACAACCCAGGTCCAGAGATGCTGATGATGATCACCGCCATGAAAGACGCATCTGGATGTATCTGAACTGCTGCTCAGCTCCATGTTTTCAAAGGACACTTTGATGATATTAATGATATTAGTTTCCATATTTTGTTGAATAGTGTCCTCATCTGGACATTTCAGTATATTATTCTGCTGGTACTGCTTTAGTAACCCTAGAACTGACACCAAAACAAATATAGACATCGGAATTTATGCTTGTCTCAGTACGACCAGGCTGATTTTTTTTTTCTTTTCAGTATCAAACATTTATGAAAATTGTAAATGTTAACCATTAAGCACTAAAGAAGGGACGAGTCGTTATGTCAAATAATGTGTTTCCTGGGCAGTCTAATCTTGTTTATAGACACTTTTTTATGCTGTGTGGCCTATTTGTTTTGTATTTTGTTATTTTTTTTTTAATGGTATGCTTAATGTAGGCTATTACTTTTTTTTTTTTTGCTTTCCAACTCTCGTGAATTAGCTCATGAACTTTCAACATGTGTTTATGTGCACCATTGTGCTTGACTTGCTTTGTTGAAAAGGATTTTCAACGCATTAAAATGATATGTAATACAGAGAGCTCACACATTAGCCTCTTTTTATTGTGGCGTTTATGAGAGAGCAAAGAGTCTTCATTTACCATCACATGAAAAAATCTGTGGCACGATGGTAATCGCAGTCACTGTGCGATAACTGAAAGTCAGCCAAGGTTAGTGACTGCCAGTAGACATCCGGCTTTTATAGCTCAGCATCTCCCTGCCTTCCATAATGGCACCTATCCAACATATTAATGTAGTGGCCCTTAGAAAAACACAACCTATACTAAAATCAAGGAATGAGTGGAAGGACTTATCAGTGACACACAACGAAAAGGACACTCAGTGATTACTTTCCATACAGTAAATATCAAATCTGATCGGAAAAGAGAAGAATAGTGATGTCCTTGTGAGATTCAAATAGTGCAAACAACACCACTGACATTATTTGGCTGGACAGTTGCATGTCTGACAGAATTACTTTCATAGCAACTGAATATTCATAATTGGCCAAACACAGGGGTTGAGGGTATAAGGGAGCAGTTGGCGGTAAAGTCTGTGGACGGTCATGGGCCTTGACTGCTGAGTGAGTGTGAAATGCCAAAGCCAGACTGCTCCCCTTGCACCCTGAGGGCAGCGAGGAGCAGGCCTGCTCTCACCAACACAGTGGGCATCAAAAACAATCTGACAAGACCTCATCCAAAAAAACATCTTCTAGCATGCGCACAATCCCTAGACGCTGATGAACATGTGTCCGTTTTGTGATATCTCGGGTCATTAGCACAGATCAGGCTTACGCGCAATAATCTAAAGCAGATACATCGCGCTAAATACGTTGCGAAGATGACTGTTTTTCTGTAATTTGGAGGGATTTTGTCATGCAGTGTAGTTTTAACACCTCCTCATTCCTCAGAGGTGGTGGCACTGTGCAGGCTGATTGAAATCTAATGTTGCTGTTGACATCTGCCTCCCCAGCTGTCATTGTACCACTGCTTGTAATTACAGCTGCAGTGGAAGAGCATGGGTGGGTGGCCCAGACACCTTGTCTCACCCTCTCAACAGAGACCAGCATACTGCTCTAATGTGCACTGACACAACATCCCGTTCCCTGCTGCTGCTGCTGCTGCCGCGGCCGCCATTGAACTGACTGACCACACGGGTCTCTGAGTGGTATGTCCAAAATGTACTCATTCACACACTGTCACATGGACAGAGGTTACACTGGGTGCAGCACAGCTCTTTAAAATACAGCTCCGCAAGTTTTTGTGTTGCTTATTTTGGAGGATAAGAAGAGACGGAGTTTGAAAATGTTCAATACAGCGTCTGAGACAACATTTTTGAGTTGTTAATTAAACAGAAGTAGTACACAGTGGAGCTCAGGCATGAAGAGAGTGTTTTCTTTCTCCACAAGATGGCATCATGGTGGTTTAAAAACCCTCATATTACAGTATTCCTATGATGATATGACTGTAATTGAATTGAACTGTAACTGTCTAACTGTATAGTAACTGTATAATCTGTGACTCTTTGGTGTTCTTATCAGTATTTAAACTGTATTACTTACAGCTTATGTTTGCTTTTTCCCTGTGATCTCTCTCCCTCTCTTGTTGTCTGTGCATTTTCAAAAATGATAATGGCCGTTGTGAAAGTAATGTCACAGTATATATATTTCTCAGCAACAGCTTTGTCTATTAACAGGTTCAAATGTGACCATGTGCTTACAGCTTGTTGCACATCACACAGCGGGCCAGCACTGTACAGTTCTGATCCACTTGCAGGCTGCATTATTGAGTATTTACACGTAAACTTTACACTTTCACTCCACTTCATTTCAGAGTAAATTTATTACACTTTGTTCCATTTATTTGACAGCTGCTGCTTACTCTGCAGAAATCAGCTCATAAAATATGATGCAGTGTGTTGACATTTTACAATAAAAAGGCTTCAAATGTAGTTCAACCGAGGTCTACTTGAACCAGTAGACCTCGTGAAAGTACAATGCCCGTTGTGCATTGTACTTTCATTTTAAATATTTGATCTAATTGTGTTGAGGATACTTGAGCGCGTTAACTTGTCGTTTCCAACGCAGGACTTTATTGCATTGCGGTTTTTGCTACTTTTACACACATAAGAGTCAATCATTTCTGTTGAAGCACATGTTCGCTTGCCTGCCTGCCTCTGGTGGCCCCCCGAGCGGCCATAAACTGAGGAGAGGGCCGCCTCGCAAGCAGCAGCGCTGTGGAAACGTTGTGTCAGAGCGCCCCTAGCGTCCGCAGCGCGGCACCGCACACACCACCACCACCACACAGGGGTGCAAACTATTCGGTGGTTTCACAGAAACAGGGAACATTCCTTCACCCCGATGCTCCTCCTCTCTCCTCACGGTGCCAAATCCTCCCGAAAGCCCGTCGTACCAGTTATTTTAAACAAGAAGCTTTCTGTGTCGGCGGAAAACAACATGGCAGACGTCGTCCAGTCTCGAAGAAGAAGCGACGGGATTGTGGTAATTACACGAATCGGACAAGTGTCAAACAGCGCAGGAAAAAAAAAAAAAAAAAAAAAAAAGTTTTGTAATCCACGCGTTCACGCGGCAGATGTATTTCCTTCACAGCCACACGCGGTTGCTTTACGCGAAGAAGTCCCGGTGCTTCTGTGCAACTACTTTTTACAAACTTGTGAGCGACGCGCGTACATAAACTAATGTTTACGATCGTGTTGTTTTCTTTGGGTTTCCCCCCCCCCCCTCTCTCTCTCTCTCTCAGATTGACGATGACTGGCCAGGCTACAGTTTAGACCTCTTCAGCTACCCGGCTCATTACTCTGGAGATTTAGACTGTGTCATCATTCCGCACGGCGTCATTATGGACAGGTACACGCACGTTTAGACTCAGATCTGCTGTGAGGTTATGAAGGGACCATTTAAAAAAAAACAAACCCCCCCCCAAAAAAAGCCAATTATTGTACGAAAATGACATACATGTTTGTTTGCATAGTCGCTATAGTTGAAATCAGTACCAAAATACTGATATATTTCATTCCTAAATCCAGCACAAATTGACAACTGCATGTCAAATTATATACCAAAAAATAAAATAAATACACTGATGTTCAGAGCAGGGAAACACGGCCTCCTGTTCGGCTTCATGTCGGATAAAACTTAAACAAAGCAACATATATGTCAGGAGGCCAGTTTCGTGTATACATCCTTCATGATAATACAGTGCACTGTTATTTTTTTTTGTCCAGACAACAAGAAAAGCAGTGCATGTGAAAAATGAAAGTTTTTTTGGATACGCTGTACGTACATCGTGTATCGTAATAAGTTATTTCAGGGCCCGAGATCCAAACCTCCTGTAACTCTGAACCAGCGGCGTAAAAGACGAGGGTTTTTTTTTTCCTTAAGTGTAGTGAGTCGTGACCGTCAGTGTCTTCGCGTGGAAGGAAATGCAACTGTCAAAGAGCGCGTTCGCTTTTCATGTCGTTCACAGGACGGAGCGCCTCGCTCGAAACATCATGGACGACCTCGGGGACCACGACATTGTGGTGCTGTGCGTGCTGAAGGGGGGGTACCAGTTCTGCGCCGACCTGGTGGATCGGATCAAGGCACTCAGCCGCAACTCCAACCGTACAATTCCAATGAGGGTCCACTTTATCCGTCTCAAGAGCTACCTGGTGAGACTCTGACCGCTGCGGGACAGAAAACAGAGAGGAGAGGAGAGGAGAGGCACTCTTCATGCTCACGATTCTCAGCGTCGATGGCTGCGAGTCTCATGACTTGGTCAGAAGATGCCAGAGTTATATTTTATATAACATAATTAACAGTGGTATCTTTGTGTTAACTTTGCCTGGATTGCGCTGTTTTCATGCGGCCACCACAGCCCACACATAACACAGATTGTACAATTATTTTGACCCAAGATTTTGTTGGTTGAATTTTTTTTTTTTTTTTTTTTTTTTTTTAGATGTGGAATGTGCTCACACTTTTTTATTTCCGCAGAATGACCAGTCCACAGAGGATCTTCACATAGTTGGAGCAGAGGATCTGTCGTTTTTAGAAGGAAAGGTAATATCCGCAACTACATCTTAGAAAGCAGGTATTTTCTATTGAGCAGTTCCAAAGTCCGCTGGAATATCGTGAGCTTACAGTAAAAACGCACGCAGACAAGTGGCATGGAGATGGTGGGTGCCGATAGACGACTGCCTCAAGAGGGCAGCCTCTCTTTAAACTGTCGTGTCTCTCTCTGTGCTGAGGATCCTCCCACTCAAACTGTGCAGTGAGTGTAAACGGGAGGATGCGCAGAGTGTGGACCACAATAGACCAGCAGTCCTGTCATCAGTCTGAAACCTATAGCATTATTTAATTTACTGTAACTGTGACAAAGAAAGTCAGCAAAGTAAAGTCTGTACATTTGAGAAGCCGAAACCAATTAATGATTGGAAGGATATTTTATTACCAGACAGTCAATTAACAGTCGGGACCAATTTAATTTTGTTCAATTCCCCTAATTTATCAGCTTTTGTCGGTAATTAACCACCGCTTTCCAACCTGGGAAATCAGCGGTTTGAGCTAATTCCTGTGGTTGGAAAATTTCTAAAAAAAAAAAAAAAAAGTCAAAGTTTACCTATTTTAGAAGTTCTTCTACGGGGAAGACTTCAGATGATGAGACTCTGGGCAAAGCGGAAAAGGCTTTTGTGCCTTAAAACCGTTCAAACGTGCCTTTTTAGAATATGTCGCACGAGCGCAAGTGTGACGTTTTGCAAAATTTCAGATCAGGTGCGTTTCTTCAGCTGATGGAGGTCTGAAAAGCAATTTGCAAATCTGCGTCTGTGAGCGCTCGCACGTCTGCACTGTTTCTGCCACTCGCTCCTTGTTTTCCCTCTACACGTGTGCGCTCAGGTACGCAAACGCGACTACGGGACTCATAGGCCGAGAGTATTCCTAGTCACTGTAAAGTCAGCTGATCTGAATACTCATAGTCACACACATTATCTGAACACACCCACACACACACACACTAATGCACTCTGAAGTCAGGCGTGGCACAGATGCCAGGAACATGAATACAGTATGAGGTAGTAAGCTTGAGTCATTGCCGGCTGCTCCACTCACAGTATTTTAAGTGCACTTTTGAAATCCCAGGACTGTCTGTGATGTCCAACTAAATTTAGGCACTCGCTCTCGACTGAATGGCGTAATGTTTTGCGGAAAAAGTGAGCTGACTGTGTCACTAGAGCTACATTACAAACAGGAGTTGTTACTTCTTTACCCATGTGTAGAGCAGCTGACATGAATCTGCGTCGACTTAAATATGTGAAACTTTTATATTCCCCTGGGTTTAGTGCACTCTAAATGAATGCATATGAATAACCGGGCCCAGACAATGCATGACTTTATGCTCGGATGAATCCTTTGTTTAAAAAAAAAACAAAACAAGAGTAAACCTTGGACAGTTAGTTGGTTGTTAAAGACTAGAGCTTATATCTTGACCTAGCTAAGAAAAAAGCCCAGGTTGTGTCTCTTAATATAAAGAGTCCCCAGTTGTCTCTTGTTGATTAGAAAAACATTTGCAGAATTTCAGCTATTTCAGTGCGGTGTTCCAGTCTGGATGAGGTGGACATTTTTCAGGTGCGTTTATTTCCTTGACTGATTAAAACATATAAATCAGTAAAATGACAGATAGAAATCTTGCTCACATTACTCGTTTCAAAGTGTGGTTGGCTGCGTTGCGGCTCATGTTGCAACACTTCTCTCTACACATCTTCAAAATATGAGACCCTTAAAGATTTATGTGTCGTTTAGTTCCAGTGAGGCAAAACTCGCAGTGCAGGTTAACCCGTGTTTACAAGTCTCTCGTCACCTTTTACTTTTCACTTCAAGTGTTGGATTCGATGCTGTTTAGGTCACTAATTCCGTGCCTTTTTTTTTTTTTTTTAACGTTTGTGTCCGAGGGTTTTATCTTGGAATGCGTGTGTGGCTGATTAAAAGATGCCGTGGCTTTTTTATCTGTTCCTAACCAAGAGTAATTGTTTGCC
>JAPQRN010000010.1:11889232-11932780 GCA_037367275.1 Coranthus polyacanthus
GTTTGTCACCTTTTATGCTCAGGGGAAAGCAGTAGTTTTGCACACACTAGGTGCACTAACTACCTCTTTTGTGAGCTTTAGTGGGATCATTTCTGTAGTTTTTTTTAATTAACATAAAAGTATTTTTAACGTGTGTGTGTGTGTGTTTGTGTGATATAAGCGTCGTGTGTCCCTACTCTTTAAACATTCGCTCATTAATAAATAAACATCTATTTGTGTTAGATTGCGTTTAAGTGGCAGCTTTGATGAGCTTGATCGCGGATGAGAAAAAGGTCGAGTGCGTGCTTTTCTTGGTCTTACTGTACATGAAGGAGGCCTGTTGATTATCTAAGCATCATTCTAAATGCTGTCATATAATTTCCTTCTGCAACCAGTTCTCCGTAACTGCTAAACTTTGCGCTAACTAGCGTGGGACTGTGTCTCTCTTGAGTGTACGCCGGCCGAAGTAGCATCTTTGAAAGAAAACAAAAAAGTCTAAACATCGAGTTACCGTTCTTTGGTTAGAAAATAGGTTAACTGAAAAATGAACTTGTAAAGGGAACAAAAGAGTGAGGTGCTTGTGTTAAGCTGCTGCGTTCTTTGTGTACACCTGACACATGACTCCCAGTCTTTAAGCAAAGGAACACGGAGAACTATAAAAACAAAACCGCTTTTCTCTTGGTACTGAGGTCTGCTGGGGATTACAGTGAATTGACTCTGTGACCTTTTAACAGAATTTGGCTCCATGGATAATGTCTGTATAAAGCGCTCCGGTAGAATGCTACTGTATAATTGTTAGACCATTTCAAGTTTTAGGCTACTGTTTTTTTTTTGTTCTTTTTGCCAGTAGTGGAAGAAGTATTTGGATTAAACCATAGCACAATATAAAAAAAATACACCTTTAGAAGTAAAAGTTGAGCATTCGCAATCTTGCCAGTATTAAATTGAATTAAAAGTAAAAAAAATAAATAAACTACGATGCACTTATGTGTCAGTAAGTGTTTTACTGTTGTAGCTGGTTACGGTGGCTTTATATTACTTTATATTTTAAACAGTTAATAATGTTTTATACTACAGTTGATCTGGCTGATATGCCTTGAGACGTTAACCTACAAAACACTTACTAACTTGGCTGCCAGATGGGCTAAGACGTAGCCTCCAGTACTGTATGCCGTTATAGGTATGCATGATTTAAATATGAGTAGAGCACTAAAGGGAAGCAGTGCTCGGGTGAATGTAGTCTACTTCACATTACTTCACACCGCTGTTAGGGAAGCTGATGTGTTTGGTTATGAGGCTGGGACCACTATAATTGGCCTGAAATTGGGAGTTATTTTAAAGGTTTCTAACCGCAGAGGAGCCACTGGAGGAAGAACTGGCCGGACAGGACAGCTTTGTGAAAGCCTCCTCCCTAAACTGACCCCTGCAACAAAAGCTGCCAATCCCAAGAACAGGTGGCCCCTTATGTTGGAGGGGAATAAAAGGGACATTTGTCAGGGCCCTGGGAATCCGAGTCCCTCTTTGAAGCGCTTTATACTGTACAGCTAATCTTATTCGCATCATGTGGGGTAAAAAGGAGTGTTGACCATTTCATTTTGATTACGTGCTCTGGGGAGTATACGGTGGTAGTACGATGAGACCACAGATTATTTGCCGTGTGGTATGTGTGAACTCGCATTCCACATCCACTGCCATCCACATGCCAGCCCCTCTCTCGACCTCGCTTTGAACCGGGACATGTGACTCCTCGTTCATCCGCGTTGTTTATACGGCACGAAAGCGGGCAGCGCCGCGGAGAGAGACGCGAGCTCAACGCGCGACGTGTCTGACTTCGCTCCGCCAAACTGCGTGCGCTCCGTCGACTTTTTAAACTCCGGTTTTAAAAAAAACACCACCTTTTAGCAGCGCGGCGGCGACTTTCCGTAAGCTGCCACGGGATTGGTCCGGTCAAATACAACGCGGCTTCTGATTGGCCGAGAGCGTCCTGTTGACCGAAGGTGGACTCCCAGAGAGTCGGGAACGCTGGAAGCAAAAAATTCCAGCTACAAAACTGCACCATGCGCCTCCCCTGAGTGGGTTTGGAGTAATCACCGGGAAGCCGTTCGTACTCAAAATATATTAAATTATGACAACGCCTAACTAATCCTGGAGTTCCCACGCTATGATCTCACTCTGTCTGAAGGATTTTAAGGAGAAACATCGCCGCTGTTGCCCGCCAGTAATGACGCTTCTCAACTACACAGGTAACTTTGTTTAAACTCCAGGCGTTAGCATGGATGCTAACCGCACCGCTAACAGCTTGTTGCGGCAGTTGGTTAGTTGTTGCTCTTTACCCGACTTTACAAACTCAGCAAGTAGCGTTAACGGGAGTATTTAACGCGGAAAGTGCCCGCGGCGCGTCGTATCACTCTCTTTTTTTTGAGTTTGGATATTCTGTTAAAAGCAACAACGGGGAGGAGGAGGAGGAGGAGAGGGGGGGGGACGAGCTACTTTTGTTGGTCCGTTTGAGAACAACAGCTCGACACGCTCTGTTCGCGATCGATCTCAAACAAGGGAAATACTTCGCCCGGTCTCAGTCACAAAACCACCGGGCTCGTTATCGAGATGGAAACGGTATTTGACATTTGGGCGGCACGTACTAGTTGTTGTTGTTTGTTTAGTTTTTTTTTTTGTAACCTAATTTTCAAACGTGACGGACGCGTATGTCGCCCTGCCTCCCGTCTGTAGTCCACTTGTTGCTGGCCATTCATTATGCAGTGTTGACTATCCACGTTGTTGTGCTTCGAGCCGATGACAAGCTCAAATTGTTGTTCCGTGAATAATGTGTGGCTTGTCAAGTACGACTCTTCAAGTTGTGCAGCTTAATGCAATCCTAATTTAAATTTTTTTTTTTTTTTGGTTGTTAAATTAGCAACCAAAAAAAAAAAAAAAAATTACAATTACACGCAGCAAGTAAACGTGTTTCACCGTAGCATCCCAGTGTGAAGCTTTTAAAGTCAAGGCTTTGGGTTGAGTGTTGCATAATATCCAAAATTAGGTACGGATGGTCCACTATTATGTATGTTTAACGATTTAGGTATTTGCGCTGGGCTGTATCTGAACATTTACTGACTGAACAACTTTCCCCCTGCTTTATTCCACAGATGGACTAAACAACCAAGCGAGAATGGAGGTGTGAGACAAAAGAGGGACGTTGTTTTCTTCCATCCTACTGGAAACTACCTTTTCGATGTGGGCGATCACAGATAACAGGATTTTAAGTGAAGTTAAATGATGGCATCACGTTGGGTTCATTCTTGTGAAGATGATGAGAGGCAACAAGCGAGATCTTCTTTCTGCGAGGTAAGAAGACTTAAGCCTCGAACTCAAATGATTTTATTCATAAAATGGTGACCCTTTTTTTTTTTTTTTTTTGTTGCTGCAAGTGACTGTGGTTTCATTGTGCTCCGTCCATCAGTTTGGTTTTGGGGGGAGTAATGGGTTTGACACTTTGGCCCAGCTGTTCACACTTGTAACAACTCCTGTCAGTGTTTTTCTCTTTATCTCTTGGGTGTTTCTTTACTTTGGTTCTTTTGATATCGGGGTAGGGTTGATAATTTTAGATGAAGAGATGGAAAGACAGGTTACAGTTGCAGGAGAGCGTTGAATTAGGTTTGAAATTTGAATCAAAGTCGTCGCTGGTGGAAGTGGGAGGCGACAATGGAGTGGTAGCTGTTAATTTAAACCTAATCTTTAAGATTTTTAAGTCACGACCCCTGTAATACCAGACAGGACACCATCTGTTCCTCTGAAAGCTTGTTGTCTGAATGAAAACCTTCACGGTAAACTAGGTAACACATCCTACTCTTTGAAATTAAATGGCACCTATTTATAGTCTGTAGTTTTCTTTCATTTCCTCCACCTCCTTTTAATCTAATATTCAGCCATTCAGATAAGCATCGCTTCTTCTGTGTGAATAGTTTGTAAATGAGGGATGTAAAGCTCCTCCTTATGTTGTTGCTTCTAATAAGCTTTCATGCACTGAATTTGATTTAGATCCCTGAACCCTGGAGAAAACAAACCCAGAGTAGTCGGTGAGATATTAAAAAAAATTAGCCAATAGTGGCATTGATGTTATTAGATTTTTGAATGTTATTTAGAGTTGATGGTTCAGAATAATATTTAGGGGGAAGTGTAAGAGCACAGATTAAAGATAAGGTCTTTATGAGAAAGGAAACAACACACTAAAAGCTCATTCAGAAGTCGTACTGCAGAGGCGGCTTGTATTACAACCGTGTGCTTTTTACAGTCGGAGCTGATGTAAAACAAACTCATGATGTTCTTACGTTTGCCATTAAGACCATCGGGATACACCTCCTAAACTTCTGAACAAGTTTACTGACTTGTACTTAGTATAAAGGTGTCCGTATTTGTTGTGAAAAATGTTACACAGTGAATTAACTGCTGGTCACAGGGCGCAAAGTATCTGTCTTCCCTCTTTGTATTTCAGAAAATCCCTTGCATACTCGAAACACATGTTTCACAGTGTAATTTGTGTTGTGTGGTGTAGTAAAACCTCTGCACAGTGCACCAGTGGAAACCCCTCTTTCAGCAATCCTTCTATTAGAGCTACCACACAAACCAATTCATGTGCTAATTTTGAGCCAGAACCCCCCTGGAGTCTCCGGTCCTGGGATTTTCTGGAAATGATGACACTGTAGGTTTTAGCGACTTAAGAAGTTGCCTCTGAGGATGTGAAATGTGTCTGGGCAACAAAGCATCAGATGATCTCATTTGATGAAGGCCTAAAGAGTTCGATGATAAATGGGCGTGCCTTTGTTTTCATTCAAAGAAAGCATGGCCCAGAAGCGGTTGTAAACAAGCAGCTGGGATTAAGAAAAGGGTTACTGTTCCAGAATTAATATAACACAGTGAGCAATTCAGTACGGTATGAGTCAAATGGAGATCTGAAATTTTAATTTAAATGGCTGTTCTTGTTTTTGTTTTTTTCCCCAGCACTTTTAAAAACATTTCAGATTTCAGACATTTTTCTCGGCGTTTCTGAAATTAACTTTATAACGGAAATAACGTATTATTTGATTCAAGGTTTTTTTGTCTGCGGCTTTTGCTGGTGATTTTCCTTTTACACACTGGACTGTTTGTGTGCTTTATCAGCGCAATAGTGCATGGAATTTAAACACTGCAGCAGCTGAATGCTAAAGCCAAATAGCAGACAGAGTTGGCTTCATGTCTCTTTCCTCATGTTGGATTCCTCTGTTAGATATGGAGTTTAAAACATAGAGATTTCTGATAAAATACAGATAATCTGCTATGGTCTGAAATGTCAGGTTTTTACTATTTTCTCTACTACCTTTGGATCTTTTATATCAAACCATTACGTTTCTTCTATATGAGCAGACTTTTTTCATCATTAACTATACCTGCACTTCAGCTTGTTATGCTCCAGCAGTACAACATAAATTAGTTGCGTTAAATAGATTATTGTTTGGGATGATGAAGCGAGATCCATATTTAGCACTGCAGGGGGGGTATTGACAAACAGACCTCCCTGTCCCCACAATCTTGGCCTCATTAAAGCTGAGTGTTCATCTCATTTAGGCTGGCTGCCTTTCACAGAACCCTCTGCACAGGCATCACATGCCTAACTGATGGCAATCGGAAGGGAAAATTGACCCTCAATTGGATAGAAGAAGTCTGTTACTTCCTTGTGCTTTATGGTCATGTCTGCGACGTCTCAGGGGAAAATGTCGACGTAGGATATGTGATTCAGTTACTTTCCTCTTTGCACAATTTCTGTGCAGTCAGAAGATCCATGTCATCATGGGAAAACTAATGTTTTCCAAGTCTATTTGGTAAAATAGCTCACCCATAAACTGTTATACTGAACTATTTTCTATGTATAAAAAAGGGCATATTTTAAACAGTTAGAAATATTTCAACTTGGCCAAAGCACTGTCCCACTATTTGATCCAAAATGTTTTAATATGGAAACATTATGCAGGCATTAATTCCTATCTTTATTTATATGTATCTGAGATGTGATATCTTCAATATCACATATCTTTTGCAGAGCGTTGTAATAGAAATAAATTGATCACACCGTGCTTTAAATACTGCTCTTTTCAGGTAACCAAAGGCATGAAGGTGCAGTGCTTAGGCAGTCTCCTTAATTTATGCTGTTGTGGTGACTACCTGCTACATGCTGACTTATGTGTGGTCTGAAATAGAGCTATCGGCTTTTCTCTGCTCCAAACTATTGCTATTATATTTCCCTTTAAAAAAAAAATCCACCATAAGGCCACCTTTTCTTTCAATTCTGTGTTTGGACTCAGTAGTGATGGGCTGTAGTGTGTTCAATAATCGCACTTTATTTTGTTCATCTGCATTGCAAAACCAGTATGTTAGATCATTTATTTATATCTCGAAGTACGATTTTAATAATTGCATAGTGCTGAAAAAGACAAAAATAAAGTCTCAAGAGCTGACATGGAATTGAGTAACTTCAGGTTGGACACTTTAAGGTTCACAAAGGCTGGGTTTTACCTATGTTTGTGGAGGGCTTAGGCTCTGAGATGGCTTTGTGTGTTGTTGTCTGACTAAAAACCGATGCCTTTTTGCATAATTTTGGAACTGTATTATTACAGTATTTACAAAATAACCCAAAGAAACACAAAACACAAAACAAATCTGAATGCACTTCAAATAAGAGATGACCCCCACTTTTAAAAAGCTTATTTCCATTCAGGCTAATATACTCTCCAGAGTGGTAAATCTCAGCAGAGTTTTCGTTTTTATTCACCTTAGGTGCTGCACCTAAGCACAGTATTAAAATAGTAGGGAAAACACTGAAAGGTAATATTTAATTTCAGAGCTTTTGTGTTGGATTGCATCATACTGGGCTGGTGTTTGTACTGTTATGTCCACTTACTTTACTTTTTTTTTTTTTTTTTTTATTTATTTATTTTTTTTTTTTTTTTTTTACAATAAAAAAAAATATTGTTATGCTCTTTGCTATCATAGAGCCACTAAGAAAAAAAATCTCTCTCTCTATATATATATATATATGTATGTATAATATGTATATTTTTTCATGTTAAGTGAGTTATGTCAGGTATATTCTGATGGAGAGGTTTTGGAAAGACATCCAGCACGGACAGTAACACCATGTCACATCTGTATGTTACAATAAGAAGTGTGGCATGAATGGCCCACGTGCCTTCATAGGCTCGGTAATGATACCCTTAACCTTGTACTACACTACAAGGCTGAAACGCCCAGGGCTCACCAGCTGCCCTCTGTATCATTACCGTAGGCTTTTCACAGTTAAGTGCTTGGTTTGGACGGGATGCGGTGTAGAATTTAGCAGCCCACAGAGAAGTAGGTTTCTTCCCATTTTAAGGCTGCGCACTCGTCAGATGTTTTCAGAGCTGATGTCATGTGCTTGTAATGTGTCATTTCATGACGTCAGCAGAGGGTTTAAACACACAGGCCATGTAGTTTGGTTTTTATACTGTGCTAAAAATGAACAAAGTGGAAATCCCTTTTTCTTTTTCAGTGTAGCCTCCAGAAATCAACATTTGTGGCAGCTTTTTTTTGTGTGTGTGTAAACCTTCTGAGGATATTCAGCGTTTCCCATCATATTTGTTATCTTAGTGGGTGGTAAGGTTTGTCTGCCATCGCATCTCTATCTATGGTAGGGGAACCACTGATGTAGTCATGTTACCATCTCTCTGGAAATGATCACATGTACAGTGGCTTTAGCCTTTTACCAAATGCTCTAAAAAAACAATGCACAAAAAAAATAATATATTGATTATTTTGACAGATACTGCAATATGAGTTATGAATGATTTCAGTGGGACTGATCATTTTTGCATGTAATTTTCATTTGAAAACAAATATAAATATGGCGATAGATTTTTTTGCTGGGTTCGGTACCAACCGAGCTTGTTCTCTTACATCTTGGAGCATATGATTTGTTTCAATTAACTGTTTAGCCTTGCAATGCACTAGTACAAATTTAGCGTTTCATTGCTCTGATGTGTTATGCTCATTTCAAAAGACAATGTAGCAGCCTTTAATAAACTGCCGTCTCTACTGTCTGCCTTTCATTCTTTATTTGGAGATGTGTTTTATTTTTATCTGATGGTAGAAATCAGCGTTCCCATTCTGAAATATGCGCCTGGTCACTTCTCATTTCCAAGAGATATCCAACAGAAGAACAAATGCCCTTCTGAAAATGCTTTCCCAGCTGCCTCACCCAGTGCAAATATCACTCTGGCATTCTGGTGATTCATATATGGGCGAGAGGCATTCATTTGTGGCCTAGAAAGGATAGGTGTGTTTTTTGATGTGGGTGTTCCTTTCATGTGCTTTTCTTTGTAGCCCATTTTTGGACAAGTAATCCCATACTTTTATGTTTATTTCCTCTTAACTATTTTGTCACGGTTATTTGCAAGCAAAATTATCGGGTCAGTCAGGTTTACACCGGAATCTTTCTCCGTTCTCTATCCTTTTAATAATAGCCATTGTTGTTTTTTATTAAATAGAAGGAAACGGGGAAACATCTGGGGAACTGCTGGTCTGGAATTTATTGACCTGGAATGTCACAGTGGTTTTAACTATGCAAGTGGCAATGATAACACTGCTTGGCATGTGTCTGTCAGGAGGCCCACTCCCCCTTCTGTCCTCCACATCTAAAGATCAGAGGGATGGAAATTGCCTTGTGCCCCGGTTGCTAAATCAGATCCAGTAGAGTGGGAATGGCTTGCCCCAGAGACGAGAGGGGAGCCATTCAGGCATTTCAAACATGCAGTATGATCCATTGTCATATCACCACAAGCTCTTCTCTGCATATGGATCTGAATGTTTTTGAATAGGCACTCAGGGATCACACAAACTCACTGTTTAACACTTAAGTGCTGCAATCCCCGAACAGCCAGAGCTTGGTGATGCACAGTAAAACCTGTTTTGCTGCTTTTATCAAAATACATGCGTGTCAGCTGCACCTGCAGCTCTATTTCCCAGCCAGCCTCAGTAGAGCTGTGCGCCTCTAACTGTTTAAGCATGTTTGAACTCCTTGTAGGTGCAAAAAACAGTAGGGCTTTGCCAAAAATCTCACATCCCAATGTAGGTCATTTCATTTCCAGATAATGATGAATAAGTAGTTTATGTAAAATGTCCACATGCAGGGTTTTCCCTACCATTATAACACTTTAATCGCAGCACTGAAGTGTTTTTTCACAGCACCTAAGCCAAATAAAAAATGGGAAAAACTATGCTGACAGGTGTGTACCACATTTCGCTGTCATTTATGGTCGCACTAAATCACACTTCAGATCCCTTCACTATTGTTTAACCAATATTATTCTGTGATTATATTATTTATGGCACACACAGATGTGAGGGATTACTGCAGGACATCGTACTTTCCTCACAAATGAGCACATGTTCTGAGTGAGTGAAAACCTACACCCTGTTTTTATAAATGGTGTATTGATAATAGTCAAATATTACGTGAAAATAAACAGTTTTTAGTCAAATAACATCAAACCTCAGCCCCAAATCCCCCACAGAAACCTGATGAATGCCCTGACATGGAAAGGCCTGTTTTGTGATCCGTGCCAGACTTTTCATACCAAAACCACGTCCGTGTGAAGACCTTGTTTAAGTTTAAGTTAGTTCATCATTGCGTCTTGGCCGGTCAGAGTCCTCCTCCTGTTCAGAATTACCCCGTTTTGTGTCAAGTTCACTCTCCTTCATGTTTGTTTAGGTTTCTTTCGTGCATATTTCCTGCCTGAATCTGTGCCATGTGGAAGAACACACAGCGTCATCCAAATGATGGACGGTATCGCTCTAAAGATGGTGATTTTCAACACAATGAAACAAACGACGGAGCATAATATGAAACGATGTGTTTATATATAATGTGCTGGTTTTTCCATCTCACACATTATATATCAACATATCTCACAGCCCTACTTAACAAACCAGGTAGCTACTGCTGCTGCTGTATTGCTTCTGACAGAAACGTACTTAAAAAGGAAAATAACTGGGCTGTTGAAAGCCAATAAACATTCTGCAAAGACTGCAGAGTAACATGCTTTAACTTGGCCCACACCTCCAGGCACACTGTATACTTCTAATGAACCATCGAGTGCATCGCTGAAGGCTCATTTTGGGACATAATCAAGAGCAATTGGATGGGGAATGTGTTTTTTAAGTTGTTGAGAACCAGCTGTTGCTCATGTTTTTTTTTTTTTAAACATAGTTTTGCTCTTTCGATACTCCCTTCAACAGATGTATGAAGTGGTAGAGACGTTAAGTTTTATTTATTTCTTCTCTAAACAGAGCTTGCAGCTGATATATGGAGAACGTTAATGTTAAATTCCATTAATCACAAGAAGACAAACAAATTAAAAGACCAATTTGCTTTTATTTTGTCTACAGGGCATTCTTTATTTATTCTAGTTAGCCACTGTTTGTGTTAACATTTGGGTAAATCTGGTTTTCTGATATTTCACTCAACATATCTGCACGGGCAGAGATAGCATGAATGCAAGCTCATCAAATTCCTCACATTGTGGGTGAAAGTCTGTGCTTCAGTTGGGGAGGGGGAGGGTTTGTTAGAGATAGAGTGAGGGGAAAAATACTTTTTCAGTGTGGAAATACAAGACTGTTTGGCCATAGATATACCTGGACGTTGTACTGAAACAGGAAATATGAGACGGGGGAGCTGAGTGAGGGGGTGTTACTGCACACATGATACCACAAAGGTGTGAGGCTATAAATAGTAAACACTGGGGTGGGAGTCCAAAGCCCTGAAGCCTCACATGCTTCACTCCAACTGTGTGGATGAGGCACCATTAGCACAATGTAAACACTGGACTAATAATACTAAAGTTTTTCAAGGGTTTTATTTTAAAGTAGGACTGAGTGACAGAGCTAAAAAAAAAAAAAAAAGATCATAATAAAATGTTTCTTTTAAGTTGATATGGATAATTATTAATGAAGGAAAAAAGGTTGGATTTAATCAGTTTATCAATGCTCGTAAATGAAGTAGGACATATATCAAAAGACCGATCAATTTTGGGTCATTGTCCCTCTTAAAAGTCACTTTTTTTCAGTCTGACATTTTGTGAACCCAACATGTTATGTGCAGGGTTGGTGTGCGTGTGTGTGTGTGTGTTTACTGTGATTGTTTGGTTATAGTAGCGCTTAGTCTGAAAAGTGGCTGTTATCATGTCACTCTTTTTCTGAGTGGTTTTCGAAGGCAAGGCAAGTTTATTTGTATAGCGCATTTCGTACACAAAGGCAATCCAGTGTGCTTTACATAAATAAAAGGAGAATCCAGAGGAAAATAAAAACAAAGTGCTTCAACAATAAAAGATCAAAATATAAAGTGGTTATAGAGTGGTTTGTCATAGCCACTGCGGTTTTACTAACCTGTACGGTGCTTTTAAATGTTAAGTCATGTCACAGCTTAGCTGTAAGTCCCCAAGTTTTTCTGATCATTTCCAGTGAATATTCCACAGCTGTGTTTGCTTTGTAAATGGTTTGTTACTCATATTTGCCCGGCAGATATTACATTTCATCAAAATAGCAATGGTGCAACCGGACAACACACCTGTTAAATGACTGGAATGACTGAAACATTGGTTTTGGATTCTAGCACTGGGAATTTCCAAGGTTTACACATGCAGTTTCATACCCGTTTTTTGTTGTTTTTTTTCCCTCCAAGTTCTGAATGTGAAAGAGACTGAATATTTCAAAATTCTTTTCTTCCACTTTCTGTTTGTGTAGAATGACTCTCCAGAGTGGAGGAGCTTGGATGATTCTCCGGCCGGGCAGTTCCCAACAGAGGATGAGGGTTTCTCATGGCCGAGGCCAAAAACTGTGCATTTACGTCGCACTTCCCAAGGGTTTGGCTTCACCCTGCGACACTTCATCGTATATCCACCGGAGTCGACCATGCACTGCTCTTTTCCGGTAAATATCAAGATGATGATTATTATTAAAATTAAGAGAAGCTTTCATGAGTTTCATTCATCTGAGTCATCACTTAGGTTAAACAGAGTCAACAAAAGTCTCATACCTAAGTGGTAAATTATATGACCCTGAACAACAAAGTCACTTGAACCGTTCTCGTTCTGTGTTACAGGAGGAAGATCATGGCCGCAGAGGTAAGCAGAAAAACTCTGCTGTTTCTTTTCATGCCTGCCCTTCAGCACTGCTGAGTCAGAGCAGTGCCTCTGACTTCTAATGACTCTTAATCCATCCACTCTTTGGCTCTTTTTGCTTCCTTATGCGATGAGAACAATGTAGCTCCTGTGTGTCACTGACCTTTGTGGGGCATGAAAGGTTTGGTCAGCACCACCTGTTTCTGTTCTGCACTGACCCAGCTCTTCATATTGTTTCACTTTGTTGCTCTTGCTCTTTTTCTCACTAACCAGAAAAGGGCTGCGAGAAGGCAATGGCCTCAGTTTTTACTGGATAGTGCATGTTTAAACTGCTTTCCTCTGGTTAGCCTCAAAACATACGAACCTGTTTCACTCCCTTCATAAAACACAAAACTTCATACCAAACCCATGGTTTATGTGTATAGTTAAACATGCTTTTGTTTATCTACAAAGCTACAAACCTGTCACACTGTGTAAGCTTTATTTTTGACCACCGTCATGTTCTGTCAAAATATGAAACCTTTGAATCTCTGAATTTACTGTCCCATCGAGTTTTGCAACCTAGTATGGTTGTGAAGAATTGAACTTTAAAACATTTCATTATTTTCTACATGACAGAAGCAGATACGGTACGTTGTGGTTTCCCCTGCTACGATGATTAGATTTTTCTTATAGGAATTCTTCTATTGAGTAACATTATTACATCCTACTTTACTTGCCTGTTTTTTCATGTTTTTACTTGCCTGTATAATCAGAGTGTGTCTTAAGTAGCTAACCTTTGTGAAGTCTAAGCTCCCATTTGGTACTTACACTAGGATTCATTCAAGGGGATTTCTTTTCAATCTGCAAGACAGTTCTTTTCCTTGAAGAGGAAAGTTATTTCATAGGAGGACAAGTATCTCTTTGTTTTCAGTACATAATGAGAAACCCTTATCTATGTTTTTGCTGTAACTGTAGTTGCCTCACCATTATATATGGCTGTGAAAGATCACTTTTGTGTTTTCTGTAGAAGGACAAACAACAGTCACCTGACCTAACATGTAGAAGAGCATGTCATAAATATCTTTTTTTTTTTTTTAATTATCAGCACCTATAATCTAATGTTAATGTTCATTTTGAGACCGTGAGACAGTTTTGTAAAGCTTTTGTTTTTACTGGTGCTGCTTTGGTTTTACTTGGTTGAGGAAGTTGTAGATTTTATCTCTGTCATTCTTCAGTGTTTGTTTTGAAATGCCCTTCATTTTCTTCAAAGTTAATGTGTTTATAGTTAAGCAGTCGGTGCAGGTTGTCTTCTTCACTGTTGTCAAATAGTTAAATTAGTACAAATGAAACTGAGGTATGTTACATAGCTTTGGGCTTTTTTATTTGTTTCACACACATTTTGGGAAGATGTAATACGCTGGGTCCCCACAATAGCTCGTGTTCTCAAGTGCAAAACAACAAAAACACCGAGTTGCCTCATAGTTCAGTAGCAGGGACAGAAGCCCACCATGCACTGAACTGTCTGTTTGGCTCATGTTGAATGAATCCATGAACAGCTCCTTTGTGGTGATGGAAATGCATTCTCATATTATGCCACAAGGGGGAGCATGTCTCATCTGTGTGAGACTCCTGTTGCAGCATTACATAATGTGTCCCCAGGATGTGATTCTGCATGAGTAATCTTATGTGTGGAAGAGAGGAGAGGAAAATTGGTGGTGTGTCTGTTTTCCAATTTTGCAAATGTTTTAAGACAATTGCCGATTGTTAATTCATTAAGGAATATTTAAGCCACTTTCCTTGTCTAGTGTCTAAAACATTTAACAGTAGTTGTTACTAGGTCTGCCACAGGGCCAAATGTCATATTTCTAATTAATTTAATAGTTTGATTTCCTCCCCAGTGTTAAAGATGACTGACATTAAAAATGTCTATTATAAATGACTTCCAATGATATTTAATATAACTTGTGGTACAATAAAGCTGCAGGAGCCAAAATCGGGAGGAAAAACCAGCAGCTCTCTCCTCTCGGTCCAAATCAAAAGACTAAATATAAAGCGCCAGTATGGACAAAAGAAGCCACTTTTCCAAGCTTCCGTGTCAACCTACAGAGTAGACCAGTAGAATCGTGTCTGGTCTGGTCCATCACCTACCTGAAAATACCTGTGATTTGCCAAAGTCTGCGTCACAATGTAGATTGTCTAAAGCCTGTAAACAGAGTCCACAGAAGTTGGTAGAGTTTCTATTTCCTCTCAGACAACATGAATTACAATATGCTGAAAGGTAATTATGGAATTCTTGCTCAATAACAGCAAAAAAAAGTGCTGCAGCTTTAACTGTTGTGCTTGTATAGATTTTGGCCTCTCATCCACTGTAGTTTGTGAGGCGTCGTGCGCTGACTCACTACCAGAATGTTAACTACTGTGAAAGGATTTTAGCCACTCTTTGGCTGTGCCCAGAGCTATTTCTCAGTTTATAAGGATAGAGTGGGAGTTGTGCAGCTGAGCACACTGTCACTCCACCTTCTCTTAGTCTCTCTTTCTCTCACCCCCTCCTTCTTTCTTTGCTTTCCTTCTTCTTTTTTTTTTTGCAGCCGTGCAGCTGCTAGGAGACAGGAGCAGCATGAGCAAACAGGTTTTCCTGTCTTTAGCTGCTTTTATCCTTTCCCTAAACCCACACAATTTCCCCCTATTGAGATTTTCTTGTCTTTGAACCAATTAATTCTCATTCTATTTTAACGTGCGCCAGCATTGGCCAGAACAGCCTGTTCTGCTGTCATAATGTCGATTCACATGTCTCCAGATCTCAAGACGAACCTCCCAGTTTCTGTGTCTCATTCCCATATACAGCCACTCTGCCCTCTCACCTAAATGAAACCATTTACAGCTCACACTGGAGGTCACTGCTTTGTAGTTTTTCACCTTTCGGGTTTAGCCTCAAAATGAGCGAGTTATGTATTTGTGTAGTATACTTGACATATGTACATGAGTCTATACTGAACATACAGTGTAATATTTTTCTCTTCTCATCATCATCAGGGAGACAGAGGAATAGGCTAGAACCAATGGACACTATTTTCGTGAAGCAGGTCAAGGAAGGTGGTCCTGCTCACGGCGCAGGACTTTGTACAGGTAATAATCAGTCAATCTTCTTCAACAACCAGAGTGACAGATTGGGGGTGTAACTACTGTCAAGTGATGAAGTTGAACAACTTAAGCACAGTCCTATTGATGTCATACAGAGAAAGTAAGCTTCCTCTAAACTATTGCACTGATACTTTAAAGTGTTGCAAGCAAAAGGAAAAATATGCAAGGAGAGCAGTTTTTCAGTAGTGGCCTGACAGTATTCCTGCTCTGAGGTGAAACATTTGCTTAGATCCGTAGTTAAAAGGAACTTTTTTTGTGCTTCTTCACTGTGTAGAAGCATAAATCTTTTGTGCGTTTTAGTGGATAAAGAGAAACCTCAGTTACTGTAAACTCACATCAGGTCACTGAGTTTTGGGTTTATGTGCTTTCCTTTTCACAATTTAGCTGAAGACACTTCCTCTTTGCCAGCAGACTTTCTCAGTGCAAGCAGCTTAGTCTTTTTTTTTTTACTCTTTGCCTCATGTCATTACAACATGTTTTTATTGAATGTTAGGTGATCGCATAGTCAAGGTGAATGGAGCAAGCATCATCGGCAAAGCCTATGGTGACGTTATATCCTTGATCCAAGACAGGTGAGTTTTGGTTTAAATTTTTTCTCGTTTTTGCCTAGTTGGTGTATTTTCCCTCTTCAAGTCTTTTTTTTTTTTGCTCCCCTATAGTGGTGACTTTCTTGAACTTTGTGTGATGCCAAAAGATGAGGACATCCTGCAACTGGTAAGTTGTTGTTGTTGTTGTTTTTTTTACAATATGTTAAAACACATGTTAAAGTGTTTACTTTATAAACTCTTGTAAAACAGAAAATGCTCTCACTGTAGTCTCCTAATTTCCACTACTTCACTGCTCTAGTTTAAGGTGTTCATGTTGGAACAGTAGTCATAAGATGCAGCTCGCCTGTCCCATCAGGACTCAGTATCTAGGCTCCTAAATCAGGCCAGAGCAACTTTTCTGTCCTCCAAACCTGCTGCTGACTCTACTGCTAGAATGGCCCAATTGAAGTTGGTCTCCAGCCTTTGGAAGTTCATGACTCAACTTTGTTAGGATCTGATTTCCACACTGGGCCTATATTTGTGTTATGGATGGTTCCCAGGGGTGTACAGTTATTTTCATTGGGTTAGATTAACCACCTGCAACAGAAACCCAGGGAGGAAATACTGAAACAAATATGTGTCTTTGTGATTAATGTGTCGTCATCAGGTGATTTTCATTATGACCGGTTTGTCATGACTACTTTCAAGAAAGCAGATGACTGATGCCATTGTTGTTGAAAATACATTTAAGTAGATGGTGTAAGAGAAAAGGCAATGACTCCTAAACTCCATGACAGTTAAAATTAGTAGACCTTAAGACAGACAATGAACACAGACGCATTAAGTTAAAAAAAGAAGACTATAAAGATTTCTTAAGGAAGTGAACATTGATACTTCATGAAAAAGTTAACTGGCAAGTGTGTTTACAAAAGACACTTTGTATGTTCTGTGGAGATAAGAAAAAGGAACTGCTTTAAAGTGGAAGGAAATTTCACTTTTGTTATTATCTGTGTATTGCCCTGTGTCTGTTAGTCTGTCTTTTTGGTGTGCATTTTATTTAGTTGTAAATATGGTTTGCTGTGGTGTTATCATATATCTATATAAGGATTGACTTCTTTTTTTTGGTGTTGTCACCTCGTTCTGCCAGAAAGTTATAAAACAAAAATTAATTGCAGATGAGGTTTGCATGTCTACAAAACCATTTCAAGTGCGGCACCAAATCCCCATAGCTATGTGCACTTCAGATATATCATTAACCATTAATGCATGGTGCAGGCAGCTGTTGGCTGCCGCTGCACGTTCTGCACATTCAGAGCAAAGCAAAGGTGCACTTATCTGTTCCATATCTATGGCAAATCACACTAAGTGCTTTGTCAGGATGCTCATGGATCTTTCCCGAGGGCTTTACTGTTATCACACAGCTTGTTTATGAATTATAATGAAACGCTATTTGCCTAACCTGATATTTTACTTTTGGGGATCCATTATGGCTGATTGACTCCTCATAACTGACTGGATAGTTATTTCAATTTGTCATTTATGAGTATGATATCCGGAATTTAATAACAAGATTTTATTTATGTCCCCTCATTAAAATGCCCTCCCAATATAAAATATGTTTGTAGCACATTTATATTTTTAGACCAAATATAATAATTTGAATTGATTAAAATCAGACTTGGATGAACAGAAATATGAAATAGTGGTCATAACTGTTTGCCATTTTCTTCCAGTTACTATCATTTCATTTATCTTCTTTTAACCCATTGACTTTCACTCTGCCCCTCCCTCTTACCTCTCTTTTTCTTACTATGCCTATTCTCACACTCCACTGTATTTTTAATGTGTTGTCATGCCACTGGCCATAGAGCTCCACAGTAACGGTCCAGCAGCTACACGGAAAAAAACAAAACAATTTATTAATGTCAGCACACACAGCCATATGAGCTATCCATAAGAACAAGAGGATTATCAAAGATGCTTGCAGAATGACATTACACTGTAGGAGGCAGCACACACTGACTGCTTAGAGACAGGCAGCAGTTGCTTAGCAAATAGACAGAGGGTGTACATTCAGGGAGCAGAAAAGGGAGGGAACTGTTCACCAGGAAAGCAGAGGAAATACTGAGGTGGGAAAGAGAGGGAGAAGAGCATAAATGAGGAGATGAAACCAGTAGATATAATCAGCTGACATCCCTGTGTTTTGAACAGGTTGATATTAAGGGAAAAGGAGAGAAGAGGAAGGAGTGGGAGGGGGAGCTGTACCATCACAGCTAAATGTATAATCAGCAGCTGCTGCTTCTGTCATGTGAGCAGTAGCAGAGGGAGGGAGAGGGAGACATAGACTGGAGGCACCTTGTTCTTTTAGCGTAATGTTCTGGCTGAAGATGGATAGAACCATGGAGACTTAACAGCAACATGAGAGGCAAGCTTCTCCTGCCGCCTCACCCAGGACAGACTGACACAGGCAGGTTGTAACGTGGCAACCCCGCTACATCTTTGCTTCTTCATCCCTCTGTACTGCTGCTGCAGCTCTAGTATATTTTTAGCATGTCAAGCCGAAGCTATGCTGTGGCTGTTTCATGTTCTCTCCTCTTTGAATCTGTTCTTTTTTTTACATGCATATTTTCCCCTGCTGGCATCTTTTTCTCTTCCACCTTCTTTCGCTTCATTTCTTAATGCTCTTGTTTTCACATGCTGTAACGGCAGCCTTTTTCTCTGGAAACTGCTAATCTGGTAAGCAAACAGCAGACTGGATAGCCTCTTGACGTTGACATGTTATGCTTGCTGTCTCGTTTTGCATATGTCATGCATGTCAGCAGTGTCATTACATGATGGTCTACAGGTTTTACATTATTTCTATGTGGTTGTCTTTTTTTGACTCTGTAATGGTCAGCTCAGAGCTGGTGATTTTAGTATTTAGGCTGTTGAATTGGCTGATACACTATGCCTGCAGTACCTGTTAGATTGAGCACTCAAGCTGGCATCCAGCTGGCACCTCAGCAAAGCCTCGCCCCTTCTCTGTCCTCTGTGCCAGATGTCATTAATGTGATAAAGGCCAGTGACCTCTGAACTCTCCTGCACATTAATGCTTACTGAAGGAGGAACAGAGCCTGGTACTGATTGCTGTGGCACACAAAGCTTTATGTAAGATTGTAATTTGACACCAGGTAGCAGGATCAAAGTCCTCATACCTTTACTGATCTTTTGATTGTACGCGCAGTGCACTATGACTAAAGCAGGTAAACGGTAATAGGCTAAACAAATCCATGTTGTTTTTTTTTTTATATATTGAAAAGAGTTTCTGTGAAAATAAAGTAGTGTATATATCTTTGGCAGATAATCAGGCAGACTAAATATAGCCTTTTCACTATGAGGTACGCGAGACCTTCTGTCTGTGTGAGTTTACATTCTGAGGTGGGTAAATGGAAACATCGGTGACCTGTCCACATTCATGTCCATTTTTATTATGTATTTGCAAATTTGTTCAAATGTGTCAATTGTAAGCCGCTCGAATGCCTTATCTAACTAGTGTATTGATTGTTACACAACCTTGACTGAAAATACCATGGGTTTTGAGTTCTGTCCAAATAACCAATCCACATGTATCTAATGTTTAGAGTTGTGGTTGATCCACATTTATAGCTGATGTTATTTTTTCCTTCTCATTGAAAATCACTGTTGGATAGCAACAAACCATTTTGTTTTGAAAAATACAGTCCGTATTTGTACCCTATAAAATGGATTGAAGCACTATATTTCTGCAAAAGATTCTCCACTTTTTGAAAAGTATTTTCTACTTGCGTTCATATAGTAACTATTATCTGTCATGATGAATGGTGTTCTGCCATGTAACAGTGAACATTACCCTGAGAACTCTAAATAAGGAGCAGATGAAGACCACTGACACTCCTGAACTGCTAACGCCTCCGCTTGCTCATACTGCAACATGCACTGCCCACACACATGCATCCAGTAGCATTTGTAATACCATGGCTGACTTCTCTGTAAGCATCTAGTAGCACACTGATGAATATTACACACTCTTGTAAGTGCAGCTTGTACTGTATCTACTTAACACTGCTTTCTTGCGCTGTCCCTAGGCTTACTCCCAGGATGCCTACCTCCGTGGCCACAGTAGCTACAGTGGAAATGCCTGTCACATTCCTGAGCCACCTCCAGTATGCTACTCCAGAGTAGACTGTAAGCCTACGGGCATGGCCCAGGCCACAGACTCTGTGGGGCAGGTCTGCCGAGGGCCAACAGCACCTGCTGACCATGGGTACCGTAAGGAGATCCCAGTGCCCCCATCCCCTCCTCCTCAACCGTATCCAAAAAGCCAGACAGCTGTGTGCATGCGTAATGACAGCGTGAGGACTGTGGTGGTTCCTCCTGATTCAGCCCATATGGGGCGCATAGGTCCAGCACATAGAATAGAATACATGGACCCGGTCTTTGTCAGGGGGAGGCCTGGCTCTTTAGCCCAGTATCCTCACCCCCGAAAGGCTGATGTCTTTCCCAGTGGCCCAGGAATGGTTCCATATGGAGGTCCAGGACCTCATTACCAGCCCAACCATCAAAACATTGATTGGCGTACTTACCAAACGTACAGGGAGTATATCGACAACAAAGGAATCCATTCTCATGGTAGTCGGACAATTCAGGAGAGGCTCGACAATCTGCGAGCCAGTCAGAACTCCTTCAGTGCTGCTCAGCACATTCCCCGGGGAGACTGGTGCTCTAAGGGGATCCGGCGCAGGAGCACTTCCCATGAACGGTCATACCAAGGACCTCCACCCCACTTTCAGATTGCCCCACGCAGTGCCTCACAGGACCGCATGAGTGGTTCAGAGAGGATGGGCCATGCAAGGAACTGGCCTCCTCGCAGCGTGTCTCAAGATGGCCTTATGAACAAAGCCCGGGCACACTCCACAGATTATGTTGACCCTGCAGAGCTGGCTCGACCCATGGACAGGACGGCAGGTTATGGAAGGGCAGACCAAGGTACTAGGGCCAGCAGACAATCTATCCCAAGACACGCCATGCTCTACAGGCCTTCTGTTGGATACAGTGGTGGCATGAGGGGCGCACCCAACCCATCTCTATACACTAAAGGACCCGATTCTCATCAGTTCCGCTCATCACCTATGCTTTCGGACAGACCCTCACATTTTGGAAAGAGCGCAAGTGCTGAGCATTCTCTTACTGACCAAAGAGCTGCTGTCAAAGGTAACCATGCAGGGCACACTTCACAACAAGGCCAGAACAGAATACGAACTGAAACCATGCAGCCTGTTGAGGCAAGAAAAGACACGGCACTGGTAGGACAAAGGTCTTCTTCCTGTTCCACCCCAAAACACATGCCTCAGAGGCCTAGCATCCTCAAACCACCTCCACCTCAACCAGAATCTCAGACTCAGCTGAATGGGCGAAGCCCTACAGAGAGTGGGGTAGTTTTAAGAGAGAAGCCCCCTTCTGGAAAAAACCCTAGCCCTCTTCGTCACCCCTCCTACATCTTAGCTGTAAATGATGATGGAGCAGATTCCACAGCAGATGTGGTGGCATGCTGGCTTCCCAACGATGCACGTCGAGAGATACACATCCGTCGCCTTGGGGAGCAACGTCACACCTCCTGCTCCAGCAACCTTGATGAGTCCCTGGACTCCATTCCATTCATCGGTAAGAGATTCATCAGTTCAGAATCACTTGTAAGCCTTCAGCACCACGTTGTCATAGCAACAACAGTAGGCAGTTGTAACATGAGGCAGACTGACAGTGCTGATAGCCAGTTAAAGGGCTCATAGATGGCAATAGAAACCAGTTTATTCAGGAGGAAAACTGTAAAGCCTGTAGAATAATGCCACACTATAATCCAATTCAGTGCATTACTGTTGTGTGTGTGTGTGTGTGTGTATATTTACTGAATTTAGAGCTGTGTTGAAGTTCACAAATAAATTAATCTCCCTCAGAAGATGATATTAATCAGGTTTTGTGGCATTCAAAGAGGGTTTGTTGGGTGTTTGGCTTAACTGGGGCGGAGTGAAGGATCGCTTAAGCCTATTAGAATATTTTTTTCATCTCACCTTAATACATTGTTTTCTCGTATGGTCTCTCTTCTGAATGCATTGCATTATGGATCCATAGTCTGATAGTGTGTTTGCCAGAGATTAAATGACTCAACTAAAAAACAGCTGTCTAACCACATATGGAGCCTTTGCGGTGCTCTGAAGAGCAGTTTCGGAAATTTGGTTTGTAGCTCATATGCTTTAAAAGTTTATCAGAATATTTCTCTTTTAGTTCCCTTTTATGAGGATTTGTAAATGAGACCAGGCATATTGGTAAATCTGCTCAGAATTTTATGAGGTATAAGAGTTTCTCAAGTATATGAGTTTTTTTTAAATGTATTTAGCCCTTTTATAGGGAGTCACTTGTAATCAGTTCAGTAGTGAGAAACACTTAATAATTTATGGATACTCTCAGCATGTTTATTTTTACCCCTTGCTATAGTAACATTGCTGGAAGCCACATTAAGCATTTACATCATAGACCATAGAATGTTCTTTGAAATTTGCTATCAGTGTAAATTTATGAAAAAGTTTATGTCTGGGTATCTGTTTTTGTCTTTTTGTATATGCACATTTATTTCTAGACAACTTTTTATGAGAATATGTTAGCACATATTGTAAAATAAAATGGAAAGATATTGGCTCCTTTAATGTGGACAGACAGTAATTAGGTTGGTTCTCCTGACTTTGTCCCAGATCAGCGTATTGTTTGTGGTTCTAACTTCAGTAAAAACTGATCCACTTATATTTTGGATCGACGTAAAGGAAACAGTTTGTACTTTGCATGTAGTCTATATGGAGGAACTGGGTCACAGGCATCGACCGCACCGGAAGGTTTTACTTTGACCCAAGGGAGAAGAGATAGTTTCAGAGTTAAATTTGGGTCTTTTTTTAAAGCAGTTCAGTATTGTTATGTTGGACAGTGAACTTGACTTGAAACTTGTTCATCACACTCAGAGGTAAACAGACCTGTTCACCTGTGTTAGTTTTAGATCTTAGGTAACAAACATCTGAAAGCCTTTGTTGCCCTTGAGGATTTTGAGTGTGCTGTAATAGTCTAAAAACACATACTAATGAAGAACATACACAGAGTAAAAACAAACTTCATGCACATCCATAAAGTATGCACGCACATGTACATGTGTAAACTATAAAGTGCAAGTACTGATTGCCAAAGTTGGAGCAACAGAGTTAGACATAAGAAAGTAATGCCACCTGTGAGCACGATGAACCTAAAACGGACATGAAGACGTTTTTTATATTTGTATACATTTTTTTTGTGTAATATAAAAAGGATGAGAGTTACAGACTTGAATTTTGTGAGCCTTTTTTAAGTTGGAGGCATCTCATTATGTCAGATCCCCCACACTTGGTGGCCTATTAACAGTGTTCCTGTGGGTTCTTTAGAGGTCCATATATAATGTTGGTTGGAGACCTGACAGGCCAGGTGCAGACAAAGCAGGCAGTGACAGTGATAATGCAGCAACACCACCATTCTGGGACTGGTGCCCTGGCTCAGGAAAACAGAGGCTCAGTTGAGCAGGCCAGTGCGGCTCCATCAATGGCCTGTTTGAAAGGCCACTGGTCCAGACCTTATTTGTGTGTGATTAGTCTTTGGTCAAATATCCAAAATTATCAGTTTATTCAATTGAACCCTAGAAATAGCCTATATATTTTCTTTAAATGAGCATATCTGGCATTTTGCTACTTCCACATGTATCTGGACTAACACCTTTGCTTTTAATATGGAATTCATTAATAACTCATAGGTTTGACCACATGACTGTGAAACTAAAGGATTATTAACTTATCCTGTAACATAAACTTCTTTTAATGCTCTTCAGTGGACAATAGACAGTGTAGGGCATGAGGGTGGGTTCGTCTGGTCCAGTTTGGACCCGGGCCAGAACCATCAGTTACTGCCATAGTGACCTTGTTGATTTGGATTGAGTAGATAAAAACTTAGGACACTGAAGTTGTTACTTCCCAGTAATGTTCATCAGTGATGGGTGGAATCTTAGTAAGTAGCCTTGAGAGGCCTTCACATGGAGTTGATGACATCCTTTTTCCTTTGCCCCGTTTCAAAGTTGAGTACAGGCTGGAACTAGGACAGTTGCTTTTAAATTTAGCTCCAAAAGCCCCTTGGCTGCAGAGAGCAGCTTTGTACTGTGAGCTGTTTCAGGCTTGAAGTGCCAGGAGTGGGCGGTACTAAAATGTGAAGAACTTCCTTTTCTCTTAAAAACAGTCAGAAGATGATCTGTTTCCTCTCTCAGCTGTGTTGAGGCATGTTATCCACGGAAGTCGCCTAAAGACTGTTTTTAATTTTTGTCAAATTCCACAGCTGATAGTTATTAAAGTTGTTTTTGATGTGCATATGAGTAAAAAAAAAATGGGCCCTAGAACAGCATCAGAGACAGAAAATGAGAATGCTTTATTGTACAATCATGTCTGAAGCTGTATATTATCCCTGTTCTCAAACCAAATGTGTTGTCATTATAGATGAGCCGGTCAGCCCCAGTGTCGACCGGGAGGCCGCTCCTATTCCCCCCTCTGCTGTGATATCTGTTGCACCATCGATAACTACAGGACCCTCTAGTCCAGCCTCTCCGTGCCCTCCGATTCGCCGTCAGCTGTCACATGACCAAGGTAAAAGCTACTGGTTGAGTTGTGTCAGTCAAGGTTCGCCTCTACATCATTCCTTTTTGAAAAGAGCAAAGTCCAAAGCATTAAAATGCCATGAGAATGACCTAAATGGTTCCCCAATTATAAAGATTGTCATTGATCTTCTTTTATTGACTAAATATACAGTAAATAATTTCAGTTTTGTGGATTTAGATGCGGGTTTATTTTCGTCAACTCTTATTAATCATTTATTATGCAGCTCCTCCTTTATTATGATCAGTTCATACAGGCGATCAACATGTCTGATTTACTCTACTTTTACTGGTTTACTTAACATCTCATTTGTTTAGAGCTGAACAGAAAGCTCCATGTGACCCTCATTAGCACTTATACTGGATATGCTGTATACACGGGGATATATGTACGAAATCTATAATTTCTTACTTGGTAATGTCTGTTTAGAGTCGTTGAGAAGTGCTTTGTTGGAGTCTGACACAGCCAGCAAAACAGAACGATCGAAGTCTTACGACGAGGGTCTGGATAACTATCAAGAAGAGGGAAGAGGGTAAGCGCATTCGAGGACCAGGTTCACTTTTGACATTTCTATGAGGTTATAGATCTCTTTTAACCTTGTTTTTGACATATCTGCCTTTTTCCCGCCTGGGGGTTTCCCACTCTTCCTTAGACGATCTTCCAGTAAGCATATGCCCAGTCTCAGGGGTTTGAGAAAGGTGAGTAACAGGAATGAATTTAACATGGTTTTCATTTGTTCCTCTCAGACTAAGTAGGTAACATTCTAGTATCGTAATTATGTAAATATAAGCACTAAACACATATTCAATTTTTCCACAATGTTATGGACCCAACATAATAAGAAGAAAAAGTGTGTTGGCATGATGTTTCTTTAGTGTGATTTACATACTTTAGTTAATGGTGAAAGCCATAAAACCATTTGGTGACCATATATCAGTGACATTTCTGTTTGATGAACGATCTTTGTTGCAAGTCATCTTATTCTTTCACTTTTCTTTTTTTCTGTCATCTGCTGCCTAGAAAGGACTATACATAATCAAATGTTTGTTTATGCATTCACTTTTACAGGCCCTGGATGGACATAAATCTTCTGGAGATTCGGGATCTCGGAGAGATTCTTCTTCAGATGTCTTTGCTGATTCTTCCAAAGAGGGGTTGCTTAACTTTAGGCAACTCAGTACAGATAAAAATAAGGTATGCTTGTACACTCGTGATTTCACTCGACATTCATAATATCACTCAGATGTTTTGCCGTATGATTAATTTTTCCCTCTGTCTCTCTGTCTTTGTAGCGCGTTGGTGGAGGAATGAGATCGTGGAAGCAGATGTATGGTGTTTTACAATGTCACACTCTTACCCTCTATAAAGATAGGAAGGATGCACTTTCTCATGCTTCGACGCCTTCAGACGAGGAGCCCCTGCAAATCAGTATCAAGGCCTGTCTGATTGACATTTCCTACAGCGATACAAGGCGCAAGAATGTGCTGCGACTAACCACGTCAGACTGCGAGTATTTGTTCCAGGCAGAAGGGAGGGACGATATGCTGTGTTGGATCCGAGTCATTCAGGAAAACAGCAACATAGATGAAGAGGTGCGTTCTAGTTAGACTCGTGCATTATACCGCAGGCAGATCAACATGACCTCCACAATGTTAGGTGTTGCTATAGCCTCATTTCCAAAACATACATTGATGGAAAAATACAGTTTCATCAAGACAAAGTCATGCACTTCCAGGAAAGTATAGACCAGACTTCATCCCAGTTTTGAATGAAACAAGAGGCACACCCTTTAGGTTAAGCAGCAGCGACAAAGTTTATTAAACTCCATCTTTGAATGAAATACAATGACAGTGCCAGTACGTTGGAGAGAATTAGAGCCTTTTATTCTTGAAATAAAAGGCTCACAGAAGCCAAAATAAGGTGTCATTGGAAACTTGTTCTACCTGTGCTGAACGAAAAAAATTGCAGGTGGCTTTTTTGGAGTGTGAGAGGACATTTCATCTCAGGCTGAGAGCCAGTCAGTAAGCCTTTCAGTGAGACCTTGTTAACTGATAACTCTTGGCAAGGATTAAATCAGATTCTTAAGAGGAAGTCTACCGCCACATGATCGGGAAAGACTGCAGAAATGTAATGGTTTGGACGATTGTTTTTTTGTGCCATAAGTACCAAATATTGGCTCAGTTACTGTCAGCATTGACTGTTCTGACCACCTGTAAAACTCAGTTATGCTGTGCTGAAATAGCTGAATACATCAGAAGCTCTCTGGTTCCTTGTCAGACTGGGCTGTTTTTGGTATTTACAAATTGATCCATCATCAACTCCGAAATGCCTCTGAAGAAAATGATTTTGTGGCACACACAGCACAAACACAATATCAAGGGATTACCAGTTGTTCACTTATAAGAATAAAATCTGTTGTCATTTCAGAATGCTGCTGTAACAAGCCAGGACTTGATCAGTCGAAAAATCAAAGAATACAACATGATGAGGTATGCAGGTCTCTACAGTGCCCTCTGGGGCATGACTCTGGAACTGAATTGTATATCAACCCATTTGCTTTTTATGCATCTAAATGTTGATATTTGTATGTTTCTGTATGTTTCAAAACCTGATCAGTACACCCAGCAGCAGGTCTGAGCCTTCCCCCAAAACCTCCCGCCAGTCTCTCAGCATTAAACAAGCCTTCCTCGGAGGTAAAGCAGAGGGCAAGAGCCATAGCCCCCATTCACCAAAAACAGGAGAGGAACGCAGGGCTTTGAAAGGTAAGGAGCTCCAAATGTTGAGGTACAGAATTAGTTGCTGTTAGAGGGTATTTCTAACATCAGATGGCTCATTTCTGAATGTATATGTGTGTGTGTGCACCCGGTCAGATGACTCCAGTCCACCGCGGGACAGAGCTGCTTGGAAAATTGGCATTGCAGTGATCATGAAGAGGCCCTTTGAGAAAAAGCCTCCTGCTGGAGTCACATTTGGGGTGCGACTTGATGACTGTCCACCTGCACAGATGAACCGGGTGAGTGAGACAACGATGTGTAGTTTAAAACTATAATGCGTAACATTTCCGTATTAAAATATCTAAACGTGACTAGGCCTGGGTTATATATTTAGCTGACTTGTGTACTTACATTATATCACATCACATCCCATTCAGTCTGTGGTTTATTATTCAGTGTAGCATCCCGTTTCATGTGGCATCGTATTCCCTTTAGTGACAGAAATGACATGCTGTGTATTTATTTTCATCAGGGATTATATTGTATATTATATATTTATTGTGTGTGTGTGTGTCATGCAGTTTGTTCCTCTGATCGTGGAGGTGTGTTGCAAAGTGGTAGAGGAGAGGGGTCTGGAGTACACGGGGATCTACAGGGTCCCAGGAAACAACGCTGCCATTTCCAACATGCAGGAAGAGCTCAACAGCAAAGGCATGGCTGACATCGACATCCAGGAAGATGTGAGTGACTGACACATGACCTACACAGTACAGTGAGGCGGTTTAAGGAGAAGTGCAGTTTACAGATGCCTTTTTCTGTATAAACTGGTCTAACGTCATTCTGTCTTGTTTTATTTCCCTGCAGAAATGGCGGGACCTTAATGTCATCAGCAGCTTACTAAAGTCCTTTTTTCGAAAACTTCCAGAACCGCTGTTTACAAATGGTAAAGACTTTCCTGATGGTCCATGACAGAAAAATCTCCCAACAGAGAATGAGTGAAATTGAATATTTGGTGTGATGTGAGTAAAAATGTTTTACCTTTTCTTGTATTCAACAGAAAAGTATGCTGATTTTATTGAAGCCAACAGAACAGAAGACTCAGTGGAGAGATTAAAGGAGTTAAAGAGGCTGGTGAGTGAAAGTCTAGTATCAAGAAAAGGCCTCATATAATTTAGTGAATAGCAGCACCTTCAGTTAACCCTGAAACTGTCCATTTTTTCTCTGATCGCAGATCCATGAATTACCTGATCATCACTTTGAAACTCTGAAATTCCTTTGCGCTCATCTCAAGAAAGTTTCTGACAACTGTGAAAAAAACAAGGTATGTTGAGCCTAGCAGGATCTGTCCGTGTTAATGTCATCCTGTGTAAACTCAGTGTCCTCTTAAGGGCCGTTCAAATGAATCTGTTTTATCTTCACCTTATCTTCTTAGATGGAGCCTCGCAACTTGGCAATTGTGTTTGGTCCTACGCTGGTCAGAACCTCTGAAGACAACATGACCAACATGGTCAATCACATGCCAGATCAGTGCAAGATAGTTGAAAACCTGATCCAGCAATACGACTGGTTCTTCACTGACGATGGTGACGACGACCCTGTTGTATGTGGAAATTCTCCTCTTTTTTTTTTTTTTTTTTGTTCCTAGTTTTGATACTTTGTCTTTGTTTCCATTTGTTTGTTACGTCCCCACACTAAGCTTTCTCTTTCCCTTTTCTTGTCCAATTTATGTTTTTTCCGTCCAGACCACAGCTGAGCAGGAAAGCACAGTGCAGTCTCAGCCTGTGCCAAATATCGACCACCTGCTCTCCAACATTGGAAGGACCACAGCCTCACCGGGCGAAGTGTCGGGTAAGTCACCTCAGTCTTTGTCTTTTAAGCAGCACTCAACATCACAGCATAATATTACCAGTAATGCAATTTATTTATATCATTAGAGTACGGTTAAAGTGAAAAACATGTTTGAAGATTCTGACCTTAGATAGTAGCTGTGTCTCAGTTCCTGTCGCAAAACAATGAGCGTCATATCTGTTGTCCATAATTTAAGATGCTTTGGGCTAAAACAATATTACTAAGTTTTATTTGTGTTTCTGTTAAAATAAGCTTCTTCAGTAATTTTTCAGTGGGAGCATTTTGTGATTTGACCTTTGAAAAATTATTGAAAAATACCTTGCAGTATGTTGAGCCTTTTTGTTTATTTCTTCTTTTATATTTGGATAAAAGTCTGGTTTGTTTTCATGTTGATGTTTTTTTTTGCCCAAACAAATTGTCCTCAGTTTATTTCCGTTCATTTCTTTGCTTTAATCTTTTATTTTCTCTTTGCTCAAGTCATTTATTTTCTCCCTGTGCTTTACCTGTGTTGAGACGACGACTCCTTTTCTTTCAGTTCTTTTCTTCCCCTCCTCCTCGTCTCTCACATAATCCCGGCATGTTCTTTCCCAAAGAAAAATCTTAACAAACAAAAAGCAACGATGGAAGTTTTAACCCTTCTGACCTCTGCCCTTCTGTGTGTAGTGTGTTGTTTTTCTCCCTTATCCCTGTCCAGCACTCACACATTACCCAATCTTGACACAGGCCAAGTGGGCGGCGTCTATCACTCGATGATGTCACTGATGGACTCTGTTTTGTCAGTGATGGACAGCTGGGACTGTAGGAAGAAGGACGAGTGTTGTGCCCAGTGTAGCTGCCTAGTCTGCAGAAACCCGCAGCTCTTTTAAATTTGGGCGAAAGGAGGAAAAAAGATAAAAAAGAAAGAAAGAGAAGTCGATGTTTGTCATTTTTCCTGTGGTGTGCACGTCTCATATTTAAACCAATACCCTAAATTGAGGGGATACAGAGCGATGCTGCTGTACTTTCTCTGAAAGCCCTTCTGCTGTCTCTTGTTGTCTCTAAAGCTGATCGCAAGGACAAGTAGCATGGTACGGTCAAACTCAGGTTCTCTCCCAGTCATGTGGCACAATCTGTCATGATGTCTGAGGGCGGGGTCGAAGTGGTGGGACTGAGCTCGATGTTCCCCAGCACTCATGCGTTTACACACAAACAAACCCCACACATATAACCAAGTGCCAGACAGAGTGTGTTTTCAGGCAGTCAGGTAGCTATGGACGGGCATGCAGATGTAGTCGTATCTGCCGCAACAAGTAGTTTTTTTTTTATGTTTCAGGTGCCTCCTCCTGTGTCCTTTTGTTTGATTTGTGGTCTGTGATGTCCTTATTTCCAATCTTTGTCTTCATTAAAAAACATCACACACATACACTATTGCATAATTTCTCATCTCCTTTCGTTACATACTGTAACCTACAGAAATCACGTACATGTCCCGACTCCATGTTTCCCAACTGTAGCCATACTTTTACACACTGATACACACTTTCAAACACATAATTACATCATTAATAGCCCGTTTCAGCCACAGGAACTTTTACAGGGGCCAAGGAACTGTTTCAGGAAACTGTATGTAGAGTTTAAAAACATGAATTTTAGGCATTAAAATGTCTTAAATGTGATTTTGAGTCACATGGGAAGTCAAGAAAAACCACCATAAAGCCATCGCACCAGCAAATGCCTGCCATCACCCAACTGTGTTCTGTATCCACATCAGGAGCATCAAACGTCCAGCCCCAGCACAGCTGGGTGTGAACTAGATCTTAAATTGAATCACGATGGTCTTAAAAACATCTATTTAACTTTTAACTTGTTGAAACCTGCAGAAACACTGTGTACGTGTTTCAACCAGAGTAACCGTGACTAAATTTAGCTTGTACCTGCTGTCAAGGATTTCTCTGCTCTCCTGTGTGGTGGTCCAAGAAGTATCAGGGTGGACTCATCAGGTTCATCAGACCAAGCCAAGGGGACTTTTAATTCCTGAGTTATTTTCCTGTGGCTCCATCGTTCCTGACAGTGTTCGGTCGAAAAGGGCTATTAGTCTGTGTATATTTGTTAGCTGTAGTTTGTGGTAGCGTTTTTCTACTTTTAACAATGAGATACATTTTTTTGAATTCTTTGTTTTGCCTTTTTGTTGTTGAGAACGACAGGCTACATGTTAAAGGGAACTACAGGACTTAATCTAGCTCAGAGTAAGCGCAATCTTTCCATTATATTAAGGCTTGCCTGCGCCAGTGGTATCGATCACGACACACACTCACTGATCTGTTCAGCTCAGGCCCCTTAAGTCTCTCAGTCAGAGCAATCTCATCACTCCCTCTCCTCTGTGATGTCTTTGAGTTGGGAAAGAATGCCTAAAGCTGGTTGGTGGCTACATGTGATGCTCTGTGGCTGGCGTGTTTGTCCGTGATGTGCCGTCGTTTCATCGATACATGAGCATGAGCTGCTTTGTGTCTTGGTTTACTGCCGGGTTTCCACTTCCTTTTCCTCTCATCGCACATCTCAGGCCTCTTCTGCCTCTTTATCCACTTTTCCATATAACTGCATACTGTGATTACTCGTCTTCTGTCTCTCTTTCTGAGCCGAAAATGTACCATCTGCTTCCATTCAGCTGCTCTCATTGTTCTCATCATGTCTGTCAGTTTCAGTCGGAGCAAACTTTTAATATGCCTTTTATCTCTTTTTTTTATCTTGACTGTTTTAGCAAGTCACACAGGTGGCAGACTGTTACTAATGGCTTTTTTTTTTAAAAAACAGATTCAGCATGTAGTGACTCATCGAAATCAAAGGTAATGTCCTCTAGTTTCATTGATTCACACATATCATTGCGTATGTGTCCTTGCTTTTGCTTTGAATCTAATGATGTTGTGGTTTTCTGTCAGCAGGGCTTGTGGGGATCTGGGAAGGATCAGTGTAGCAAAGAGATGCTGCGCTCCTCCTTCTTTGCCAGCCGCAAGCGCAAGAAGCCCAAGGACAAAGCTCATCCCAGTAGTTCAGATGATGACCTGGACTCTGTGTTCCCCAAGAAGGAGCTCCCGGAGGAGGGCCAGCAGCAGCCTCTGTGGTCCCCAGACAGACGGACCGAGGAGGAGGGGGAGACGGATGAAGCCAGTGAGAAAGAGAAGCACAGGAACAGCTCAGAGGAACAGCTTGACAACACAAACAGGAACGAGTCTCTCTCCAGCAGCCTGATGTCACAGCCCTCTCCCTCCCTACCTCCTGAGCACATTCCCCCCACCCTTCAAACCGGCTCCCCGTACGCCTCACCCCCCCACTCCCCAAACCTCAGCTACCGCATGCCAATGGCACACCAGTCCTCTCTCTCAGACCCACCCTCCAACTACGACGACACAGTGTCTGACCTTGGTACGATGAACAGCACCAGCTCCCAGGCTTCGGTGCCGAGAATGAGGCGGGGCAGGATGACAGCCCTGGGGCCAGAGACAGGTCCCAGTGGGTTGGGAGCGGAGGTCTGCTCCATTACATCAGACTACTCCACCACATCTTCCATGACGTTCCTGACTGGAGCTGAGCTCAGCACCCTGAGTCCTGAAGTGCAGTCAGTGGCAGAAAGCAGAGGCGGAGATGATGCAGACGATGAGCGAAGCGAGCTCATCAGTGAGGGAAGGCCGATGGAGACGGACAGTGAGAGCGACCTGTCAGTGTTTACTGTAGGAAGAGACACCGGAGCAGCTGAGCAGCGGGAACTGCAGGAAGCTCCACGACCGCTCCCCTCCCACAGACTCATCGAATGTGATACGCTATCCAGAAAGAAAGCAGCTCAGCAAAAGACCAACAGTGAGTCGTCACTGGAGGGGTCACGGAGCGATAAAGATTCCAATAGACTGTCGCGGGTGTTGGGCTCAGTGAAGGGCCGCTCCACTGGCAGCCTCAGCTCCTCATCCCGTAGCGAGCTGGATAAGACAGAGCCTGCTTGGAAACTGAAGATCACAGATCGACTCAAGGTGCGTCTTCGAATGTCTGTGGATGACATGTTTGGTGTTGGAAGCCAAAGGAGTCGGTCCCCAGAGGGCCGCAGCAAGAAAAAGAACATCAGACGAAGACACACCATGGGCGGTCAGAGAGACTTTGCAGAGCTGTCTGTTTTGGGGGACTGGCCGCAGCAGGTCGGCATCGGTTCAGGCTCACGGTCGGAGCTTTCAGCTGTGGACCGGCTGAAGCCAAAGTGCAGCTCTCAGGACTTCTCGATTGGGGACTGGATTGCTCGCGAGCGCCACCGCACCAGCAATCCTGAGGTCAGCCTGGATCTCTCTGAACAGCAGGGGGAGCTGTGCAGCTCAAATTCCCAAAACCTCGGAGCCTCGTCCTCCTCCTCTGAACTCCCATATCGTCAAGCTGAGGCGATGAACGGGGACATCCCCCCGAGTAAAAATCTGAGCCTTTCGGCCACCGCTCACCCACATAAACTCACCAGTTCCCAGGTGGTCCACTCGCGCTTCTATCAGTACCTGTGAGATGTGTTGGAAGTGTGTGACTGTATGTGTTTGGGTTCTCCGTCTGTAAGATGTGTATGTACGTGACAGCCTGTCAGTGTAATGTCTGTTGTATGACCAATGTTAGTGAATGAGCATGTTGTACAAAAAAAAATGTTAGTCTGGAGTGTGTCTGTAACTGGTGTGTGTGCTTGTGAAAAGAGAATTACTGCACACAGGGATTGTTGATCTTGCTCATGTATAAGGCATGAAACAAAATGTTGTTTATACTTTTTCTTTCTTTTTATTTTTAATGACTTTGGGATGGTTTAGCAGGAGGATTTCCTCCCTCCTAACACAAATCCCTGTTATGCTGAAGATTGAGAGGACCTGTTGCTCATGAAACAATGAGCCTGTGAAGTATGTGCAAGGAAGTGTGGACAGCGACACTTGAGTACAAGATTGTTTAAAGGCTTAGACAAGTGGCTTTAAAGATGAACTGACTTTTAGGATGAATAGAAAGTAGATAAAAGTACAGATTTTTAGTATTGCAGAGGAACTATTTTTGTGTAAAGAAAGTTATGATGTTCAGAGTCGGTGAGTCTCGGTAACCAAATGAAGAATGTACAGACATGCTTGCTGTAATACTGACTAAAAGCTTTAGATGCTTGTGTTTCATTCTATCTAAAGTGTAAAAATCCCTATTTTTCTGTGTACTTGAACTGTGTTTTTTGGTACAGCCTGTGTATGGACTGCCTACAAGCTATCTGCTGTCAAAGGGGCCTTTCCAAAGGTACAAAGTAGACAAGGAAACACTGGACTTATGCAAATGGAAACAGAGTTACTATCCATCCCAGTTACATGGTTTAAGAGCAGTGAACAACATCCCTCTGATGCAAATGTGTTAGTGTTCATGGTTCATCTGTCAGTGACTGGTGGTAGAGAGGAAGAGGAAAAAAAAAAAGAGTTGAAGGAAGAAGAAATGGGTAATCCAATCAGAATCATGTTTCTTCACAACAGGAAGTGCCTCACAATGATAAGGGTGCCATATTGTCTTTGTTGAGATACACGAAGATGTTACTGTGAATGACATTTTTATTGTTGACTCTCACAGTCATCTACAGGTTTATGTAACAAAATGCCGAGCTTCCATTCCTTAGGCATTCCACTCTGGTCTTAACATGTTTTATACTTTTTTCCCCGTTTTTTCATTTTTTATTTTTATTTTTTTGATTTTAACAGAACTTGAATTTTAAATATTCCTTGTAAGATAAGTAACTTAAATGTACATACAAGCGCCATGTTTTAGCTGCTTTACTTTTCATTTTCCATCAGATTGCAGGATTAAGTGAGGTATTGTGAGATGACGACGCTCATGAGGCCTCTGTAGGTGTTGTGGGCAGGTTGGTACTGAAACAATGTCATTGAGCTGGACCATTTGTATCAATGCTGTGTTCCTCAGATTGTGAGGGAGGGGGAGGGGGGGGTGCACAGATTCCTGAAACACTGGAAATAAATTTTGTCAATGGCAAATTTCTGCGTACGTTGACGGTTTGTGTTTTGTGTTTTTTTTACCACGTCACTGAACAGCTTTACAGGAAAGAACAGAAGCACAGTATGATGTTACTTCTCCAACAACTTCATGCCTAATTTTAAAATGTTAGTAACATTCAAACACTGAATTTATAACAGTCAGATATTACACTTGAACTTATCTGACCTTGTTTTAATGTGACAGAAAGTTGATCTACGTACTTTTTCTTCATCTGAACTTCTTTATGAAATTGTGACAAACACCTTATCTCCCCGATCCAGTCTTGACTGATCATCCTTTTTACCTTCGCCAATCCAATCTGAGTAACCTAATATTTAAACTTGAAGTTTGCTGCTGTAACAAAAAGGACAAACTGAATTTTTATGTCACTTGTGAAAAACCTCTAAATCGAGTTGAAAAAGCTCCACTTGAAAGTACATTTTAGAAATTTGAAAAGGGGAGAAACACTTAATTATCCAGAATTGCTGACAAATTAACAAGATTCAAATCCTCTGCCTTTCTCAGCGTCCAGTGTTGTTTCCACCTGGAAGTTTTAAAAATTATTTTCTGTCCATAATATTCTTGCAGTATCTGTAGTGTACACTAGAGGGCACACTGACTTAAGTAACAGATTAAATGATGTATTGCAGGAGTGATGATTATAGGGAAGTAAAGCCAACAAGGGATACGTTTCAAAATGCTTTATATACAAGTTGCACATACAACATAAAGACTTAAACAATATAAGATTTATACACTTTGTACATCAGCTGACTAGAAACCACTGACATTACTAACAGAAAGTCAAGCCGTTTAACACACAATTCAAATAAATTCACAAAATAATGGAAATTCAGCATAGTTAACTCACCAGTATGCCAGTTTGGAAGGTAAATGTCGTGAATTGTATTTGCAAACTAAATATTCTTTGTATTTTCCGTTAGTTTTCATAATACCATCTTTCCAGCAGATACAGTTTTCCATGTTTTTTTGAGACAAAATGTGCCATATAACTTGAGTTTTTAAACTACCTTTGAGAGAAATTAATTTGTGATCTGGCGTTGAGTTATCGACAGAATCCCTCTTCAGGCGAGGCCTGTTCGTAGTGACTCATTTTAAGTGTCAGTGGGCTCCTAACATAAACATTTCACCCACAGTAAGGCACAGTGACTAAAAGAACGACAGTTGAATTCTGAAATATGCGACGGGAAAATATGGTTTCATATCATTTTTGTATAGACACTGTTTTTTTTTTTGGAGTACAACATAAGTTAACATTGTGCCCTCGTTTTGTAAAGCAACTGAGGACTGATGCAGCCAGACATCCACTCATAGACACGGTACTATTGTAAGACACTGAACAGAGAAATTCAGAGAAACAAGTAGCAGTAATCATACTCATGAACACAATAATCAGTAAGTTGGTTGGCAAGGTTATCAGATACTGGCAGCCTTTCAAAAGTTAAATGTCAACGTAATGAACTGATCTGACAAAGGGTATTTTGTGCTGCAAAGCGCTCGATTAATGTGCCAGGGTTGGAATGGAGACGCGTTGCTAAGTGGACGTTACATTGATCCTCTATTTGTCCACCAGAGGGAGTACTACAGAGACAGCTCCTTTAACACTATGTCCATTTAGTCCAATAGCAAAGAGAGAGAAGACTGTTCGCATCTGAGATTTAGTCGTCATCCTTCGGCCTGATTTCCTTGCCAGCACAAGGTGAGGAGAGGGGATGTAGGCCGTGGCCCCTTTGCACATGCAGGCTCTGCACATCAGAGTAGACCTAAAACCAGATTGGACAGCAGGAGGAGGGTTGATCGGGTTAGAAAGATATGTTGCATATTGTGCTGTAGAGCTGGCCGGGGCTGCTCACTGGAGCAGGTCTAACTGTCGTCCTCTTCCTGCTGGTCTTCTGTCACTACCTCCGGCATCCGGAAACACTCCTCAAAAAAGTTGACCAGAGACTGGCTCAGGTGCTGCTGCGTCCCCTCGCTGTGCAGGAAGTGTCCCTCATCTGGGTAGATCTGTCGAGATACCCACCAATCAATTCATCTGTTAATCTTATTACCGACTAACGTCTTAATTAATTGACTTTTAAATAACATTTTTAGTCTATCAAATGCAAATCGGCCATCGACATTTTCCAAACCCTATCATTATTTGTCTCAACAAAGGACATTCAATTTGCACTTCTAGAAAACATTTGAACAATTCAAAAGAAGTATCCAGATCCATTACTTTAAATAAAAGTACTACTACACACTGTGAAAATCATCAAGTATTAAGTATGTATGTATTATCAGCAAAATGTACTCAACGTATGCGAAGTAAAAGTCGTAAATATGCAGTAAAATGTTCCTCGTCAGTGTTTTATTTATATGATGTTTTATACGTTTATTCATTTTACAGTGTCTGTTCCATTTTAATGCTGTACTTGTTTAAGGTTGAACTCATTCGAACGTCTTTATATACTGTTGGGTAGTTCAATCTACAGCAATTCTGTAAGATCATCATATGTTTGTCCGAGACGTCACTGTCCCGTGAGAGCCACGTGTCTCTAAAAAGTCAACTTTTCACGAGCTCAGAAAAACAGGCCCGTTTTCAGCCTCGTGACAATGCATCTCGCATTTAGCTTAAGGAGGAGGAGGATCTTCTCTATTTAGAAAACATTTGCATGAAATAGTACAGTGCGAAATAAGACTCGTCCAGTGCAGTTACAGACATATTTGCCAGACCTCTTCTTTAGGTACGATGCTGCAGCTCACCTGTAGAGTATAATTGGCCTTCTCGCTGATTAAATGGTTGATAAACTTGGCTGTGTGCTGAAAGTGAACCTTTTCTGTGGTGGTGAAAAAGATGGGAGAGAACACGTTAGTCTTGGTATTGTTTCACTGACTGTGTTATTGAGAAAACGGTACATCCGACACGCAGTACGTCTCTTACCGTCAGCAGTTGGGTGAACTATCAAGTACTGCTTCTCCACAAGCTGACCCGCTCTTTGTCCTAAATTTGCCATCTGATGAGAAAGAGGGAAATCCCACAAGTCATTTAAAAAAAAAAAAAAAAATGACTCCAACTATCCCCACGCACATAGATAAATATATTCATGCATGGTTTGGATAAGGAGACGGAGACTTTACCGCATATACCCGGGAATCCGTCTTTGAGCCAAGATATCTTTCGGAAAATGCAGATGCTGCGATTTGGAAAAGAGAAAAAAAAAAAAAATGCTTAGAAAGATTGGGCACCTTCTAACCCAGATCAGATCCTGTGAGAATGACATCTATTGAAGAAGCACTTTTTAACAAAGTTATACCATAAAGCTCGAAATCTGTGATGGGGGAGACTGCTGTTCCACATTTAAGTTGGGTAAACTCCTCGGAGCTTAAGAGCAGCGTCGCTAAGTATCCTCCATAGGCCTGAACAAAGACAAAGAGACAGAAAGATGTCGAAGTGATTCACACTTTATTATTAGAGCTCCATAAATTTCACAGCACAACTTAAGAGCCCCTTAGAGGATCCCTTCTCCGTACCTTTCCATAAACGCCCATTCGATTCTTGTCGATGTAAGTCTCTTTGGATATGAACCTAAAATTGGGAGGGAAATTGGTGAAACTTTCTGCTTTCAAGGACCGCAAATACGATCCATGCTCTGCCATCAGGCTGGTCTCAGAGTCTCACCTGAGCGCCTCCAGCTGGTCTCTTTCCTCCAACTTGCCCAGCTTCCTCCTGACTTTGTGGAGGAGGTTTGTGCCTTGAAAGCCGCTGCCGTGGCCGTCGAAGCGGATGACGATGGTGCTGAAGCTGCTGACCAGAACTGTGGCCCAGTCCACCTGAAACTGCTCGGTCACCATCTGTCCGCCAGGTGTCCCGTCCCTGAAGAAAGGATAAGGAAAGATTTATTACGGGAAGATCTTGTACAGGCTGCATCTTTTATTTTTCAGTAGTTAAGTATTATTCAGAGCTTTTACAGGGAGTGGACACACCTCGCAAAACTACTGCATTTGAATAAAACATCACTAAGAACGGCCTAAAAAGGATGAGTTTTAGCTTTAATGACCAAGATATAGTATCTATTGCAGGGTTCTTGTCGGGGATTGCATAATGTTACAGCATCGAAATTGTTTGACAGGAAATTAATCAGTCACGATCAAGCAAAACCACAAAACATGTACAACCAGTTACGGCTCCTCAAATGTGAGGATTTGCTTATTTTACCTGTTTTCAGTCTTTCAGTCTTTGCGGTTTTGGAGAACCAATGGAGCAAATAATTGATGTGATGAATATTTGATTAATTTAAAAAAAAAAACAGTAATATTTTGTGTACGGCTAAGTAAGGAAAGCAGTCAGTTGTGTTTGTACTTACACTAGCAGCAGTAAGGGGTAATGGGACGTATCTACAAATCCAGCCGGCTTTAGGATCTGCATCGTCAGAACTACAACAAACAGGAAACGGTTTTACAGGAATTACATACAACACGACTGGTTCTGATGTCAACAGGGTCAACACACACACACACACACAGAGGTGATCATGTACCGCCTAATTCAATACGACCATGGACACATACTGTAATCGTCGATGGTGATGGTCTTATACTCCACTCTGGGCATCTGCATGTTGTTGTACGTGTTGTTCACCCTGTCATTCGTCTCCACGTCGAACACCTCTGCAGTTAAGGGAAAAAACACCATCATTTTTAACAGTAATTTGAAGTAAAACCACAGGAAATCATTTTTCCTGCGGCTAGTGTTGGGGGAGTTTACTTGTGAAATGTCATAGGTAATAAGTAAGGTGACTTATTGCATCCGATGACTTCTCTTAGAGACGAAAAGTCCTAAAACCATTCATTTAAACCAGGCAGTGTAAACCTCACAACAAACTCTTATTTAATCACCTTAAATATATCTTGAATTAAGGTATTTAAGTTTTCATTTTAAAGCACGAGCATCAAAACGACATTACAACATATTTGTTTCAATTTCAATTACTTTTATTTTGCAGTTTAATCATGTTAACACCATTACATGTAATTGGTAAGATAACACTGGTAACTCAACACTCACTCTGTTTGTCTTCGGTGCTATAAATAGCCACGCTTGGTATATCTGGGCCTACAAGAAACAATGGAGAGTACAATCTGTCAACAGGAGTGCAACAATTCATTCAAGTAAAATACGATGAGCATGATAGAAACAAAGACCCAAACGCCTGACACATACCAGTGATCAAGACAGTGACCCGTGGTCCGTCTCTGCTACAGACTCAACTCTGTCTAATCTTCAAACAGACTTCAGAAACAGCCCACTTAGCCAGCTCTACACTTTATAATCTACTTCCGTCCCATGAGAAGTGCTTGAATCCTAGCTTACTATTTCACCGAGGAGTTAACTCTCCAAAGATCCAATCAATGGAGAAAGCCACTGGTGCTTTTCTTCTCTGGAGTGAGCCCCCTAAACAAATCAGCTTCCATGGAAACCCTGTTTTTTTGTTTTTTTTTGCGCTCGGGGCGATAAAACAATGAGAAAGTGTCTCTGAGGAAACACGAGGGAAAAAAAACTGGTAAACAAAACAGCGCTACAGAAACAAGCGGGACCCCACTCTCCTTTTTCATTGTCAAGGAAGCCACGCGCTCTCTGCCAGCTTTTCAGCAGTATCCATGTGACACTTTGCATCCAGTTCGACAAGACATTTTATTTCTGCGGCTAATCAGAGGGGATCCCGCAGTGGTTTGAGGTTGTGTGCCAGTGTCCAGTTCGATATAAGCTCTCAACCCGACATGGAGCGCTAATTTAATTACTCATTCTAGAGAAGACGGCTGTGCGCTCCTCCTCAGCAGACTTTAATTCTCTTGAGTGCCCCGATGCAAACCCCTCTGCCGCTGCACAAACACACACATCGTTGTAAAAAGAGCCACGATTCCAGATATTCAAGGTCGCACGTACTCACCTTTACAGCTGAGTAAGAAGTACTGCATGTCGTGGCTGAATGAAACATCCACATATCTGCACTTGAACTCACAAGACAGGCAGCAGCGGTTGAATGGTGGAATTGTGTCTGCGCTGTAGGATGGATAAAGAGAATTACCTTAGGAAAAAAAAAAGCATAGGAGTATTCAGACGCTTCTAATAAAACCCTACCTATACAAGTGCCGTGTTTTAGGGTCATCTTCTGTGCTCAGGAAGTATCTGGAAAACATCAGATCAGATTTGAGCTTACAGTCAAACCAAATAACCATGTCTTCGCAGCGCTGACTATATGCATAAAAAAATTAAAATAAAATAAAAAAGTATCTCACATGAGGTTCCTTTCATGATTGTAGGCCAAGATGCTGGTGACGTCCCAGTCCCCAGAGGTCAGGGACTGCAGGATGTCTGTGCTGGTGTTAGGCTGGAAGAAAAACAACACGAATCGCCGCTAAACACAGAGCACGGTTATTATTTAACTAAAATTAGCAGTGGAAAATAATTTTGAAAAAAAGACAATGATGAAATGGCGAAAAATTATTTCCCAAAGCCCAAGATGACGTCCTCAAACGTCTTGTTCGGTCACAACCCAAAGATATTCAGTTTACCGTCACAGATTATTCACCGATTATTAAATTCATCGACGACTACTTCGATCATCGATAATCGACAACTAATCGATTAATAATTGCAGCTCCAGCACAATATGTTCCTTTAATTAACAGCGGTTTTGTAAATCATATTTCATGTTGTGCATTCTTTCATCCTACCTCTTTCGGATTCAATAAATCAAAACTAATACCTGAAAAATTAACACTAAATCTAAGTCAGTGCCACAAAATAACAGGAACAGCGGCCGAGTAGTTCCGTAGTATTGAATGGTTTTGTAGTTCTGCTCCGGCAACAAAATTATGACGGACAAACGGACATTATATGCCGTGAGGATGAAAATAAAATGACTTATGCATTTGTAAAACTAACTAAAATTAAACTGAAATCCAAAAGTGAAAGACAAACTAAAGGATAATGTATTTAACTTCATCTTTCAACCAGTCATTGTGAAATCTATTTATTTATTTAGAAATAATGACTGGTTCACTGTACATTATCATGCTTAATGCGCAGCTCCTAACTCTAAAGAAATCAATATTTTGACAAAAAAAACTATTGATTTAAAAATAATCTAAGAATCTATGATCATAACTCATAGCAACAGTCTGTTATACAGGAATAACCAACTTTCAACGATGCCGTTTAATATATAAAAATAAAACCTAATAAAAATGTCAAAACTAAGATACGTTTTGCTCAGAGGACAAACATAAGTGTTGTTTTTCTTTTTTGTCATGACTCACCATAGACGTGGACATAGAGATGTGGAAAAACTTTCCTCTCCCACCCTGAGGTATCGCTCTGGTGAAGAAAAATTTGTGTCCGTCTTGGGAAAAGAGTGGCGCTTCATTCTACAGAGAGGAAAAAGTAAAAAAAAAAAAAAAAAAAAAAACAACACCTGAGTGCAGTGTTTGTGCCTAAACGTAGCTTCGGGGCTTTTGTACCTGCTGTTATTTACTTGTACAAGATTCAACTCACCAAGCAAACAGTTTTTTTTTTTTTGTCTTTTTTTTTTTTTACCAGGTGACACATAACAACAGGGAAGCGTGTTTTCAGCGTGTACGTACCTGTCTGTGCAACCAGCTCTCACTCTCATCCTCGTGTTTCTGAAAACAACAGTGACAGAGTTATTGGAGTGGGTCTAATTATTCGGGAGTTTTACCAAGTTATGGTTTTTCCTCATATTAAAACCAGTATCCAATTAAAAGCCAGGGCCTGTATTCATACCACCTCGCAGAGACCTCCTAACTTAGCCTCTAAATTTCTAGCAAGCAGTCCCATCTCAAGAGTGAGTTGCTTGTGATCATTTTCATTTCTGGCATTCTGGCATGGTTGCATTGTGTGGGAGATGTGAGTGCATCTCTAATCAAATCGGCCACAAACATTATCCCTCCACGATCTAATCTGTAGCATTTCATTAACTCAGTGTCACTCAGCGTTTGGAGAATATTTCTTCTATTGCTTATTTTTTCCTGCATTTCCCCCACTGTTTATGACGATCTTAAGCCACTTATAAATCCTCATAGTCTTAATTTCTTAGAAAACTTCACAACTGTAAGACTTTTCTTCAGTAGGAGCAACCATTTGTACTAGGAAGCTTTATGAATGCAGCCCCTGGTCTCTGATAATGGCTGAGGATACAAACAAATAAAGGCCGGGGGAAAAACAAAGGTAGAGAAACTCATGGTGCTTGTCATATAATGTGCACAATGTACATTTCTACTGCTTTCATTGTATAAATGCAACAATATAATCATGCTTTTTTCAGCTTTGCTGTTCTGGATTACTGACCGTAAGTGTTATTGTCCAATTTCAGACACTGCAGATGAATGTGTGTTAATGTCTCAGCCAGACTGTAGTTTATAGTAACGTAGAAGT
>JAPQRN010000010.1:11938829-11952430 GCA_037367275.1 Coranthus polyacanthus
GTAGGGAGGGTAGGGAGGGTAGGGAGCGTGGAAAACTTGACTGGGTTGCACAGAGCTTCACAATTCAAACCCAGTCATTGCTTTTGGGATGAACTTTATTGTGAAATGCAAACAAGCTCTTGTGGTTGAATGACACTAAAATCCCTGAAAACTGGTTCCAAAATCTTGTGGAAAGTCTCTCCAGAAGGGCTGAGGCTGCATATTATTGCCCTCAAATTTGGATTAAATATTCAGCAATCACAGAAAACTTCAAAGGTTCTATATGGAAGACTTGCATGTGCTTGTGTACTTATGTGAAGTTTGTGTTGGAGTTTGTTTTGCTGGTCGTATTTTGATGTTAGCTAACTCAAATACTAAGTTAACTGAGCTGCCTCCATTACAGCCTGTACATTGATTTCTATGTACGGGAATTGGGTCGGATCTATCTATATGTAACTGTACTGTATGTATGTATATACTGTATATGGCTTTATACAAACAGCATCTTCATTATCCCGCTCACTCCACCAAGACTTGATAACCCTGTAGATTAAGTTTTTGATGATCTACCACACTCACTTGTATCTATCCATCATATTTGATTTTCAGACTTTAGTTCCACTCACTTTCTAATGCGTTTTTGACAGTCTTCACCGTTTGCAACATGGAAACGACAGAACAAATATTCTGGCTTTTGCAGTGCATGTCGATTAGAGGTGGAAGAGTGTGTGTGTGTGTGTGTGTGTGTGTGTGTGGTCTTACCTTCATAAAGCCAGTCGGCCAAACCATTGAAGACGACCCCCTCTTTACCGGTGGAAACCAAGCGGATTGTTGGTTTGTCCACCCTCGATCTGTAGTAGATGTTGTTTTCAAATATGAAGATCTAGAAATGCAGAGCAGTGGCCAGTATTACTTTCTGCATCAATGTACAGTATGCTCTTGCTCGATTTACAGCTGAATTTCTATTTCCTGACAAGCCGGGACTTCTTTTTTTTTTTTTTATCTCACATCTCCCTGTCTGCAGAAGCCTCTGCGTCAAAACCCACTGTGACTTCCTATCACAACATGACTTTATCTTAATCCAGATAGGAACAGAGCTACCCACTCAGAGACACTTATAATCTAATAAAGTCCTCAGTCAACACCTGCCTTAAGCACTGTATTAACGGATATTTGCCTCATTACATTTTGAGCTGGATTCCTCTCCAAAGCTGTATGAAACCCTTTCCGGTGCTAATCAAAGCGCCGAAGCTGCTCAGGCCCAGCAGGCACACAGACACACACGCATACCCTAGAAGACAAGCACACTATTTTTTCCTCCTCGGTGCTCATTGAGATATCGTACTGTCTGCTGGGGTGGGCGACGGCTGAGCTTAACGGAGTTAGACTGCTGATTTAAGCCCCAAGTGCAAACTGTGGCATTGCCTGGAGGAATTAGCACACACCTCTGGCAGATGAGTGTGCGACACTTAAAACCCTCTGTCAATCCACTCCAGTGTTTTGGCTGTCTCTCTCGGTCCCAGTAAGAGGGAGACGAACGTCAAACTGATTGGTATCCCAAGCTCGGGTTTGTGTTGGTGCGACTGGGCTGTCAGCACAAGCCCTCCAGTTAAATGTGAGCCTCAAATCGCCAGCGCAGGAATCAAAAAGAAAAAGACACGACTGTCTTGCTCTGATCTATAGCTGCTGTTGAGAAAATCAAAGTTTTATATTGTGGGAGCAACATCTAAGGAAAACAGATCAATTCAGGCCCGTGTAAAGGAAAGAAATATGGTGGTTGCCGAATACTGCAAAACCGCCACAGGACAAAAACAAAAATCTTAGACAGCTGTAAAAGAGCTACATAAACATTTAATTCTCCTCTAAATATTGTAATTATTGAAAAATACTAAGAATCAGCCCTTCACCGTCGCTGCTACTCAACACTTCAAATTAACTGTACCATGTTAACGTAGATAATTAAAAACAAAAAAACCCAAAAACCTTCACCTTCAAGTTAAAGAGACTCATTTAGGGGACTCCATTTAGCTGTAAATGATCTTCAATGACCCTTGCAAAATCAGAAATAATTTGTAAAGCAGGAGGCAATCTCTTCAACCGTCAGAGGACGAGATGAAAGAAAATAGAGAATCAGCAAAAGGCTAGAGAAAAGTCATTTCAAAAGGGTGGAGAGATGAAAGCAGCATCATCAAAAGATACCTGCGGAGCACGGATAGCAGCGTGTCTTATTTGTGTTAATAGCGTGTCGTGGGTGTGTTCTGTTGTGAAATATGGTCCAATTTTGTCAAATGATAGGCCACTTTAATTGGGCTTGATTTTTTTTCCTCTTGAATCTTCTTCTTTTCTCCCCTCTTTTTTTTTTGTGTGTCAATATAACCTCCTTTTCAGGTATGTGTGTATATATAAGCATGCGTGTGCTGACCTAGCCTCACTGATTGCTCTGTCACAGTAGAGTAATTGCTTGTGGTTTAATGAGGGGAGCGTTGCAGGATTCATCTCCCCGCTCCCCCTCACTGTACATCTGACGATTCACTGCTCACTCTGCCACAAACGCTCACACCAGCCTCGTTTTTACATGCTGATGAAACACTCGGTGATAAATTGCTCCAGTTCTGATAAACCCAACAAGAAATCCTTATAGTCAGAAACCGAGAATTAAAACAAAACAAAAAAAACAAAAAAAACACTGGCGTCACCGGGTCAGACGGGGACAAAACGCGGGGCTTCGTCTCATTTTTCTCGCATAACCTCGTCTGTTTGTTAAAATCAAACATGAGATACAGTAGCAGCATTTCAAAATGAACAATCAGGTACGCTATTACCATATGCAAATGAGGCTGCTTTCTTCCCTCAGCAGGCAAAGTCTCATTGCACACTTGAAATGTTAATATTTTCTCTCAGCAATGTTTCTGTAATTTAAGCAAATGATACGATAAGAGCAATTAAGGAGGAGAAACAGCTTTGAAGTAATAGCTGATAAAATAAGGAGCTGTCTGCTGTCTAAGCAGCACAATCCAAACAGAAAGTAATTCACAATCCACAAGGAAAAAGTGAAAAGATTTTATTTTATTTTATTTTTTTAAATGTCAGGATATAACAAAGGATTATCAGCTGCTCAGATCTGTCTGAACTTAAGGCACCTTTAAGCTCATCAAAGAATAAAGCCGGCTTATAGATTTTCGCACTGTCAACGTAAGTTGGATTCTCTGACTAAACTACAGTATCAGTGTTCATAATAATAAAGGAATATGTCTCCCAGTTCAAAAGTGTGACTTTTTAATGGCTTTCAATAATTTTGGGTCAAGAATGGAGTGCATTCCCCATGTAGCCCCATCATTTAATGACGTCAAAATAAATGAGCTCATAAATGAACCATTAAAGATGCTTATTTCAACAAACAAAAAGAAGTGAAACCTGCTTTCACTCATTAATTGGAAAACATGTCCTTGAGTATAAAAGTATCTCTGGTCAAAAAACACGTACATGAAAAGTTTGAGTACATCGGGGTTAAATGGCTCAAATACTAGAGCAATCTGTGTATTTTACAGCATTCATGTTGTTAGACCAGTGAGTGTAATTAAGGCTGTTTATGGTGATTCTTTCCACTTTAACTTTCAGAGTTCACGTAATGTGTTGTTTTACTGACAATGAGGAAACAACAACTGACAAAATGACGACTTCAGACAGTGAGGAATTACAGTAACTCCATGGTTCAGCTTCTGAACTCTGACGCGTAATGAGTGCGATTTACACGAATGCTTTGCCAAAGTCAGCAGCGTAAAACACAAAGAGTTAAGATCATTATAAAATTCTGACAAATTAGGCAAATGCAGCAAATGTTCCACCAAAACAAGCTCAAAATCTCCAAAGTCAGCGTGGCTGCATCCTGCGCTTGGTGCCATCCAAAATGAGTGTGATTCATTTAAAACAAATGCAAACTAGCCAAACTAGTTTTTCCTCATTCCAGAAAGATGTTGACGGTGCCAGACCTATCTCCAGTCTTATTACAGCGCTAATGAAGTGTGGACGCAGGTCTGGCTATGTGAAACTAGGCTGCGACAACGGAACACCCCTCGCCTCCCCTTCCCCTGAGAAATGTGAAAAATTAAGAAGGTTCCTGTTAGAGCCAGCGTTTGTTTCGTCTGTTCTGTTCCGGACTTTTTAGTTAACGGGGATAATAACTGTAGTCCACAGTCAAACACAGTAGGTGATGGTGATGCACCTTAACACTGGACGCCACTCTCTATAAAACAGAAAAGAAGAAAAAGAGGAAATCTGTTCTGAGCCGCTGTAGAAACATGACGGCACGACATGATGGACCGCGAGGCAACCCTCTCCCTCTTTAGATAGAAACGACTCATTCTTAAGCAACGGAAACACAATTCTTATCTTCAGGTCATTATACTAATAAAAACATAATTATGAATATTATATTCTATTTATGCAATTAATACACTGAATCGCACTAAATGTTACACAAGGAACCTTTAAACAAATTAAAGATTGAGCTACAACGTGTACGTGAGCATGACTAAATTATAGTTGAATTATAATTATTCTAAATAGTATTCCTGTTGAGCCTATTATCAACATGTTCAGTGCTGAAGGTCTGAAACAAAAGGAGGCTTCTTTTGAATAGAGAAAATATGTTTTTCTGTTTAATCCAACAACTTCAGAAAAAATGTTATTTTACTTCACCCTTTACATTTCCACATGCTTTAAACTTCTCAAAGCTATAAAGAAGCGTTTTAGAAAAGCATGGCTTCTTACAAAATGACTAAAAATGTGTTAAACCCAACTGTGTTTGCCCAATTGAACAAAATGTCTTAGTTCAACTGGCACATTTTTCCGTAAATCTGTGAACACACAAACGCACACAGACCTTTGTTTTCATGCACTGAAGGGACTTTATACAGACCTAAATTCATTAGCTGGGGAGGCTCTGTAACCTTAACACGACTATTAACCCTCAAATTTAATGTTTTATGTTAAGGGGGTGTGGATTTTGTGCCCCAAAGGAAGCCAACTCCCCACAACTGACTGTGTAAACAGATTTACGTCTCCGTAATGTAAAACATTCATGGCCACACACATACACACTTTGGCACCGCGTGTTAACCGTCCCCACACTGTCCAAGCCACGGGTTGTGCCACTGAGATGCCATCTGCCACCACGACTCTCAGCAGCTCGTGTTTTATCACAAAGTTAAGAAAGTGAAATGATTTTGGCTTCACGGTGACGCTGAGGTCGAAGCAGAGACGGTTACTTATGGGGTCATTACAGTTGACTGTCCATAAACCTCTTATCACTACGACATTTGTTTGCTCCACTGTGACAACCCATAAATCGTGACTGTCCTCCCCGTGCAATGCCAGACCGAGTCTGAAAGATCTCTACAATGCGCCAGCATTCGGTGAGTGTAATCTCGAGTATACAAGCTCCTTACCAGCTGCTGGTCTAGAGGGCCCCATCCAGCAAACTGCAGGACAGCTTCACGCACTTCAGGGGGATTCAGAGGCCAGGTTTCCCTGTGGAGACAAAACATTGAAAAGCTGATATGATATTTGTCCCTGTGTACATTCTAGAGCCAATGCACACTGTATATCTGAACACAAGTGCGCAGTTAGACCAAAAAAAGTGATGTTTTTGGCTTGTTCCCAGATTGTAAGCTTCATCAATCATCCACGTCCTTTTTTTAGCACAAGCTGACTTCGCTTTGCTCACAACAGATACAGAACAGTAGGGAAATAAGCAGACATAGATGGATGAAAGGCTAAAAACAGGCCAGGCTGAAGGCAACCCACAAAATAAAATACAACTTTAATGCTTTTCCACAAAGCGGCAGTAAAAGCAGGTATATGGAGGTAATTTCGATGGAGTGCTTGCGTAAGATCAGGCTGAGGGCGCAGTGTCCAGTCAAACTCCTCAAGAGAAAACAGAATTGACAAAAAAGAAACAAGAGTCTTACTGTGTCTCCAGGCTGTAAATGATGTACTTGGCCACAAAGGAGTGTTGGTAGATCTGCAGACACAAAAACAATCACAGTGAAAAAAGGGTGTTTGACAGTAATTTGTCATCGATCAAATAAATTCTGTGGACGGGGAGCGACGAGAGCTTTCCTCACCGGTTTCACTTCAAATGCAAACAACACATGCCGCATGTCTGGAGACACTTGATACTTGGCGGCCCTGGATCTGTCCTGAATGGGATCAAAAAACACACTATATTTAACACTATGTTTAACACGCTATTAACACACGCAGCAGACAGCGTACGAGTCCTGTAGGAAACCGAAAATAAAGACATGCTGAGGGTGATTATACTCACAAACAGCTGGTTCGGCACCACGACGGTTGTCTCTTTTGTGTCAACGTTAAGCTTGACAACATCCCCATCCCTTGTACGATACAGCAGCTCATTGTCTGCAAATGACAAATAAAACATTAGAGGGGGAAACAACGGACTTGCCATAGACCTCCCTTGTTGTCCGGTTTTAAAAAAGCCCTTAAGCTGAGTTTTAAATGACTAATACATGACTTTGGCCTTTTCGTGGCATTCCTTAACACTAATACAAATGCAATAAAACAATCTTTTAATAACTTCACATGCACAAATTATATCAGTTAAGATAATGGATGTTATGTCATTCCATGTGCGCCAATAAAGATCTAAAGATGTGTTTTCCTGCCCCCAGTAACCCTTTAGTAACGTGCAACTCACACTGTGAAGGACGAACCAGCTTTAGATGTTGAAACCCAGAACTTGAGATATTTAAGGTCGATGTTATGTCCTTTCCTCTCTGACTGAATTATCTACATTTAACAAGTCGTCTCAAAAAAGGCTGCGCTTGAGTATGCAAAGTGTCCACGCTGCCCTGGGCTTCTGTTATAATAATGCTGTTTTTTCTTATCATTCTTATTTCTAAAAACCAGAAGAGTTTAAATGTGAGAACAAAAAGTGTGCTGAAACTAAGAAACGGGACCTACGTGTTTTGTTACCACTTAAAGCGTGTCTTGAGAAACTCAACAGATCTCACAACTTACTTTTTTAAGTGCGCTTTACTCTTCAGATGTTGATTTGTGAACAGACGTGCACATTTAAATGCTATTCAAACCATCAAACGTGGCCATCAACGTGTCTGGATCAGGCCATAACACTTAGCCGGATTCATTTGATGCCACCTGTTTGTGGCATAAAATAATTCTCATCTTGCCTAACAGCACAGTTTGTTTGTTTAATTTTACTGCCAAGTGTGAATAACAAGGGGCACTACCCAAAATTGACTACGTAACTCAGTCCAGAAAGGAAACCATAATTAAGCCAAAACAATTTCATGAAATTAACTGAGCGAGGAGTCATAGAAAACGGCGGTGATGGTGATTAAGTTGGTGCTTTTGCTTCCTCTATTGTCAGAAAGTAAGTAAAGCTACAGATGTTCTTTGTTGATATATATATATTATTTCTCTACTGTTGGACAATATTATATTCTGTTATATCTCCAAAATGGGAATGCATCAGACAGTCAGCAGCAGTTCTTTGTTTTGGAGATCAGTGTGAAGGTCGAATCCTTTGAATCTGACTCTGTGAGAAACTCAGAGGTGAGTCCAAAGACTACTGAGGCAAGCGGTGATCAAAGAGCAACGGGGATCAATTACACATTGCTGTGAATGAAGCCCACAAAATATTGATGAGGACTACTGAAGTGTGAGGTTGTCCCATTGGGCTCCTTATCAGAAGGTCATTAGCACCAAATGGGAGTTGATTGCATTAACTTAACTGACAAGATGCAATGTCACACAATTGATTGCAGGGGTTTCGTCAGGTGCTGAGGACATTTTCATCACGGTCGTAATTGAAGGGCACAGAAACAGAGGAACCTAACTAATTATGTGTTAATAAGCTGCTAATGTAAGTAATCATGGGAACAGTCTGCACGGTGCGACGGAAGGACAGAATAAAGGTCGTTATGTTTCTGTCACACAAGTACGAAGTGTGAGTTTGCATATGCGCAGGTGATTATGTTACTTTATTCATACATTCAGCTGCACTCATTGAGCATGTGAGTAATCAAACGGGCTGTTCATGAATGTATGAGTCTGGCTGCAGTATAATTGCTGTTTGGCAGTTTCAACTTTTTGATTGTTTTCAAACAGATGACAAACTTCTTGCAACGATGAGTGCGGTCATAAAAAAATGAGGTTATAGAATATAAACCTTCTCCAGCACAGATTTTAGTCCGTAATGTGTATTCCTACAAGGGAATGTAGGTGCATGTAAAAAAAATAAATAAATGCTGCTTAATTTGAAGAAAGAGCCTTAAAGTTAAAAACTGAACAACTTCTAAAGATTCGAAAACATTGTTTCTTTTTGTTTCATTCAGTTTTCTAACTGAATAACTTTTGAAGCTCTCTTTAACATTAACTATTTATAAAACTGCTTCCGTAACCCTTATTGCTGAGCTTTAGGTTCTGCTAAATCATCAGTATTTTACCCTTGGCTGAATAAAAGCACTTCAAGGACATTATAAACATTTAAAACTCTCAGAGAGAGCAGAGCTCCATCGAGGCCAATAGTCCACTCTTCCTCTTGTTCCGTAGCATTATTAGACTACGAACAAAAGACAAATTGCTAGCCCTGTTCTTGCTCCTTTTTCTCAGTTGGTGCCACTGGTAACTAGGTCTAAGTTAACCTGGGGGTTGTGGTAGTGAAGTCCCATCACATGGTGAGAGACAAAATGATTTTTTTGTTCCCTTTTGAATTGTGCTATCAGTGATTCACATGTTGTTTGAAAATTTAAGAGACACTTTTGGAAGTCAAGAAAGTCACAGTTTGTCATAAAGATGGTAAAGTACCGTTTAGTTTTGTGTGAAACCACTCACGGCCCTTTTCCACCAACGTGGAGCCAGTGCTGTTCTGATTCACAAAAAATAGCGTTTTTTCCGTTTAAACGAAGCGGCCGTGTCATATTCTACAGAGACGACACCAGCAGCGCAACCAGAAACCAGTAAAGAAAAAAGAACGATGTGCAATAACTGCTGACTAAATCCTTTGCTTGGTGTTGATTTGGGAAAATCTAGAAAGTAACACAAGAAGGAGTGAGCAGCCTGGTTTCATTTGGACGCATTGAACAAATAATGAAATAAACAAAAAAAAAAACACGAAGGATTAGTGGAGACTGAAAAAAAAGTTGTCAAAAAGTCGAGCTGAATGGGGTAACATATTACCATATTTAATATATTATTATTATTATATACACTGCCCTCCATTAATGACACATCCTTGATTAGAATTGTTCCACTCAAAACTTGTGGAAACGCAGGCTGGTTCACTAGAGACACCGAGGTTGAAAGAATCCTGTTCAAGAACCAGAACTAATTTGGTTTGGTAATTATCTGTGAACTATATTTCTCGTCTCGTACAACATTATGTCACAGCACCAACATGGCTGTCACCTTGGCACATTTGACCTCATTCTGCAGGAGGAAAAGCATTAAAGAGGCAAAAAAAAACAAAAAAAAAAAACACTAAAGGTCTGAGGATGTTGAGAGCTGCATCAGCAACAGCTTGTGGAGAGAGAAAGTTATCATGTCGTCTTTCTAATTATGCATTTTCACAGTGTTGTACAGTTTTACAGCAAACTGCGACTTTCTTCACTAACAAAATTACGGATACAAGGAGGATACAGGAACAAATTAGTTGTTCTAACTTGTACCAGTTGTAGCACCATCCCGAAACACAAAATGCCAAAGGTTCACACTTTGATACTGTGTCCAACAACATCAGTCTGAAAAAAAAAACAAAACAAAAAAAAACACCTAAGAATAAAATAATGCAGATTCGGATTCTTGTGCAAAAACTACAAAAATAATTCAAGCTTCTTTTCCTGTCGAACAGCAGAGGGCACCGAGTCAGTTGATCTCACATTCATGAGCTCAGCTGGCAGCTTCCTACTCGTTTCCTTGTCAAGGTTATAGAGGCCAAAAGCAAAACCATTTTACATCTGTTCAATTTCAGCCACATCACTGTACGCCTGGTAGCGTGCAACATGCTCCAACTTGTTGTATATACATTTAAAGCTTAGGGTATTTTTTTTTGCCATGGAGATGACAGTTTGAATGAGTTTACCCGTAGGTGCATCACAGGCGCAAAACACTTTTATAATCACAACTTTAGTATAAATAATCACAACGGATCTAAAATATGTCATACCATGACATGGAAACAGGCTGGGTTAACAGTCTCCTTCAAGTTTTTTGTTGTGCGATTTAAATTAGACTGAAGACGTATTTTATTGCTCATGACGTGAGGATTTAAGCTCTGCACTTTTAAGTATTCATCTCTGGTGACTTCCTGTGGTTGGATGATGTATTTTGGGAAACTAACATTTGTAGCGATACAGGTTACATTTATCGTGCAAATGCTAAATTATTTAATATGCCAGAAAATATTTAGTACGTCCCGACACATATTAGTCAATACGTACAAAAACAGTGTGCCAAATATACCAGAACATCCAGTCATATTTTGCAGCCTTCATATTTTGAAGGCTGCAAAAGTCACGATCCTCTGCATGTTAAGCTGTTAATATTCAGTAGGTGGTGGTAAGAAGGTCAAAGTTCAAGGCACAATATTATGATCATACAGTATGTCTGGATTGTTTGCAGACTCCGTGCAATAATACATACTTTCTAAGGTCACTTGCAGCACGACTAAAAGCAAAAAGAAAAAGTATGCGATTTGGAATGTAGCCGATGACTGATTTAAATGCCAGCTATTTATCCTGAACTATGGAGAGAGACAGCTGTCCTAAAGTGTCTGGATGTGTTCGGTTTTTTTGAAATGAGAGGCAGATGCTAAATGTCAAAAGCAGACTGTTCACTCACCGCTGAGCCATTTGGCGTCTGGGTCATGAATGCGAAGGTCTGGACCAAACACATCTTCTACAGTCACTTTCTTCTTAAGGGCAAGGCTGTCATCTTCACCTGTCAAGTGCATCACAAAAACACAAATACCAAAACACCAATTAGATGTGACGTACAGCATCGCATACACTGTACTCAGTTCTGTTTGCTTTGATCTGGATGATCTAAGAAAATAAAATGTAAGATTTTTGAAGAAAAACTCAAAAGCTGCTCTTGTATGTTCACTAGTTTCAGATTCTTTTGATTCTTCTGTTTGTGTTACGTATGTCACTGCATGACAAGCGCGATTGTTTCCATGTGCTAAATTTCAGCTATTTCCATCCATTTTGATAACTGTGTGCATGTTTCTGTGTTTTGTCACCAGTGTCTTGTTTGCTCAGGGGCCACAGCCTCACACTATAGACTGTCACCATCCCGCTATAATACGCTCTTCTTCCTTCTCTAGAGATCGCACCTTCAACAGCTACTCTGCACTTTAGGTAGAGCAATTTAGAGCAAGGTGCAGACAAGAAAGGGCCCCCCTGGTATTGCTGTATTGATCTAAAAGCATGAGTTCACATCTGCCTGCTTTGTTTTTTTAACAGTGGGGGATGACTCCTTCCATTCCCAAAACTCAAAATGAGATCTGAAGCTGACAGCTGAACCGCAGGTGGGGCATACAACAAAAGTGCAACACCAGTGAGTCATGTGCATGCGAGGATAGACGCAGCAAGCTTTAACCGTTGTCTAGCACACCTTTGCACAGGAAACAACAGCTAGACACGAGTTGTCACAATATCTGACAGCCCAGTCTTACTGTACAAATCAGTAAGTTGACAGATCCTTCCGCAGGCTTCACGTTGTGGCTGAGCAGCGAGATCTGAGTGTGTAAATACCACGTCAGCCATTGTCAAGTGTTTATCAACGTGAAAAAACTGAGAAATTCTCTCGTCTGGCAAGAAGCTGCAGAGCGAGAGGAGAAACCTAATTTCGAATCGGAGCCAAATCGTACCTCTGATGCTGTGCCAATCTGACAAATGGCTAGAACCATTACTGCATAATCTTCTTCATTAAACAGGGCTGAATGGCATTACACATTAAAAGGCTCATTTCCCAGTGAGGCGCTGACCCCGCCTCAGTGTAAAACCGGTATACAATCATCAACCAGAGAAACCATGTCGCTTGTAAAACCTTACCCCTGTAGAAACGACATTATCAAATTAAAATAGCTGCCTGAGAAAAAGCAGCCAAGGGGATAAAGAAAATTGCATTTTTTTTTAATACTGAATATAAAGCTCTCTTTTGAATATGCTCATAATGAGGCGGCAAACAGGTGCATATGAATACTCTATGTGGGTGAATGTGTTTGTTACTAAGCAGCACTGGTGGAAGAAGTACTCAGATCTTTTATTGGAGTAAAAATAGCAGTACCAAAAATACTGTTACAAGTAGAAGTCCTGCATTCAAAGCCTTAAGCTAAAACTACAAAAACATCAGCATCAAAGTATCAAAAATAAAACTGCAGAATAGTCCGTTTGAGGAGAACGTACACATTATGTAAGGGATAATGCTGCCTTTCTGTTTTTACTGAGTCACAAACTGAGTAAAATACATAACAACTATGATACTATGATACTATGATATACTATGATATGGGAATTAAGCGTCCTAATTAAAAGAGAAGATTTACCAAACCCATTCACAATGCAGACAAAAGGCCTCAATATGTTTTATGCGGTGAGGTGCTCAGTGATGAAAACTTAAAAATGAACACACTGACATCTCTAAAGGAAGCCTTCTCGGTATTGGGGCGAGTCAGGAGGATTTTTCCTGTGTAGAAAAAGAGGCTTTCAAGAGACAGTGTATTGACAGGAGAAAAGTAAGTCAGTCGCGGCTGTGTACGTTAGCGTGAATTGTTAGTAGAAAAAGAAACAAAAAAAAGATTTAAAAGAGATGTTATGGATTTAAAAATGTTGCTCTGATCAGAAATGTGCTTGTAGCAGCGGTCTCCTGTCAAAGACAGACAGATGGATTATAACTATCAATGCATTAATGTGTTGATCTTTAATAGCAGGACTCGTTTTAATCACTGTATATAGCCTGCGGTTGGGTAGCTTCAACAATAATACTTGATCATTTATTAGTGGTCGGGCAGTTTTATTCATATTAAAGGTTTGTTTATGTGTTTATATGTTTATATGCAAGTTTATGTTGAGTCTGTGCTGTGAGCTGGTTGTTTGTTCATATATTAGCCGACTCCATTTGTAAGCTAACAGTAGCTAATGTTGCCGTAGAAGAGCAGGAGAGAGGCGATGAAGAGCGGAAGGATTTCTGCTGAAAAAAACAAAACAAACTTGAGCGCTCTACAAAAAAAAAATCAGCGTACAGGCTGTTATCATCATCAGTTATCATCATCAGTTAGCTGACGTCAACAAACGACTGGATCCTAGTACAAAAATAGACTCCGACACAAACTTCACGCAAATCCACAAGCGCGCGTGAATCTTCTGCACTGATCCTTTAATATTAAAAATAAGATTTTTTTTATTTCCCACAAACCCATGATTGTCCAGCGTAAACACTTCCGGAAGACACAAGTTGGCAATAATAACAGATTTTTAAATGTGTGGTCTGTGCAGCCAAGTCAAGGTTGGGTGTACAAAACAAGTATACCAAGGCAGAACTGTGTGTGTGTGTGTGTGTGTGTGTGTGTGTGTGTG
>JAPQRN010000010.1:11952530-11963903 GCA_037367275.1 Coranthus polyacanthus
TAGAAATGCTGTGGATGGTTATTTTGTTGCTGTAGCTATGGCTGCCAAAATACTAATTTATTAGTTTGAACTTATCTGTTTGTAGCAAAATGTTTTGTATTGATTGAACAGAAGGCGATTTTGTGAAATAGTTTACGTTTAAGTAGGGCTGTGCAATATAATAATATATATCATCATATAGAAATATTACAAATATAGAAATATTGAAAAATGTATATTGTGTCTGTCAGCTTTATACTGTCACAAATCCACCCAGCAGGGATGCAGGCAGGAAGGCAACACAAACAAACGATCAGTAAATGTGACACAGAACACGGGAACTGTGCATGTAAGCTCCGAATAAAAGTAGGAAATAATCATAAATTATCATTCCTGAATTCATTTTCAGAACAATTGCTGTATTGTGATACACACAGTGCAATTAACGCGATAGAAAATAACATATATTTCGACTGCATTACGCATCTCTAATTTTAAAAAGGTTGTGTATCATCACTGCCTTACCGATGATACGCGAGACTTGCTAACCCATGCATGTGTTGTGTATGTGTGCATGTATGTTCGCTGTACATACGAGGGGTCAGCAGAATGACAGAGGTGACGATCAGAGAACAGATGATGAGGATGACCAGCAGAGCAATCGCTATCCCCTTCCAGTTCCTCTGCGGCGGAGCACTGCCCACCAGGTCCTGAAAAACAACACACACATGACGTTACACTAAACACCAGGAGGGAATGTGTAAAAAAAAACCCAAAAAAAACACAATGATTTCATTACAGACTGGATGCTTTTTATTCCATTGTAAAAAGACATTAAGTGGTGACCTTCCAGTGATGCGTTTTAGTTCGTATAACACATATTAGAGGTGAAAGTGTCATACATGAGACCGTGTCACAGTTGGACATGAGACAGCTCATTCTCTGTAAGGCAGATGCCAAAAACTCAGCCACTTGTGTGCATCAACGCTGCATCCTCCAGCTGCTCCATGCCGCTCGCATACAAAGCGTCCCTGCAGCTTTGCTCGATAGCTGGAGAGGAGCTACGGCCTTAATGCAAACACAACACACAGAATAATGAGCTTCTTTCCTCACACAGCCCAGCAGATGGTAGATGGCTAATCAGCGCTGTTTGAAACACAAACTGCAAAAATCCACAGGACATACAAAATATTTTAACTGCACAGTAGATGCAGTAGTTGGCTACCAGTTTGCCTCCGAGGATCACTCTCCACTCCAAAACCACAGTCTTGTGGTATTTGGATCCAGAGGCCAGATTCAGAGTTTTACTGTTTGACTGAACCGACATAAACACCCACTTTAATCCTCTTCTTCTTAACATTTTCTTTCATATCAAAGCAACAGGAGGAGACAGTTTTCTGATATGACTCTAAATAAAGGTTAACCTCAACCTGCGTTGTCTTTTGAGACTTCTGGCAGTCAGTAAATGCCTCAGCAGCGCACGTCATCCTGTTATTTTCAGGACAGCGGAGGCTACTTTGAAAAGCCACCATTCACCGCCTGAGTGGCACTGCAGCCGTTTTAGGATACCTTTCATGAATTAACAAAATTTGCATCCAGGGCATTGAAAGAAAAGGTCAAAACTCTCGCGTTTCAGTCATGTGTCATTCCCATCTAATTAATAGTCTTCAACACATGCACATTAATCTCTCAGGTCACAGACCATCAGAAACTGAGCAGCATTGGCCAGCCACCTGTATCAGTCCAGCTGTTGATATCCCTGTTAGCAATTAGACCTGATCTCTGTCTGCCCACAGTGAGGGCTTATACAGTGTGCAGCAGCTCAGTGAACCATCCACAAGTTAATGAGGGTGTGTGTGTGTGTGTGTGTGTGAACACGTGAAAGCGAAGAAGACAGCTCAACTCGGTGGAGAGTCGAGATGATGCTTTTTTTTTTTTTTTCCATTTTACATCCTTAAAGACTTTAAATTGTATCATTGCAACTTACTTTCCATGTAAATGTTTAAAAATGTTCCTGTGTGTGTGTGTGTGTTTGAACACTGTGCACCCATTGTCTCTGCACAGTTTGTCTCACAGCAAAGCAAATCAATACTGAAGGCGGTGAGTACACATAGAAAAACAGCAGACACATCAATAAGGTGATTTATTGCTGCATTGGTACGGATTTTCACGTTAAGGCGTACTGACTTGTGTACTGGATCTGTAAGATGTGAGTCTCTCTCATACTCTAATAAGAAGGACATGCCATTGAACTTGTTATTGACATCAGCAATCCTGTAGACCTCTGACCTGAGCCAGAAATTAAACAATCAGATGCTCTGACATGCATTCAGATAGTCTTGTTTCGGCATTCGATTACTTGTTTGTCTGTATATCTGTGCTGGAAATGGCAAACACAGACAGACGATTCAGAGGCATCAAGTATCCAGTTCAGTACAATCTGTACCCAGCTGAGAGGTACAAATCCATAATTATGACGGCTATAATGGTGGCAGTGCTTTAGAGATACAAGAGGAAAAGCATCTCTCAACAGAATGTTGCCACTTTGTTGGCATCCTGGAAGGCATGTGAGTAAATACTCAGATTCAGTCACCAAACACAAATTCAGCTTGGTCACTAAAACACAAGAGCCACATTAAAGTTATAGTACATAGCCTACTTCTTTTTGATTTTAAATACATGTCTCACAGGCCCTGTGGGCTAATTCAGGATGAGGAAAGGGAGGACGAACGCCAAGCTGTGCTCAGCATTTCTGTAAACCGATGCGCCGTTATGCAACCAGAGGTCAGGGAGCTTTTTCACAATTCAAATCAATAGATAATCAATAGTCAAAAACTGTTTGCCCTTTGCTATTTAAAAAAAAAAAATCCTTATTAAAACAGCATCCGAATGAAGAGGTTACAATGTCAACCTTCACAGTCGATATTCCCACATACAATAGCCCCAACTTCAGAAGAACGTGATCAATATTTATTGCTCTTCCTGTGACAAAACACTGGTCAACAGGTCTGTTGCTGCTTCTATTTAAACCACCCACTCAGAACTTTTTGTCTTTAAGCATCATGGAGTTGTTGTTTTTTTCCAGCCTCAGCCACTTGTCCACTGAAAAGTGCTCATTTAACCTTCGCTTACCTACATGCTTGAAACACTGGCTTTTATGCAAAATATTTAGAAAGGAAAGAAAGCACAGGTCTGGCTGGTGATAACTGACAAGTTCAGTAAAATGATCTCACCTTAAAGCTTATATTGAATGTTATTCTAAATGATCTGTTAAAGGAGTAAGCTGGTAAGGTGGATCTACATTTTACAAAGGAAATCTATCAATAAAAATGTACGCGTGAGTAATGATCTGTGCTATATACTGTGTGGTACGTGTGCGTTTTATTGAATATTAAAGGGTGTATGCATGATCAATGTCGTGTGACTGATTTGATTGTATTTATTGTATTGTCTTTTATTCATTTTTAAGTTTTGTAACGTATCTTGAATTCAGGATGCATCGATTGTGAAACTGGATACCAATGTTTAAATTAATTGTGCTGATGGATGATGCAGATACCAATGTTGTTGTTGTTTTTTTTTGATGTTAGACGATTTTTGATTAAAAAAAAACTCCCAAAAAAAAATTACAGTTTTAAAGCCTGTCAGCCCTTCATCACACTATTTCTCGATGAGCACAAATACAGTGCATTCATACAAATCTATGAAACAACCTTCAATATTACTCAACAGATAAATATCAGGCACAGCCATCACTGAATGTCTTCTCCTTTGCTGATAGCTGATGTCAGTCAACGAGGCATTAAGGTGTTAAACCGACACATCAGTGCATCCCTACTTTGAGTACAAAGAAAAGCCAAGGGCCTGGAGTGAATAGAAACTAGTTTCTATGTGTTAATTTGTTTATCTTCCTTCTTTTATTTCTGTCTTATTTAAAGCCACGAGTACCACGTTCCACGATCAACTGATTAAATAAAAGTTGTGACAATCACCAAAAGCACAAAAGCCCAGGGTCGGGCACTCTTATTTCATATAGCCCACTGATACTACAAGGTTTTTGCTCGGTTTGCTTTATCCTTGCAGGCTGCTTCACTCCGCTGTAAAATGCAGAACGTTTTTACCCACCTACTCAACCACATACATGGAGCTGTGAACTCTGACTGTAGTCGCTCAGAGAAAACGATCAACAATTGTCACAGTATATCACATACTTTGCATCAGTGAACTTATCCTTTCTGAAGCGCTATTAACCAGGCAGAAGCGCATCTATGTGTGAAAAGACATCTTGACCTCAGACAGAGACATAAAATATTGCAGGCTGTCTGCATTAAGCCATCTTCCTCTGTTCGTCTGTGTGAAGAGCAGGCATGCATGACTTACAGATGATAACAATAAAAGCACCATCAATAAATGATAACTGCCGCCATTTTCACTCTGTTCCCTTCAGACACCACATCTAAACAAACTGTGTGCATTTTCCCATCGCATCGGGGTACCAACTGCTCTAAATCCCATGAGAGGAAGCAACACATTTTTTTCAATCCATTTGTTACTATTTTCATTCCATTTCAAGACAAAGGCACTGTAAGAATCAAGCATCTTTTAAGGTCAAGCTTGCTCTGTCCCCCCACTCTTTCTTTCTAATCCTCTTTCCCTCCCACTTTCCCTTTGTCTACCCATCTCTTTGTCTCTGCTCACTGCTGAAGTGTGAAATGGATCTTTCCTGATCTCTGAGCACCTGGTTTCCAAGGGAACCAGGAGAGTCATTTGAGTCAGATTTGCACTGAAGATGGTGCGGGTTGGTGTATAGTACAGTAGGGACTAATATTACTGCTGAGTGTCATGTGGGAAATGTGGCCCGGGGCTTACAAAATTACCTCAGGACTAAGAAACAAGACACACAGGCGCACGGACATGTGAAGAGAAAGCAAACTTCAGCTGTCAGGACTCTGCACAGACACTGGACACTCGACATACGATATATCACTCCACTGTAATGTGGTCGCTGTCTGAGGATAGTCAAACTGGAGACTGAAGCACTAGCCTTCGAACATGGGGGGGAAACTTTTCCTCTGGAACTGCATCAATAAATCATGGGCATTCATGAATGAGATTAAGAATTCATGTTAGCTGGCTTTTGGTTCATAGATAGTAAGGTATCTAGTCTGTCCAGCTTTTGAAAAATGTGGATTGTAAAACTTAAAACTGAAGCGGAGCAGAGACAACAAAATGTGATTTGGACGTGCCATTGTCAACTGTGGGCGTGTTTTGTTGATTAGAACTCAGCTCTGATAAGAAGAGGAAAGCACAAAACTGTGAAATTAAAATTAATCCAGACAACATGATTGCCCAAAAGAACTGAGAAAGAGGACAACAAACAAACCACAACGCTTCTGAGCAACATTTTGATTGTGTGAGCAGCTCTGCATTCAAAAAGTAAAAACACAATGATCGCGCTGCAGCCTTTTCTAATTCAAATTCTGAAAATTGTATTAATGAGAGGAGTGGAAGTGAGACAGAACGGACAAAGCTGCGTGCTGTAGAAACAATGAGCTGAAAAGATGCTGAAATGCTTCACAGAGCTAAGGAGAACTGCAAAAACGAGGTGATAACTTTATGGAAGTTATTTTAGTTTTGAAATGACAATTTTTAGTGTTAATTAGTGTCGGAGTTCAGTTTAAGACGGTTCAGTTTTAGCATTAGTTTTGCAGGCATTATGAGGAAGCCTTGATTAACAGAAGCTGAAAAAGGTAGAATGTAAAATTGCATTACATCAAATATTTATTTCAGTTAACGAAATTATTTTTTTTGCTGCTAGCTTTAGTTTGTTTTCTATAGCTATAATAACCCCGATATAGGGCTGTTGGGTAACACCTTTTTCCCTCCACACAGTTATTTGACCCACTGCTATTATAAAACATTGATTAGTGCAGCTTGAAGCTTACCTAAAACCTCTCACTTTTTTTTGTGAGTTACAGATGAAGCAGTAGCAGTGATGGTCATAGTATTACTAGTAGTAATTGATCTACTGGCGAGGTAAGTGAGAAGAGGACAAGTGCATTGTGTTGTTCTTTCACAACAAGTCAAAATAATATTAAATGATTTAGAACACTGCCTTTTATGCCATTATCTGATTCCACTTGGGAATAAATTATTCAATATACGATGAGATGCTTTCTCTTACAGGGCTCGGACTCTTAAATTCTTCTGCTCGGCTACAGTATTGTGTACGTTGACAACCTTAAATTAAATTGCACCCAGTGCGTCTCGTTTAAAAATTCCATAAGTGCCGTACTCGTCTTTTTTCATAAGAACAGGCACATTACTTAAAGAGAGTCTGGGGGGCTTCTGCATCTGTGTCTGTGTGAGCGTACTAGTCTACATTTAGCTTTGGAGCCAGTGAGACCCTAAGATCCCTCAAATCTACCCGGACGTCTTTAAGCACAAGTTTAAAAGACAGACTAATGAATATGTAAACATACACCAAACTGTAAAGAAACAACTTAAAGCAAACCATACAAAAACAGGAGGAAATAGCAATATCAAAGCTAATAATTCATTTCAAAGGCTATTTAGCAAAGATCTTCTCTTGGGGACATTAAAATATAAATCACTTTTTCAGTACAAGAATTAGAGCAGTGAACCAACCAAGTAATTACGTGATCAAACAACGCAAAGCAAAATCATTCACTAGTAATCGCTGCTTAAGTTATATATGAGCAGGCACAGTAAACACATTGCAAAAAAAATTGCCTGAAACACAATAAATAAGAAAATTCATTTTATTTACATGCATCATGCATTCACACACAGCATACAAACATTTGACCTATCAGACGGAGCCGTGGATACACAAGGCCATGCATTCACACCATTTGACCAATCAGACAAAGCTCCAGCAGGCCGTCAGCTACCTTCAGGTTAATTGGTGTCAGTTTGTCGACTGTGAGGTTAGCAAACATGATGGCTGAGGAAAGAAAAGTGAGGGAAATGTGGCTGATAAAGACCTTGTAGTGAAAGTCAAACACGCTATTTGCAATTATTTTGGATTCAGGAGAGATGACGTGTTACAAACAAAACCAGTTGTGTTTGGTGGTCATGTTAACGTTGTAAGTATTAAAGCAGAAAGAGGGAGGACATGTTTAGCGAATACACACGCTTCAGTATTTGTTTATATATCACAAGTCATATCGTCATCATCATCATCACAGATCAGATTTTCTCATATCCTTCAGGCCTACTACTTATACCTCTCTAGAATTTGTTTTGGCTTAAGAACAAAATGCTGCTCATTTGCACAGAAGTACGGTCCAACGTGAAGCAGCTGGTGGGAGTGACAGGTAAAGAGTTTCATAACAAAGGTTTTGAGAACTCAGCTTATCGACTTCAGCGATCACCAGCATCAGCAAAGATCCCAACAAAGGCACGGGAAAAAAAAAGAGCTTATTATTCATCTTTACAAATATACAAATGCTAATGTAAGATATGCCAAATTACCCTTTTCACTAATAACCCCTTCTTCTAGCATGTGTAACTAGGGCTGCACAATTAATGGAATCGCAATATCAGCCTGTGCAATTATATAATCGCATAAGGCTGCAATTTTAAGGTCCGGGTTTAGGAGAATTTAGGGTGATCTAGTTGCAGAAATGGAGAAGAAGTACTGTGTAAAACATAGACCTTGGTATGTTTGACTAGACATTTCTAAACCAAGCAAGTAGACTCAAATCACAATACTGCCCACAATAATCAGAATACAAGTTTTTCACCAAATCATGCAGCCTTATTTGTAACCTGTTATACAAATATTACGGTGCATATCATATTTACTTTGTGTTGGCTAACCTGAGACTTTAGTGTTCTTACTAAGGAGTGTGTGTTCACAGGCTTAGCGCAGTATGTGACCATAATTGAAAGTAAACTGATTTCCTATGTGGCCATTCTTTTAATGTTAATGTTTTGAAATAAAACCAAAAACAGATGGGGAAAAAACTCTATCCCAATCTGTGTAGTGTAAATAAATATTTGAGCATATGTTTCAGAGATTAAAAGTGCGGACTGTGGGAAAAGAGCCATAAGACTGGATATGCGAGTACAAAACATACAAGCATCGGTAGATATTTCCTGGGCTTTATGTGACTTTTCATTGGTCTTTGTAGGCTGTTAATAACATGCTGGACTGAAAAGAGCCGAGACAGTGTTAACTCCTACTGACTCAAATGACAGGAAAAAAGGCAAGAATGGTGAAAGAAATGTTTTCTTCGAGGATATGAATTACTGCCTGCCTCTGGACAAAATGGCACAGTTTCTTTTAATCACCAGAAGAAAACCAAATGCACAATGTGACTGAAGCCCAATCACTAAAGGATGGATTAACAGGAAGTGACTCTCACCGTTCCCTTTCTCTTTTTTTTTTTATTTAAAGTTTTCCTCAAATGTGCCTGAAAACTAAATCAATTTTAAAGTAAAGTAAAAATAAGACACCTATTATCCTTGCAAAATAATTGGACGGACTAAATTAAAGTCTAGGTGTAAAAGAAATCACAAAAAACATTAAAATTGTATTTAATCAGAGCAGACTCTTCTTAGCACAGTATGTGCTGTGAGTGTACCCATTTCATCCATTTTATAATAGTACTTTTTGTGCAGCACTTCTTTGCTGCATGAGTCACCTTTGATCCCCTCAGCCTGAATGGGTTCTTGTATTTTAAATGACTATATTGTGACCATATGACTACCGAGTTGCTGCTGGAAATGGGGAACAGTAAAACACGGATGCTGGCTTGAGCAAGACAATGACTTGAAGTTGAAAAGCAGCGGATACAGCAATGGAGCAGATATGATCAGAAACAACAAACTGAGGCAGTCAAAGCAACAAAGCATGGTGGCCATTTGTGTGTGCCTTCAGGCATCAGGATCAGCAACAATTTGAAGACTGTTTGCGCTAGTTGCTAAAACAAAAAGTAACTGACAGTGATGGTGTATTATATAAATAAGAGGATATGGATTTCCTGAGACTAAAATGACTTCCCTAATGGAGACAAGAGCATTTTTGATGGAAAAGAGGAAATGATAGCTGGAGTTTTCCATCTATTTATTTACTTGCGCTTCAGATTCAAGCTGGATGCAGAGCCAAGTGCAATGCATTGCCCAAATGCATTAAAACCTCAACTGTCAGCAACTGTGAATGTGCAGTGATGAGGGCTGGAGTTGTGTACTATGATACGTCTGCCTCCATCTCCTCACCATTACAGAACAGATGCACAGGCTGTAGCGTTTGCATTTGAAACTGATATTACCAACGAGCAAGGTCACTGATGAGTCCCCGCCGTCAGAGAAGAAAGAGTGTACTTTCCAAGGTCTTCATTGGGAAAGGTGCCGGTTGCACAAACTGTACATAATCAAAAAAGAAAACTCGAGGCTGGTCACATAACAAAATAAACTGAAGCTTACAAAAGATGCAGCCTTTCTTTACACTGACGTAGCTGAAAATACTTCTGCATGCGTATTGTGCTATGTTGAGCTGACATGCATATGGGCATATGTGCATTTCACTCTCTGAGCTAAGCTTCCCTTTTTTAAAGTCTGACATTCGATTTCCTCTCAGCCCTCAAAGAGCTCATGCTCCCTGTTTTAGATCCCCATGGTTAAAGCTCTACTCTCCCACCATCGACTCTGCACTCCTGCTTTCATAAATGTCTGAATAGGACACAAAAATAAACATTTTACACTTAAAATATTCAAAGGTGCTGTGCTGACTGCATTCGTGACACACAAAGAACAAAACTTCAAGCTGGGAAAAGTGCACAGGGAGAGAAGAAACAGTAAATGCAAGTGAGACCTTTCCAACTTCGAAAACTTAATTATATCCTGGCCATTCACCAATTATGTACAGTAGAGTCATCTCATCTCAAGCAGTTTAATGAGGCTGACTTTTTTTGTTCTCTAGTAGGCTATTATAAAGGCTGAACAGCCAAATACTCAACAATCAACACTTGTTATGAAACTAGATTTTATATTCAAGATGTTCCTTCTCCAGGTTAGCAACATGAGTATATTTTAGGGATGAACCTCTCAAATAAATGTATGATATCACTGCCAGGAGCCTTGTTATGTAAATCCAACAGATCGTGTGTCTTTACATCACTTCACAGTGTTCACTATGGCCTCATACAGAACACAATTTACGCCCATTTAGTTGACAGAACAATACAGAGCAATTAACACCCACTCACACACTTCGAAACACACAGATTTGTTTGTTCTTCTTGGCTCTCCAAACTTTTGCCGTTGGTTTGGTTTTATCTCTTGGTTCAGCATCGATTTGATTCTGTCTCCAAAGCTCTTCCACAGGACTAGACGCTGTTTTCAGATAGTCATGTTGTTCATTAACACATTGCTGTTATGGTATAGAGGCTACGGATGTAAGCTGAGGTTACAATAGAGGTTCATTAAATATTTAGGCACAAGTTTAGAAGTTGTGTCTTGCTGTTGGCCCATGGGCTACATTTAGACTGCAGCACTGAACCATTTCCAGCCAGAAAACCAAACACACACAAAAACTGACAAAAACAGATCCGAAACCGAAAAAAAAAAAAGTTATGCTTTGTAATCTCTGTCGTTTTCGTTACCTTAAAATCATCTGTTGTCGCCACCGCTCACGCATATACTCTTTATGAGGCATAACGAGCGCCAAACACGCAAGAGACGCACAAATAAAAAAATTTAAAAAAAAATAAATAAATGGATGAACAGCGCCTGTCCTACCTGATCCTGCTGCGGAACCGCTTTCACTGGCCCGTTCCCGTCTTTAGCAGAAGTCATGACGGTACGTAGAGCAGAGAAGAAGAAGAAGGAGAAGAGGAAGAAGGGAAGCGAAGAGCGCGCCGGCTTCCGCTGATGACAGGTACGGAATAATGAAACGGTGAAGACGCAGATCGAGATAGAGAGGGAGAGAGAGAGAGAGAGGTTGGGAGAGAGAGGGAGAGACGGAGAGAGAGGTGTACAAACTGTTCAAAGATCCAGGGATTTGCTAAAATGATGAAGCCCGTGGCGTGGGTGCAGACGGAGCAAGGTTCAGCCTGACGTCCAGAAAACTGTGGACGATGTGGGAGGTTTAGTTTACCTTCAGAGTGGCAATGTCACCACCCACAAGCGAAACGCGTTTATTGCAGGACGAAGAGACTCGCCACAAGTGGAGGATTGTGAGAAAGTATTGCATAAAAAGAGCGATTTCTAATTTTAGTCCTGTAACCTTACTTGTATTGTTTGATGTGCGTAAAGCATAATGCGTAATTGGTTTTGAAGGTGCCATACGAAAAGTCTCATTAATTAAACGTATATTTTCTAACATTCCTCTACACAACTCACTGTGGAACAGCAAGGCTTTGCTTT
>JAPQRN010000010.1:11965340-11985614 GCA_037367275.1 Coranthus polyacanthus
TTCTTGATGACAATTGCTTAAATATTTAACATAGAGACATTGGCGGTATCAATGTATAAATTTGACACTATTAAAGGCAATATTGTGAACTGTCACAGAAGGTTTTTTATGTTTATGGTCAGATGTTTTAATTGCTCAGAATAAATGCAATCACAAAAACAGAGGCGTAATAATTATAGAAATATAATTTTTAGCAGTATATCAGAGATCACAACTCTAGATCAAAATAGATATAAAAAATAAAGTGATAGATATACTAGAAATACATATACAATCAAAGTGAGAGGTAATGTTAATTGGACTGCATGTAAATTGACTTGATTTATACAGGACTTCTATCCCTTACTGGTGTTAAGAGTGCTTTACAATGTGCCCGTCATTCATCCTTTTCACACACACCAGTGGTCGTAGAGCTGCCAATGCAAGGCGCTAGCCTGCCCGCCGGGAGCAACATGGTGTTCAGTGTCTGGCCCAAGGACACTTCGACATATTAACAGGAGGAGCCGGGGATCGAACGGCTAGCCCTGCAGTTTGTGGACAACCCGCTCTACCTCCTGATCCACAGCCGTTTCATAATCCTGCAGGGGAAACACAAAAGGACGACTCTGACAGTCGACTTTAAAAGGCCATTCTGCATACCAAACACAACATTTGGCGCTGCTGTCACAGTTCAGCTCCACACGTGGCCTGAGGGAGCTGCACGGCCAGCCCTCTGCCAAAACTCATTTCAGCACCACTGTTGTGGACAGCTCCACTGACACATGAGCAGCAAGTCAGTTTAGCCCGCAACGCAACACAACACAACGCAACGCAACGCAACGCAACGCAACGCAACGCAACAGTAAATGTATACAGGCATAATGTATGTACATGGCTCTGTTTTGCATAGACAGAGCAATAGATTGGAAAACTGCTAGAATTGAATACTTTTCACAAGTGAAGATTGTAGTTTAATCCTGAACCTATATGTGGCAGTCTCTCCTCTCCCTATTATCTGTTTTCTTTCATATTCATGTACTTTCCACTGTCACACAGTGAAAGATTAAACTCACCTCGTTGTCAGAACATACAAGCTCCTGACAATTAACTGTGTGAGAAAAGGATATAATTTGAGATAAACACTGCCTTAAACTAAACGCAACAAGGGGAGAGCTTAAGAGACTGGCCAAGCACTAATAAACAAGAGGAGACTCACAAACACAGTGAGGGGTATGGCTATTGATCATAATAACACCTTACACGTAGGTTCCTGCTGCAACTGCCTTCCAAAGAAACAACAATCAGGTTTAATAGGAGAAGAAAAAAATAAGTGGCCATGTGGGTTCAGAGCATATCAGCAGGGCCTTTGTGTTTATGCAACACACTGTCCATTAAACCACAATTTTATCAGCTAATTGGCATCATTTTCCTTTAATATTCTGTTTTATTATTTTTTTGTTAATATTTAGTTGTTTATGCGCTGCCTGAGACAGCATCTCCAGTCAGCACATGTCAAATAAACTGCGTCTTTATAGTTTGTACCAAGCATTGAATGTGTATTGTTGTTGAAGTCAATATCTTCTTTTTTCTTTGTGAGGGATCAACAAATGGCTATTTATTTAACTGTCAATAAACTGTGTGAAAATCTTCAACTGCATGCTAGCTCCCCCCAGTGATCACTAGTTGTCTCACATCTTTATGTTGGTCATAAATAAATAAATGTCTCACTGGGGTTTGCTATCTCAGTCCATTCTCAGTCTAGTCTATTCTATCACAAAAACAAACAAATTAATTCTGAAGATGTAGAGTGGCCAGACAATGTAGTTAGTAAAATGTTTTTCTTGTGAACTGAAGAAAATGTGTTCTAATTAAGTAAATTATAAAGAGAAGGGGATAAAAAGGCCAGAATCCCAGATCATCCTTCCCTGCAGCTGTGGCCTCTGCTATTAAGACTGTTCAGAAAAAAGAGGGCGAGATGTGGACGACTAACAAAGGCTGCACAGTTTTGTTGATAACTGTTCATTATCAGTCATGCTCAATCCACAGACAAAACAGCAGAGCAGAAAGCCTTACGCAGCCACAGCCACTCAAAAGCAACAATGCCAGGCAGCAAACCATCATCAGCCATGTTTTCCTATAAATGCACCCCTGAGGTTTCTTTCAGGCTTACAATCAGCACAATACTGCTATGACGATAAACAGGGAATGCACGTAATAATCGTCGACACCTGTTCAATCTCATGCAACACAACAGTTCTGCCACAAGTACAACCTCTGCTATGCTTACAGTGACTGAACGGTGTCACAAGGTGCTTAATCGACTGTATAGGTTTTCTGTGATTGGTTGTTTAGTTTAGGGGGCAGCATTTTTACCAAAAAGTTGTGGTGTTGGTGTGTGCCCCAAACAAGGAAATGCACCGTCACCCCCCAACAACTCTTTGGTCCTTCCTAAATGTAAGGTTAAACATTTATGTTATCATCAGTGCTACCTGCAGAGTTTGTGAGTTTTTGCAGGACACGTTAGAGTTGTGGAAATTTCTCGATTCAAAGATGCATTGCGACGCGGACATCATGATCAAATCGTGATCACATCTCTACTTGTAATGCACCGCAGAAGGATTCGTGTTTTTTTTTTTTTTGTAATGTTTCTGTACTGTGGTGGGTCACACAGATACTGGTATTGAAAAGATGCAGCTGTTTATAAGCTTCGGAAAGCACTTTCTAAATAAAAGCAGGTTCAGATTTACCCGACTGCTTGTATTTATTGATGAAAAAAGTACAGTTGCCATGTGCAATGATGTGGAAAACCGAGGACGTGATACAACTGCAGTACTGTAATTCTGTGGTCTGAGAGGAAAGGAACTCTACCAACTTCCGCGAATTATGTTTTTGGGCTGTCGAAAATCTACCCCATGATGCAGACTTTGGTTAATCACGGGTGTTTTAAGGCAGATAGGGTTAAATATGTGATTACTGTGATTACTGCTCAGATTCAGTCAGACGTGACTCTACTGCTCTACTCCATGGCTCCACACGGATGCTTCGAAAAGCAGGGTTTCCACAGTAGGGTGAAACATCAGTTCATCTGTATTCATATTTAGTCTTTTGGTTTGGACCGAGAGGAGAGCGCTGCAGAAGTAAGGTGTGTATTTTTATTTAACTCTGGCGTTTCCCCCCCCCTGATTTCGGCTCCTGCAGCTTTCAGTTGCCGTGCGCTGAGCTCTCTCAGCCACAGTGCACTACACCTGTTCATGTACAAACTAGTGTAGCAGCACAGGGTGGGTCAGCTACTTAGGATGCTGACTTCAGTAGATACCTCTGCAGCACAATATAACAAAGCCTTTGACATAATGTAAGCAGTTATTTCTTCAGACTGTGTTGATAATTTAAGTTTGTTTGTTTGTTGTTTTAAATGAAAAATATTACAAATGACCTCTTTAAATACATCAATCAACATCATTCATCGTCACTTGTGTTTTCACGCTTAGCATTTAGTGTTGTTTTTGTTTTGTTTTTTAGGCAGAAGAAGCTTCTCACTCAGCATTCAGCTGATGCCACTGGAAGTCCTTAAGGGCTAGCAGCTCTCCGAGGCGGGGTGACCTACATCCTCCACTGGATTTTAAAATTTGACTATATTAATAAAACATTCGAAGAAAGGAAATTAATATAAACCAACTTGACTGTAATTTAAAACTGTTCTCGTGCACAAAGCCTCTATCAATCAACAGGGCTGCTGGTTTAGGAACAAGCTGTTTCCACTCAGCCGTGTTGCCAGCTGTCAGCCCGGCCAACTCAATCATCAGTCACATCCCCTTCGCCCTCTGGCCTGCCATGACTCCTTCAGCTGCCCGACTGACTACACACCTGCCTCGCTGAGTGTAAATACTGCCGCTGTTTGCATCCCCACTCCCGTCTCCTGAGCTGCGGCTGTAAATCACAGGTTAAGGATAGAGCTGCTGTGTGGGCAGTGCTTCATAGTTCATCACAGATCATTACTGTACTTAGAGGTCATCGATCCAGCCCTGAGAAAACACGCCTCTGTATGTCTCTGAGTGATGAAAGGCAGACAAGTTTTCAGACTGCAAGTGGAGGCAGTTTTTCTCTGTCTGGACATTACCAAGGGGTAATTAACAAGTTCGCAAGTCTTTAATCAGACTCATTATTGGACTTTTACCAAGAGAGGACTTTTGAGGGGAAACAATTAATCTACCATTGTCTGGTCTGGATTGTCTGAGCGCACACACATGCACTATAAAAAATAACATTAAATTTATATCATTCCCTGGCCTCTGAACCTCACTCCTTGACCTTCATCAATATTTAACGTTTGTCTGCGAAGACAGGCCAGATGGTCAGCTTACTCACTGAGTAATAAAAACAGTAGTTGCTTGCCATTAAACAATGACACAAAGTCTGTGTTTTTTTCTTTCTGTAAGTTGAAAACGAACAAACATAAGTTGTACGAGTTACAGTTGTGTTTCTTTTCTATGAGTATATTGCTTGAAAGCTGAACTCACCGTTCAACTGAGATAAAGTGTTGATTCTTCGGTGATTTTAAAACCGCTGTTTATTTGCATATTACAAAGTTAGATACACTATGTACCCTCCGACTTGTAATTACCTCCAGCAACCTGACATGTTCTTTTTCCCTCGCTGCTTTCTGACATTTGCTCTAAATCCTATATGTGAAAGAGGCAATTACATCCTCCCTCTGCCGACCTGATTCCCATCTGATACTAAATAAGTCAGGTTTAAAATCTCACGAAGAGCTGAGTTGTTTAAAGATGCATTTCTAAAAGAGGGTACAGAGATATTTAGTAAAGATACTTTTTCATCAACCCTTTTACCATCCTAAAGCCTCCAATGTTGAAATGATGGTAAGCAAAATGAAATGCACTCGCTGTTTTTGAGGGGATATTTAAACCTGATGCAGAAAATCTGATCCAGTTATCTGAGTAGCAGTATACACTGTAAGTAAAATGTGCTGCTTTCTTCCAGTTTCATTATTCACAGTTTCACATCATCTGTTTGGAAAATCTAAAGTTCATGACTCTATTTTGCTTCAAAGTCTGGGGAGTTTTGCTTTGTGCCACATAAAAAATAATCCATATATGGGTAATACTGTGCAGTAAAAAATGTTTTTGCCCCTTTTGAACAATAAAAAACAACAACATCCCACCAGCCCTCCACTAGCTGCTCACATTCACCCAGCCGTGCCTTGCAGAGGAAAAAGATGATCTTGTTTGCACAACGTACCACAGGGTAGTTATTGTGGAATAGATATTTCAGATAACAAAAATAAACACACGTCATTGTCTGATAAAAAGTGACACTTTAAGGGACCATAATGTGACTCTTTCAAAAGAAAACTGCACCCTTGGAGAAAATAACTGCAGACACTGCTGGGTTGCCAGTAACGGACACTTAACAGTGAAGTCTCAGTTGGGACTCCAGAGTAGACACGGTAGATATTTTTAGGATGTCCAGAGGCCAGCGACACAAGTTTCCCATATGTAATGCAGACCTTGTTAACATTACGCTACATACTTATTACATTGGCTGTAAGAACTAAACCAAAGAACGTGTAAAAAAATAAGACAGAACACAGCTATAGGAAGATAGCCTACATGGTTGGAGATGAATAACTTTATAGTATACAGAGCTGCGAAGGTAACCAATCAGTTGGGGAATGACGTACAAAGGAGGAACCGATGAGAAGTCTGAGGAGAAGAAAAAGAATCATATTAACATATTCAACTAATTATATATTTAGCCTTGTCAGCTGTGTATCTTGTCTTAACCTTTTGTGGTGAAAGTTGGACCAAAAAAAAGGTTTATCTCAACAAAGTACCTTTTGATGAATTCGCAGTAATTTAGAAAAACACCCAAAGGCACCTTTATGCAATCATGATCTAAAAGAGATTCGACAAACAGAAGTGGCAAACTAAATATGAGTGATATGTTAAAAAAAAAAACCCAAAAAACAACAGAGGGAAAGTTATGTCAACAAGGAAACAGTAAAGTTGTTCATTAAGTATAGCACATGGGCAGCTGGCGTCTATACAAACGATGAGCAGAGTGAGTCAGCATGCATCTACAGCATTAACCCATCTGCTGATCCAGGCCTCGTAAAACAGACTTACGAGCCTCATGAACTTTATGTGTGCTCATCAATAGCTTACAAGAGGATCATAAAATAAATAAAAAAAAGAAAAAAGTTTAAAGTTAACACTACATTTTGGCAAGTTGTTATGGAAATTTGCTGAAGATAAAGCACAGCCACAAAGGCAATGAACGAGGAATTAGCAGCAGTGTGTGCCGTTCATTCAGATCAGAGACTCACAAATCATCGAATAAACTGAAGTCACTGGTGCAAAAATATGACTCAGTGGGCCATAAAAACATGCTAATCAATCACACAAATGGATGTTGTAATTAATATATCAGTCCTGTTCTAGTTTTCTTAAGAATGGAGTAACAGCGATAACGAACTGAGTGATTAATAGCAATTTAGAAGCACCTGAATGAATAGTTCCTCTTACATATTCCCTGTTCGCTGTGGGTTTGAAAAGGTTTTCATCATTAGGCTACTCCATCTCTCCAAGGAGCAACGCCAAGCAACAAAAAAATTCCAATCTAGTTTAGCTTAATTATTCTCCCAATCTCTCTTTATTAGTACTTGAGTGAAGTAAATGAGGTATTTTACACACAAACACACAAAGCTCACACACATGCGGAGGAGGCAGGTTATCACACAGAACAGACAGAGAGATTCTGCACTTTTCAAACCTTCATTCCTTTTCATTTTTACTTAGTCTTTCAGTTTGCCTTTTGATTTCGGTTTAGTTTGAGTTTAACAGGTGCATAAGTTTTATTTTGAGCAATTTTTCCAGCCGTGATTTATAGCAGCCACAAAATTTAGGATGAAAGAGTGCATGACTTCAAATATGACTTAAAAAACCATTTTCATTAAAAAAAAAAATGGAACTTGCCCATAAATGTGTCTTCTTCATGATAGATCTCTCTATTTTTTTGGACAAAGTGGTGTAGAATGTGGTTAATATTTTTTTTCAATGCTATTTTTGGTCTTAGTTTTCATCAGATACAATGAGCTTGATGCACGGAGAGATATTCTTGTAATTAGCTTGATGTTTGTTTTAAAGGGACTTTTCAAAAATAACCCTAAATTTGATATTCAATTAAACAGTTCAGAGTGTAATATTTAGTGACATCTAGTGGTGAAGTTGCAGATTTGCAACCCTCATCCTCGCCCACTCTGGGTTTCTTAGTTAAGGGGATATTAACTCTGGTCCACGCCCTCTGTAGATATAAACGGCTCATTATACACGAAACACTATTATTCCCTTTCTGCAGTTAGATCCTCCTAAATCCCCCTAAATCTTACACACTGGACCCTTAAGGAGCTGTAGTAGAGGTAGTCTAACACTGATATCAACAGTGGTATTATTTAAAGAGTAAAATCTGACAATATTGTGACAGCTTGTATACCATCAGCTCTCTGCCAGAGCTCAGTCTCTCGGGGGGTTGGATGCAGTTTTGAAAAAAACTTGTGTCACGCGCGTATCCTGTCAAAGTGAATGCATATTTCAGGCATCAAGGCAGCCACAAGGACAAAACCCCAGGATGCCCGGCCGGATCTGTATGAGCTGCGAAGCTCTAGCCCGAGTCTATCAAAGTCAGGCAGTGTCTTATTGTTGCCGCCTGCTCCCTGCGTGACACTGATATCATCAAGCGAAATATCCGACCCTGCTGAGCTCCAAAGTGTCTCTATCACCATCAATGAACATGCAGTAATATGAATTATGGTTGCCGACTGCATCACACAAACATAATTACACTGCAAGAAACATTTATTCTCTATGCAAAAAATGTGTAGGTTTTAAATGGACTATTTTAAGCTGACTGTTGACTGCATTTGTTTTTACCTTCTGCAGATGACAGTATAGAGGTAGTCTCACATAGCCAGACCTATCTGCACACTTGGTTAGCACTGTGCCAGTGCTGTAGACAGGTCTGGCACCCTCCACTATTGTTCTGGAACAGGAATAAAGTTATCTGGGTTGCTCGGGTAGTTGTTGGGTGGCGCTGCGACAGTGCATTTGCAAAATAGTGTCGGGAGAGAAGTTGTTCTGGTGGAACATGTGCACATGAGGGAGCGCATAGTGGGATTAAAATGATCCTTCACCCTTTTTCCCGTAGAGTACTTCCAGCGAGCCAGACTAGTATAGAGGTGACAGGAATTGCGAGATGGATATGAACTGGAGACTTTGTGAATAGACGATCGACGTCCTAAACTCTGCAGCAAGCCAAAATTTGCTTAAAAGGTAATATATAACATTTTTGCATGCTCAAGTGTTTACATGAAACACATGCAGTGTGTGTTACTGCTTTAGCTTCTGTCCCTCGCTGGTCTAGATCATATAATGTTATTTCAAACTCAAGGCCTTTGTCTCACGTGTTTCTGCAGCTCTTAATAGATGGTGGCATTTTGTTGCTGTTTCCCATCTAATACTATGGCATTTCTGTTTGCTTCTTATATTAAATCAAGGAAGGCCAAAGCCTCCTTACTGGTCCACACATTCAGACACATAATTACTCAAAATCTAAATCTGTTTCCATTGCACTTATTCACATCTACATTTTATCGATACAGCAACTTTTCCACCTCTACCGAGCATAAAAATGTGTCGCCATATTTTCGAGGTTTCCACTTTCGAGGTTTATTTTACATGCAAATAGAAAATGCCAATAAAAACAGCTGCATGGAAATGCAGCTATGGATGAAGCCAACTGAGACAGTGGGGGAAGCTGGTATATTTTAAGGTACATTATGATCCAATCACACAATAGAGATGAAAAAGCGACTAATCCGTGTACATTTGTTGGCATATGTTATATATGACACTTGAACGAAGTTATGAAATTTGTGTACACAGAAATTCAGTACATTTAAACTAAGGCAGATGTCACTGTAACCATAATGAAAGATGCTTAAAGAATAAAGAAACAGTATTTCTTAAGAAACATTCCCAGTTTGCACATATTTTTTCATTCCCAATTGTGCTGTTTCACACTAAATGTTTCTGTTGTTGAGCTCCAACTTTGCCAAGTCAGGTCTGTATTAAATATGCATCTTAGTAAAAAGGCTGATAATGCGTGATGGGAATGGGGAAGCACTCTGCGCATTACAGGACAACTACTGCTTAACCACAATTAATGCGTATAAGGAAAGTGCATTAAAGAATTTTTGCCGTGCATCGTAAATGCCTAGTTTCTGTTTTTACATCTCACTGCAGCAGTCAAGTAAAATATTGCAGGAAAACACTTAAACACAGGTATATAAAAGTAAAAACTAAGTGGTACTCTTTTACTCCATACTACTACGTAATAATATAAAGTGCAATGTAACACCACTTAGTATAGTTTTAAAACTCCATGTTGCCCTTCAGCTTGTCCCTAGAGACCGCCTCATGTTCCAGTTTGACTGAAGCTGACAAGTTTTTAGAAATAATGACTGTAATTTTGCTGCAAACTTTTAACAAAAATCACGTACAATAGTGGCTGTCATGCAAAGTGATTATATCATCAGATTGTTTGAAAGCTAAATAAATAAACAACTCTGACACCTCCTTGAGCATGGAAACAGCTTGTAATTTCTTTTGAAAACGTCCTTCTCTTGCTCAATAACAGATTGATTAAAGCATACTGTAATTACAGAGAATAAAGGCCCAATAAATGCTTTACATAGCAATCCTACAACAAATTATATGTGTCTCTGAAAGGATCCAGACCAAACTCACCTTCCACAGTTTCTCCACTCGGGACAGCTTGCGTGTTTTCATTTTGACAGAGCGGCTGCATATGAAGTGTCCGTGTTAGAAAGGGTGAGCGAAGAGTGATGCAGAGAGAGAGACAGTGAATAATGACCAGGTCATAAACCAGACACACCTCTGCTCTCACCGAGAATAATCCCACTGTCAGCATCTCAGCACTAACTTCCACACTCCACACATTAAGTTGAGGTGAGTGAGCGTGCCCATGTGAGTGCGCTCATGGTGTGTGCTCTGGACGTTGGCATGACCTTTTTTCCGGCTGAAACACTGCCCGCTTTCTCAAGTCCAGACCTTGTCATCAAACTGACCTCAGAATGCCAAGGAGAACCCAACACGGTCACGTCAGAAGCTTGATAGGAAAATCTAACATATGAGTGGGTCAGACAGCTGTTTTACGGCTGCACTAACCTCTGAAACACAACCCCAGCTGAGAAGGAGCGCTGAAGCCAAAGCGCCTGGCTCCTTCACAACAATCAGCACTGAACCACTTACCTGAGCCATTAGCTGCATCTTGCTGTTCAGCACAGATCAGCATTACATACCACACACAGAGCCGGGCCACTTTATGGTGCTTTTTACTTGTTTATCCTGTCTCCTCTCTACTTTGCTCTCTGGAACAATTTACCCCCAACACCATCTTTCTTCACTGATAAAAGTGCTTTTGATACAGTTACAGGCTCCTGATGCAGGCTAGAATTTCCTCAGGTCCTATGGGAGGTCACAGGGATAAAGACTGTGACCTGGTAAAGCTGTTACCTGTGAGGTGTCAGGAAGGATGCTTAACATAGTTCCAGTTTTTTTTTTATCTGCATATCAATTTAAAAAACAATCAACAACACAGACATATTGACACACTGCAACAAATGGCAAAACTAAAAAAAACGAAACACTGCAAATACCGCCAAAAATAAAAATCACAGAAGCACAAACATACATTACACATAACCACAAGATTAGTATCCAGGAGATTTCTGACATTTACACATCTATCGAGCAGACATTCAAAGCTAGTTGCTGAGCAAAGTCATTTCGCAAACATTCATCAACTAACATATAGGATATTGATGTTAGTATTTTATTATCCATGTTCACAGACTGCAAACTACCTATTCAAGATATTTCCCACAGGAGGCGGTAAAGGGACAAAACCGGATGCATGTTGTATGCATTTAAGATTTATCTTCAAATTAAATTCATAGTATGGAATTTCCGCTGGCAGGGGTCTCTCAGTCAAAGCAATAACAAGTTGCTTGTGAAGTTGAAGTTGCTGTGAATTAGCTTGGGCTCATGGGAGTTGTTGCGTTCGCCACCGTTCCCATGTGGCTCAGGTAGAAATCATGTTTACAGGTAATGTCTTATTCATATTAATTTAGTGATGCATATTCATTTCAGTGTAATAAAACAGCATTTTATTCTGTGTTTCCCTGTAAAGGGGATGTGACACCAGTGACAGGTGACCAAATGAAATAGGTAATTACACTGAATACATTTTCCTGATGTTAATGTGAAACCTTTAATGCTAATGTTGCTCTACCTTCGCTGGATGTGTAAACAGACAAATGTTTGTTAACGCTAGCAGTACCAATTTTACGGGGTGATAATCAACAAATCAGTGAATTTATGCAGGTTTAAAATAACTGACGGGAGGTAAAAATGACTCTAATATTATCGTTTCTCAAATATTAAAAGCTCCCAAGATGGGAATGAACCACACATTTACTGTATCCTGCAGACATTCAATGTTAACTGTTGAACAAAGTCACTGAGCAAATATTTATCAACTGATGTCAGATATTATTATCAGTATTCCAATACACGTGTGCTCCCTCCAAAGATTAACACCACTAAGATATTTCTCACAGGAGCAGGATGTGAAAATGTACAGTTGTTTCCTAACACTATACAAACTTTATAAGGTGATAGTCAATCAGTTTATGCAGGTTTCAAATACGTGACAGGAGCTGAATATTAGTGTTTCTCAAATATTCATAGGTCCCAAAGTGGGACTTCCATATCACCACTAAAATTAAACCAGCTGTTCAGTATGAGGTCTAGCTGACAATCAAGCTGACAGACAGACGGACACAAAGACAGACCGTGCTTTCCTGTGGAGCTGATAAGGTGCGCGTATGCACATCTCAGTGTATAAGCCATAATGTCAGTGCAGCAAGATGTCTTCCTAAACACATCCAGCAATAAAGTCTCTGTATTCCCAGGATGCACCAGCCAATCTGGTGAAGGGAGGAACATCAATCAGCGAGGTTCTGCTTTTCTGTCTTTGGTGGGGTAAGATTTGACAGGCTGCCAGCTCCAGAACAGTGAATCACTCAATAGCACTCCCCATTCTTTCCACCTCCGCTACACCAAACAATCATTATCTCCCCCATCTCAGTTCTGCTCCATGTGAGCTCCACACAGAACATCATCACAAAAGTCAGCACTAGACTCCCAGCTCGGGGAAAAGCAATCTTCTCCCCCTGTCCCCAGAGCTGGGGGTCTCATTCAGACGCCTGACTCCTGGCTTAGAGGAACAGGAGGGAAATATTCACTGGAGATGATGGTGTACATGCAAGGAAAGCTTCATAAGACAGAATGTGCCTGACAGAACAGGTGGGAAAAAAAAAACCTCTGCACAATGGCCTACATGTACCACTACATGAAAAGTAAGTACACAAGTACACACACACACACACACAATTCAGAGCTGAGGTGCAGGAAACAACTTGTTACTCTGAATCTGACCAACCACCTGCAAGCCGAGCTTTCTGGCAGAAGTAACAAGCTACAAACTCACCTTCATAGCTGGAATGGACACAACTTTTCTCTCCTGCCGCTCCTTGCTTGACTACAAGCGAATGCACACAAAGGTCTCGCGGGGATGCAACATGAAAACCTATCTCATGCATTATTCATCAGAAGACTAAACCAGAGCCTGGGGACAGGAGGAGGCCCGCTGAATTGTGGCATCGTTTTGTGGGTGAAGCAATGCTAATACACCTTTGTCACAGCTGACATTTTGACTCATCCAGCACAGGTGTTACTAATCATGGCAGCATTTTATTTTTTCGATTTTCTGGTTACAGGGCTCCTGGTATTGTGCAGAATGATTTTACACCTGAATGCAACACTTAGCCCATTGTTAATGTTATTAGCTACACCTGTGCTTTTTTTTCTGCCAGTTCAATATGTTTTATTTGAAAAGGGTTACCAAGACATTTCTAAAGTACAGGACCTTCTAGGCTGGCACTGCCATTGTGTATATGTATTTGGTATGTAAGACTTCTCTTCAAAGCCAAAGTCTTGTCCTTTCTAACAGGTACAGATAGAATATGGCACAACAGGAATAGGGTCAAAGCAACAAAACAAAAGAAAGAGAACAATATATCACTGAGATTAAATAAGGAACCATTTTAACCATTTTTGGAGAGCATTTGTTTTTAAGTAGGTTGATCCTACTTTTAAGTTTTTTACTCTCATGCCTCTCTTGTTGCTGTGATTAATGTAATGTGACTGCTGTTACTATAACATCATTCAAAGGTGTGCTTAAATCTAGAGTTTTGTAGCTGCCACCTTAATTTTGTAAGCTTTTTTTGTGCCGGGCAGGTGTAAAAATGAGGCTCGACGTGCGCAAGACAGTTTAAAAGGTAGAAAATTAAATCTGCAATCAGTCCGTGCTATATTGTGAACTCCAGGATTCCCTACTCGGTAACACGACCCTGTTGACTTTGCAGCGGTGCCTTTCTTTTCAAATTCACTGCGTGCGTGAGTTTACGTGCCAGTGAAATTACGTGTTTGTGTGCGACTGTGTCCGTGTGCATGTGTCTCCCAGGGGTGTGTCACTGCTGTATCATGGCGGGGTCGATAAGAGAATCTGCCTGCGTGACACAACGGATTACTGCTGCCTGGTCTCAGCCCAGGAAAAGACTGCGAGAGGACTCAGGAGTAATGGCAGCTCTGCTCTGCTGCTCTAATTCTAGCTGACAGAAAAGTTGTAGGAGAAATTTCTTTCGCTTGTTCTTTCACTTCATTATTGATGTTTTTTCTTAATCTTTTCTTTTTTTTCATTAAAATGTAATGTATTAATATCAAGCATTGCTTTATGGTAACATAAGCTGGTATCACCTGTCTTAGTAGAAATAAAATTGAAAGATCCGGTGCCTTACCCAAAGACACTGAAATATCACGTTGCAGCTGAAGGACACATATGGCTGCTGCCAGCTGAAACACACCTGTTACTGGTTTCACTACACACTAACACCTTCTGCAACTGATATGATAATTTGATCTTCTCCCTTCTTGCATTAAATGTTGCAATTAAGTGACTAATGCCACAAATCATTCTTTGTTTTCCCTGTCACTTCATCTTTCTCTGCCAAAAAAAGGACTTTGTCTATGACTACAGGTCAGAGACATCCTTCATTGCAGCTGATGTTGCTAGGCCAGTCTGCAGCCTTTCTGAATCTAATGAGAGGTGACATTATGTGCCTTTTACTGGGTCTGGAAGAGACGAGGCACTTGTGGCAGCTGGTTGGATTGAGTTACAGAACAAATGTGGGAAATCTTAGAAGCAGGAGAAAAAAAAAACGCCCTTTTTGTTTGTTTTCTTGAAAAAGAAAGGAAAGACGAGAGGTTCGTTAGTGATCATAGTTCCTGCCTGTATTACTCTGATATTCACCAAAGCCTCAGTTCACCTGCTGAATATGGATGTGTGCAGTGCAGTGCATTGATTAGAACACAACAGTCTCTAGTGGCAAAACAGACACGGTGCATGGAAAAGTTACAAAAGCAGTTTCTTACGTCTGCTTGACATTTCTTTAACGTCAACGCAGTATTTGATGAAGAATCCTTAAAATAAGCCTGCTCTTTCCTTCTCTCTTAAAAAGAGCATCAGCTGCACAAGTAATAAAAGTAACCCTCAAAAGAAAATTTCTAAAAAGGATGTCTGAAGTTATAAATAAAAGACGGAGACATGAACAGAGGGAGCAAAGGAAATGGGAACGAGCCGGGTTAAAAGACACTTATATTTAGCTACACACACACACAAAATTCACAAAAGCAGTAGATATCTTAAAGATCCACAGAAAAGTTACATGTGAGGAGGGAGTTAATCTCATGTGTCCTATGGAAATCAACTGCCATCAAGAAGCAGAACGTCACAAAGGAAGGCTGAAAAATTAGATGACTGTTTTTGCATAAATATTTAAAGAGCTAAATTGTCCTCCACGCAGTGTATTTGCTGCTAAAGTAAAATGTGTGTAAAGGGATTTAAATTGCAAATAAAAGGACGACTGCATGAAATATGAATAAAACTGAGAAGCGAACATGACGCCTAATGACAGCAGATGATGCGTTTGTTACTTTACGTGATCTTCAGAGATGGAAATGAAGCTCAGCAGCAGCATCCTTTTCTCATCATGGACTAATAAGGCATCTGTATTTAAACACTGACTAATACCCCCTGTCAGCTTGTGTAATAATACAGTGAATCAACAAGAGGACGAGGGACAGTCTCAGAGCGAAGCAGAGGCAGCGGCGCGCTGACATGCTGCTGATGGGTCCGTGGAGGGGGGCGGGGCAGAGCGCTGAGGGATGATCGATGGTGTGTCAACTGAATGTTGGGGTGCTGGGTGGGGGATGGATGACCTGTTGAGATGCCCTATGGGAAAAGAGCAACACACACTCACACACACAAACAAAATAAACAAAACAAAAAAACAGGTCGATACTGCATAAGTCTGTCAGAAATAACCACCACTGCAGAAGCAGCAGTGAAGCTTTATATTTTTTTATGAGCCGCGGGGGAATGATTGAACAGAAAAAAGCTCCAGACCCATGACGGTGGACGTAGCATCTTGCATGACACAAGCAGAGGACGCTCGGGGAGAGCTGCGTCATCTCCAGATGGCAGTCAGAGCCACCAGCAGGCAACAACGTGTGTGTTCCCAGAGCATACCGCCTCTCCCTCTCCACCTTTGCAACCATGGCAACGCAGAGCAAGAGGTCCTGCTGAGGATGATGTGCTGTCCTGAGGGGAGGAGCTGCACTGGGTGATTGTCTGCTTTGTGAGCCCTTTGTATCTCACATTTCACCTAAAACGTGTTATTGTGCATTGATTCACTTTAAAAATTCTCGCAAAGACCTTACAAGCTGACCATTTTCATATTTTTGAAGGGCAGGGTATGGCATGTAATATGACATAATACTAAATTACTGCCAAGGAGGTTATGTGATCAATCCTATCTGTCTGTCTGTCTGTCACCATGATTACACAAAAACTACTGCACTGACTTTCATGAAACTTGGTGGAATAGAAGGGCATGGGCCAAGGACAAATGAAATTTCACTTTCTTTAACACTGGGCAGCCCCAGACTAATGTACAACTGAAAATGGTAACAAATGAATTTATAGAAAACCATAACAATACTATGAAGATTACGCTGTTGGCCTTAGCAGTGTGTGTCCTCTCTGAGGGCTTCTCTAGTTATACTTTTTCCCACTAGTGTCTTAAAATGCAAGGTACTAAATTGTTACATAAAAAAGTCCAACAAAAACACTATTATGGCCAGTGTTGCTGTCGAAATACAACAAGAGCCATCAGAGGATGCCATATCCCCTCGGCCCCCAAAAATTGAAAAGAGGTATTTGTTACTGTTGTTAGCTTAGTTTTATTGTCTTTGCCTGTTGGCGGCAGAGGAGTCAAGTAAAGTCAAAAAATGGCAGACTGACTCAGTGAACAGCATATATATACACAAGATGTACGGACACCACACAAAATAGCAAAAAGCACCACATAACTGATAAATTGTAGCAAGTTATGCTGCAGAAACAAAATGATGATGCACAGACAAACGGACGGGCATGGTGATCGTTAACCAAAACAAGACAGTGTGCATGAATAAAAACATCCCTGGTTTGAACGTAACTAACAACCTTGGTTTCGTATCTTTCTCTGTCTCTCGCCTATTTTTTTCCTGTCATATTTTAACGACCGACTCTAGTGAAGGCATGCTAAAATGCCCCAAAACTACTTGAAATGTTCAGTGTTTGAACACCGGCACATGTCCAGGTTGTAAGAGGTCTCTGTTGTAAGAGGGTGTCATCTCCCAGCACCATCGATTCGGATGAGTGCGGCAGGTAATGAAGCCAGCGGTGGCATTCTGTAAGCAGTCGTCACCTTAAGCGTGTAGTTAGCCTGGCTGCAGAGATAATGAGGACAGTCTATCACATCTCTCTGCTCGCTTTCTTTTATCTGCCAGCTCTTGTCGAGCTCCGTCTGGCTGATTTATCTGAATTTCGGACCTCAAAAGAAACACAGAGCTAAACTAAGACTTGGGAACTGGGCCAAAGTGTCTTACTCAGATATAGAGTATCTCTAAGTAGCACGCATGAAGTGCATATAAGGACAGGCAATTTGTGTGTATGTCAGCCCAGGGCAGTGTCCAATGTAAATTATATTTCACTTAAATCGCTAAGTCAGACTGATTTATGATTCACTCCTTTTGAACTCAAATTTCCTAAGATCCCAAACAGAATAACAAACTTATGTGGACAGGGAATCTACCTTTGAATTAGTATAACTTTAAGAAGATAAAACTAATGAAATGATCATAACCATGTGGAGTAATGATGCTTTAAAGGACGGCAGCTAAAGCTCTGCCCTGAAATACAATGGCTACACTACAAAAACACTTCTGAGATTAGAGAACTTGGAGCTTCTTGTGTCGGTCCCTAGAGATACAGCCTCGCTGTCTCAAAACCACTTCTCTGCCACGAGCCTTCTCCGTAAGAATATAGCACTTTCTTTGTGTTAAGGGCAGCGCTGTAGGCTAAGCACATTTAAAGCAAGAGGAGCTCATCAAAAGTAATATTGAAACACATTTCCAGTGCACTTTAATCAAAAAAACAAATCTGTAGTTTAGCAGGAGGAAAAAATTACTAATGCATTACTGAGCATCCCGCTAGTCTCAGATTAAGGTAACCCTGTGGGAAACAGCTTTTCACTAATGACTAGGTCTTACAATTAAACATGAATTCACAGTTGCCGTCCCAAACTCACAGTAAACAAGTGGAAATGTTCCATTTCAACTGCTTTTTAGAGAACATTTTAATATTTGCAAGGGAAAATTATAAAACCCTCATAAATAAAATGAATACATACAATGTTTCGGATCAGTGAATGCAGTTTTGTGTCAAAAGCGCAGAGAGGCATCTTGAGGCAAGAAGGTTCCACATCGATAAATGAAATGAAATGAGTTATACTGAAATATAAAACAGATAGGTACGAAATGCAAATGTCCTGCGGTGCACAAAAGGGTGACAAACAAGGGGGCAAACGGTTTGGATGAGAACTTTCTTTGATGAGGAGCTGAGCCTTCAAGTTTCTGTTTTAAAGATGTGCATGAATAAATCCCTTTCTTTGATACACAATATGCTGACGCCCCGCATATATCACATTTCACCTTTCGTTACAGCACAAACAAGAGAAAACAAAGTGGAAATGTTTACTTTTTCTGTGCATAAAGGAAACGTCAATACAGGCCAAGTCACAAGGCTCCCTGAACACTGTTATGAAGGTGAAATGTCACTACAGTATATTTCACCTTTACGTACAGCAACAGTTAATTAAGGAGCATCCTATTCTTTCTTTTTGCAGAGAGAGAACTACCACTGATGTCTCCCTTGGATACTGAGAAACTCTTCCAGGAGGTAGTAGTACTTACACACAGAGCGCAGCAACAATTAATCAATCCAACAACACACATGCACACACAAAGCTCAACCGAACAAAGAAGCAGTGGCTGCATCCGGTGGGAAAAACACTGCAGTAAACAAATTCAACACTGTTTACAAAAAATCAAATTCAAGCCCCCCCAGCCCCTACCAGCTCTGAATAAACCGAGGCTCAAACTGCACCACCTGTTTTAGAAACACACTGAGCAATCATATAGGTAAATATGTGGGGTAAAAAATGAAATTAATTTCATGCCATTTACAAGTCAATGTTTGCCCTTTCCCTCTGTCAAATAAACAGAAACAACAACAGCCGTGGAAACTTTTACACGGAGGAGGGGTTGGAAATAGCACTTCTTGAAATGGTCTCCCCACCTCCTGAGGCAAAAGGCAATTTCATGCTCCAGCACGACTCAGGGGGACATCGGGACTAAAGGTGACCTCAAGGTTAACAGTGCAAACCTAATAAATAGAATGGAAATCCAGCAGCACAATAACAGCTCCCGGTCACACTCACGACCATGATTTCCAATTTTCCAGCAATGGATGTAACTTAATGAACATATAGATTTGTGATGATCTCTTACAAATTGCCTGGATCCAGCCAGTGTGTTGTTGTTGACAGCCCGTGTAGTGTCATCACTCAGCCTGTTGCCAACCTCACCTCTCAATTCTCAATGTGACAGGCATCAATAATTCAGAGGAACATAGCAGCGTTGGCAGCCAGTTAAACACAGAGGGCCAAGGATGTTATTTACAAACAAACTCCATTAATCACGCACATAACCAGACCTATATGTGCAAATGAAGGCAAAGAGTATGTACATATTTTTCAGAAAACCAAAGACGAAAGCAGCTGTAAGCACCTGCTAGTTTCTTTTATGTGAATTGAGGAAGGAATCTGAGGAAGTGGCACAGCCTGAACAGATGCAAAGATGCCCCTTGCATAATGCAAATATATAATTGCAGTCCATAAATGTCTTCGTTTTAGGAGCATTGAATCGCTTTCAATTCATGTTCACTTAAAGACAAACATCTGAATGAGAATTACTACAGCCTGAATGTGCCCATACAACAAAAAATATCAGTGTTGAAGCCAGTACAGGGGGTGTACCACGCGACACCTCTCATCCAAGAAGAAGTCCAAACCACGCAAAGAGGTTTCTTCCCCTTTGAACAAATTGAAATTTTCTGGCCCCCAGTAGTTGCCAAGATGACAGCAAGCGGTGCAGAATAAATGCTTAAAAATGTAATTTCAAAAACTTGTGGCTGGCATTACAGTTCACATTTATATTTAGCTACAGATGGTGATCAAAGCAACTCAAAAGGCTCACAGTACACACACACACACACACACACACACACACACACAAAACTACAGAGAATCACATCACATCACGTCATGATTTCAACATCTTTCAGCAGGCCATGCCTGTGTTTATTAAACAGATTATAAAGGCAGCTGGAGACGCGTAGTAATGCAAAAGAAAAAAAAAAAATCAAACACGGGTGCAGGTGCCATTGAAATGAAGCCTTTTAAACAGCCTGTAAAAGTAAAAAACAATAAGAGAGGTTCTTTACCCACAGAGACATGGGCCTATTTGTGTATGTATTTGCATGTGTGTGTGAGAGAGAGAGAGTGTGTGTGTTTGCTTTTGAAGGGTTATAATGTAAACAGATTATAAACAGCATGAGACATTTCCAATACGG
>JAPQRN010000010.1:11992141-12005727 GCA_037367275.1 Coranthus polyacanthus
AGGGGGGGGCAATGCGTGAGATAGGAGGGGGTGCCTATCCTCCGCTCAGGCTGCTCCAAACGCTACTTATCTCTCCTTTCCTCTCCCTCCCTACAGCAAGGGAGAGGATGACCCGGGGGTCCAGGAACCCGACCAGAACGCCTCCCTCTCTCCTCGTTGGGTGAATCAATCACACAGGCACTGGCATCTCCTCCACAGGGGGGGGCAATGCGTGAGATAGGAGGGGGTGCCTATCCTCCGCTCAGGCTGCTCCAAACGCTACTTATCTCTCCTGTCCTTACTCCCTCCCTCTTTGGCTTGCTCTGCCACTCGCTCACTCCTTCTCACACACACATACACACACTTAAACTCTCTCAACATGACTTTTCTCAGTGAAGGTGGAGAGTTCAATAGTGTAAGTAAATTAGAAACTGGGAGCTAAATGGAGAAATATAGACACATACAGTATACTATGAACAATAAACTCAAATTGTTTATATCAGTCCCAATAGTGCTTGCTAGGCATTTTTCCTTTCGAGTCAGTGTGTGCTTGTGTGTGTATTTCTACTCAGAGTGTGTACACATATTACCAAGAAATGGATCAATTCAGTCAGCTTTGCAGCTGAGCTGTGATTAAGCACAAGTAATATTTATGCCACCTGTCTTCCATATCATAAAATACAACCTCCCCACCTACACACACTCAATCACACACCCATCAAGCCATGCTAACAGGACAGAAGCTGGCATGGGCAACGCTGCTGCTTGCTTTATGTAGCATTTGCACCTTGTGTAATGAATCCTGAGAGGTCTGAGACTGAGTAACCTGTTTATTCAACCAAAACGAAGCATGCTGCATGAGAGCAGTCATGGACGGTAGGGGTGAAATAGCTACCTTAAAGCCAAAAGCAGTGATATATCTCAATGAGAATCCAAGTATTCCTCCCCGTCTGTTACCTCACTAAGACTAATTTGCTCACATGGCTATAGAGAGATTCATTAAAAATGAAGGATCCAAGAGCAGTGAATCACAAGGCTACTAACAGTCAATCAGTGGTCAGATATGGACTGAGGGGTGAATCATGGTGCTGCAATCCTGCATTGTATTGTGTGTGAAATCAAGATGCTGAGATGGTGTGAACATTGACGACACCAAATGTCAATTGTGCAATATATGATGCAAGATCATTAAGATGCTATCAGAGTTGTAGGATAATGCCCTAGGTTTTAGATTTTTTTCTTTTTTCTTTTACATTTATGAGAAAAATGTGCACTATCTTTAATATGACCTTGCCAATTATTCAGTAGGAAAGTGAATAAATTGAGATACCACAATGAGATTTTTATTTCAAGGACAGGGACATATTTTATAGCCTGTGGTCGTAAGTAGTTTGAGGTTTATATATATATATTTAAAGTCTGCTATTTTTTCACCCGTCACTCATGTACTTCTTTAAAGCACAAGTCGGAGCAGTTTTTCAGAAATGGCTGCTGGGTCCCAGCCCATATTATATGTGTTTGATTTGCATTCGACAAGAACACAGTGGTTGATAAAGAGCTGCGCTTACTTTAAGGTAGGCAACATAATCACAACATAAGACGATAAAAGTTTCTATTCACATCAGAAACACAAGAGAAGAAAAAAGAACAGCGGCACCTTTGAAGTTTATGTTAATGAGGCCAACATGTAAAGCCATACTGCAGAAGAAGAGAAGAAGATAAAGATGAGTTAAAGTTCAGATATGCATGCACACCACAGGAGATGAGGTTTGATCTGAGAGAATAATTTCTCCTGTGACTGTACAGGGGAATAATAAAGTCCTTTGACTTAGTACAATATGTGGGGGTTGTAGGTAGAGCCGCTGCTGTTAACAAGCAGATTTTGAGCTGTGACATTTCCCTAGGATCCATTAAACAAGCCCCTGATTGGGCACCTTCCGCATTCATTTTTGTCACATTTACAGCAATGACATACACTCTTATGATCCGGAACATTGCTGCTCCACAGTAAGTCAGTGTAATTGCAATTAGTGTAAAAGGTCACCGCCGTTATTGCTGTGGAACACAAAGGTGACGTGGCATTTTATCACACTGTAAGAAGATTAACAATGCACGGCTTGAATTTCTTCACTACATTCCATGACACCATTGTTTACATTTGTTAACTAATTCCCTCCATTTGTCACTTCCTGCTGATCTCGCAGAAAGCTATGAAACTATTTAAGAGCTGTGGTCAATAACAAACTCATTAATAAAAGAAAATTATAACAGAGACATATTTTGAATCATAAAATCTTGACATTAATATGCATTATCAAAATACAAATGCAATCCCTTAAATGTATGTCACTTCTTCTGCTAGCAGTCAGTGAATCAAAACAGTAATAAGATATAGTAGTAGATGCTGAGAAGCAGTGTGAGATCATATGAGTAGTTTTCACCACTATTGCTGATGAGACTCTCTATTCACTTTATGTTCAGTGACATATATTCAGACTATGACGTTTCACGCTAATAAAACAGCCACAAGTAATGCGAGAGTTTAAACATTGACTTCAACATCAGTAAAGGGAATATGATGTTATTAACAAGCGACCAAATTAATTGGGCAAATGTAGGAAATAACAGATTTCGCTTTCCGTTTGAACATTGTTGAGAAGATTTTACATAATATAAGTACACATGTCAACAAAATTAGCCTATTGTTTTTGGATATTTAAATGTGCACACAATATCAGCATCTGCGCTGAGAAGGAAAGCTGTATGTGTTACTGGACACTGTGGATAATGAAATCAGCACTTTAGGTTTTCACAGAGTGAGACGCCTACCTGGTGGATACACCAGCTGAATTAAATGGATAAGTCACAAACTGATCAAAAAGAAAACAGGATAATGATGATGTCAAGGAGCAAATAAAGCCTATTGCCATTCCTATTGCTTTTTTCCACTGAGCAGCATTGTTTTCCACTACAATTCTCTCACAAAGATTAGGCTTGACAACCTTATAGGACTAAGGTCCGGGTGAAGTACCCACTGGAGACAGGATTCACAGGATTTTTGTGATACATACTTCTTTGTGTGCACTGTGCGACAAGAGTTTATAATCATTCCAGCTCAATTCACAACTTCGTGTCCCCTGACGGCTTCAAACTTTTGTGTCCTTAGCTCAGCTCTGATCTTGACCTTGAGCCAAACCACAACGTCTATCGCTATCTAATCGACTCAAAGGCCCCAAACATCCTCCACCAGCGCTCCTCCCTGTGGATCCCAAAGACTGTTGTTTGTATGCCTCTCAGAGCAGCTCCTCTTTGAGCTTCGAGAAGGGCAGCGGTGCACAGATATGAATAGAGAACACAACACGGTTTGTCAGAATAGGAATGAATCCAGCCGTACGTGCATGTCAGGCTATGATATGACTTTATCAGCAAGTTGCAAGCGGGTTCACAACAGACAGAGCTCTATCTGGTCATCTGTTACAGGTGACACATACTGATGAATCCTGCACTCCAGGGAGCAATGCAGGAGCATGATTGTGTCCAGGATGAAGAGCATTAGGTGCTCAAGGGTGGCCAGGAGCTGCAAAACCTGGACAGCTTTCATAAACATGGTTCTCATCTACAGCAAACCTTCCCTGGAGAGCGTAGCCCTCAGCACAGCAGTTAGTGGTGACAAATGACTGCTGCTCAGTGGTGTCGCCCCTTGCTGTGGGTGTCCCTGGTTGTTTCTCTGTCTCCGAATTTCATTTCATTGAACAATGTGGCATTGTTCAACACTGCATTATCACACTCGTTGCAATCACTTGATAAAATAAACATATGGTATCAAAACGTGCACATAGCGGGTGTGTATGTGCACATCAGAAAAATCAAAGTCATTCTAACAGCTAATAGTGTGGGAAGCAATACAAACATTTAAAACACGCGATTCAAAGAGCAACAGTTCAATGCAGAAATACCGAGGGCTCACTGGATGAATACAGAATGCTTTTGAAAGGCATTTCATCCGTACATATTCCTGCTGCATACAAATCATTTCAGTGAAAGTTTGTCTGTACAATACTACTCCAGGGAATGTTAACATTCAGCTCAGCGTACCAGTAAATCCTTGACATACACTTTCAACATCTCTGATACAGGTTCATGCAGAGCTAACTTCATCAAATAGGGTTTTTAATCATTTCCTTTCCAACACACAAAAAGTACACGAAAAATCTCAAAAATGATGTGAGACTTGACCCCAACGACAGAACCATTCTCACAGCTTTGTACTCCTGAACATTTGGGGCAATAACCGCAACTTGTGTTTTGCAGAAAATGAAAAAAAATACAATTTGTTTCTTGGAAACAGAGAGCATTTTAAGCTGACTGACAGTAAATTCAAATGATGGAAGTCTAGACTCTAGAGAAAAGTACTGGCCTCGGAAACATCAGAAAACAAGATGAGACAAGACACTGTTAATATGAAGCATATTTTCTGCTCAGTGGTGTAGGAGGAACAATGAATGCCAATGATTCAATCTGGGCCATGGGCAAATACAATTAAATGCTGCTGAGTAACATTTCCATCTGATTTGAAACTACGGCACAAATGATGTTGAATTCCGAGCAAAAAGGATAGATGAAATTGCGGATAGGACTGTGCGACATTACAGTGTGTCCCAAAATACTGCAAGACATTGAATACTGCAAATGCAAAAGCTGCCTGGTTCATGTATCCTCTCGAGTAACATTTCAATATGTAAGAATTTGTGGATCTCCACCAGAAAACATCAAAAATACAACTGACAAGAAATGCAGCACAAAAAGAGAAGACCTTTGGGAAGAACTTTAAATTAAAATATGAGCCGCTAATGACAGGCAAATAATTTATATTTAAAATAATATCGTTTGTCTTTTAATTAGTCCATCGTCCGCCAACAGATACATTTTTCTAACAACCCCACATAAGAAAAAGACAGAAGCAGTGAAGAAAGCAGTGAAATTAAAATTTAATTTGACTTGTATTTCATTTTAGACCGTATGAACGCAACATATTTCATGTTTTATCTGGTCAACTTCATTTCATTTGTAAATATACATCCATTCCTCACATTCAGGCTGCAACACATTCCTTTAACAACACTTAAAAGACATTTGGGGACAAGTGATGACGTGTTTCAGATCTAATTTTGTGCCATTCTTCCTGCAAACAAGTCTTAAGATGTGCAACAGTACGGGTCTTTATTGTTGTTTCAAGATGCACCACATACTGTCTATCGGGTAGTAGTTGAGCTGGCACTAAGTACCAAGAATTTCATCACTGGTGACGATGTACATTGTTACAGAGTGCATGACAATAAAGAATCTTGAATCTTGAATCTATCAGGCCGGTCCAGCGCCCACAGTCCCTTCTTCCTCTGCCATGTCTTTATGATGTGTGCAGAATGTTGTTTTGCAGTGTCTTGTTGAAATATGAATGGGCGGCATTGAAAAAGTTGTCATCTTGAAGGTAGCATGTGTTGAACCGAAATCTCAATGTACTTCTGAGCATTACAGGTGCATCACAGAAGTGACAATGACCTTTGCCAAAGACAATGACACATCCCCAGACCATAACAGACTCTAGCTGTCATGGGCAAATACAATTAAATGCTGCTAAGTAACTGTGGTCCAGAGCACACAGTGTCCATTTCTTCCAGTATTCCATTCCTCCGACCTGGAATACTGATGGATCTGAGCGCAGTCCACGTTTCCCCTGTGTGATGGTCCATCCCAGATGCCTCCGAGCCCAGAGGAGCCAACAATGCTTCTGGACACAGTTAATATAAGGTTTACTTTTGGCTCAGTAAAGTTTGGACTGGCATTTGTGGGTGTAACTCTATATAGTAGTATTTGACAAAGGTTTGTCACAGTAATCCTGAGCCCATGTGGTTCTATCAGCTACAGATGAATGACGGTTCTTGATGCGGTGTCGTCTGACGGATCAGAGATCACGTTGTTCAGCTTAGGCTTGAACCCTTGCCCTTTACACACTGAAATACATTCAGATTCCTTGAATCTTTTAATTATATTATGCACCATAGAGGGTGACAGAGCCAAATCCCTTCCTATATTTCTTTGAGGAACATTGTTTTTAAATATTTCAACAATTTTCTAATACATTTGTTGACAAACTTTCTTTGCTCCTAAAAAACTAGACCGTTCCTGCATGATGCTTTTATACTGAATCATGATTACATTCACCTGTTCACATCACCTGTTTCAAAGCACATTGTTATTGAATTATTTTAACTCGTTATCAGCCCTAAATTAATAATACATGTTGCAGACCTGAATGTCAGGAATTAATGTGTGTTTACAAACGAAATGTATTTGACCAGATAAAACATGAAACATGTTGTGTTCATACTGTCTACAATGAAATACAATTTTAATATCACTGTTGTTTTTTTTTTGATTTGCATTTTCCGTACCATCCCGACTATTTCCTATTTGGGTTTGTAGAAGTCTGCAGCCCCACTAGCAGCTCTGTGAGGCTGTACTTCCAAAATGCAGAACACTTTGATATTCACCAAGCCATTTCGGTACAGGATAGTGTATATTAAACTCTGCAGCACAATGCATATATTGACACAGCATAAGCACAGAACTTTATCACAAACAACACAGTACAGTTACATGTACACACAGCCATGAGGGGACGAGATGGAAGAGTTCAGAGTCCGGAAGGAAAAGGAAATAATGGAAAAGAAACTGTAATTATATTATCATTATATCTTTGCAAAACATTGTTTTTAAATATTTCAACAGTTTTCTAACACATTTGTTGACAAACCGGTGATCCTCGGCCCATCTTTGCTCTTAAAGGACTAGACCTTTTGTGGATGCTGCTTTTGTACCAAATCCTGATTGCAATCACCTGTTCACATCACCTGTTTCAAATCACAGCTATTTCATTATTTTAACTCATTACTCGCCCTAAATGAACGTGTCCCACCTTGTTCTTGAAAGTGTTTCTTGCCTGAATGTCTGGAATGGATATGTAATTACAAATGAAATGAAGTTGAGGAAACAATACATGAAATACGTTGTGTTCATACTGAAAAGTTACAGAAGACCAGTAACTTTTGACACTTGTTCGTAAAGAGCATCAGTTTTATTCCTCACTGTGTTTAACGTTTATATCATAACTAATGTATTATTTGTGCTATCAAACAAAAAAACAGAAGGAGAAAATGGGGCAAGAAGCAAGCAACAAGAGGATAATAGTAATTATAAATGTAAATTCAGTAATTGCGCTCTCATTTTTAAGTGCCGGATCATAACAACCATATCATAATACGTTTTAGGGAAGGTCATGTCTGCATTTTCTTCACGTCACATGTTCTGTCCACAGAGAAGGATGAGCAGCTTGAATATCCAGAGTCAAATTTAATGATTTCCTTTCTATGCAAATTGGGCTCAGATTATAGTTGAATTTAATAGGTCATGCCCAGGAGTCCTCAAGTCCCAGACTAACTTTGGGCACAGTCAGATATTTAAGCCTTCAAGACTGTCGGGCCCCATTTTCTTATAGCTTCTGGCCGTATGAGGTTTCAGCAGAAATATGTGACATACAGAGGTAGAGATTTTCAATGCAGTGGTAAAAGTTAGATTGAGAGAAGCTGACGGGTGGGAAGCAAAGCCTAAGTAATGAGAGAAAAATCTGTCAAGATGCAGACAAATTGCAAAAGCCTGGAAGGAGAGCTTGATCTTGTGTCTGTATGTGACTTAGTGCCTCCAGCAGAGGGCAAAATAACTCCACCAAGGGCTGAACTTAACAGTCAAAATGAAATGCAGACTGAGTAAAGTACTTGTAAAATTTAAGCCTAATCTGTAATGATCCAATCACACTGACAGGTGAAGGCTACCTGCTAGAACACAGCTACTCATACACATGTCACGAGAATAAATTACACACAAAACATGCGAATCGGTAAGATAAAAACATGATCCCAGCTGATTACTGCATCAAAACCGAGCTCCTGTGTAGTTTCATGCCAAAGTATGTGGACGATACTGTGCATTTCTAAATCTAAAATTGAAAAAGAATATATTTTTGGAAAGTTAACTCATCCAGAATACAGTAACATCTAATAATGCCCTACAAAGCTTATTTGAGGGGATGGCATGCCCCCTTGAGGCAGATTTTTGACAATTTATATTTCACAGCTCCTCCGAGTAAGACTGGAAAACTGATTTCTACTTCAACATATTTTCGTCCCTTATTGAAAACCACAACGGAGGAATCCTCCTGTGTACGTCAAGTTATCAAGTTAACTTTAGATCTTTTATGCGCTGCTCGGAAGCGGCATTACAGGAGTGCTATTGCTGGGTAATGTCTGGGCAGACTAGACAAAAAAAAAAAAAAAAAGATGTTTTATGGTGTTTTCTTTTGTAGAACCTCCAAAGGCACAGATACAGACAGATTTAACAAACAGGCAAGACAGATTATGGTCAATATAGAGACCACAAAGATCACAAAAACGCCTAAACGTGGAGGATACAGGACAATTCATTGGCTTGATAACACATATAGAGGTAGACAACCCGATTGGGTCAATCATTTTGTAAACAGGTACCCTAACAAATGAAATTGAGTCCTAATTTAGAGAGCAAGTGGAGCATATTTGCCTTGATAACAACAGAGTTTTAGTGGCATTCGTTGTAAAAAAAAAAAAAAAAAAAAAAAAAGAAATAAAAATGTACAATTTCGTATCAAAAACAATAATTTAATTTCAAAATGAAATAACATAAAACATGCCCAAAACAAAGCGTGAGCAGAAACATTTGGCGATTTGGGCACAGTAAGCAAACTCTGAATCTGATATGAACGACGCGAACTTAAAACCGAGATACAGAACCGACAGTAGAGCAACATCTCAACAACATGTAACACAACTCTGAGTGACTTCATCTAGAGAACGAGTTCACAACCGAAAGGAAATAATATGCGCCTTCGGAAGTACTTCCACGATGAGGATGATGTGTCAATCGGCGACGGAGGATTTTAAGCCAAACTGTTAGAAAAGCAACGAGGGCTGAATTACGGGCAAGAAGAAGAAAGCATGAAATATAAATTACCTTTTCTCCCTTTGTGGATCCCCTGCGGTAGTTTCCTGCACCTGCGGATGAGTTCATGGTTCTATGCGATAGTCTACAAAGCAAAAATATTCACCTAAGCCACTTGAACAACTTTCCTCCTCTCTCTCTCTCTCTCTCTCTCTCTCTCTCTCTCTCTCTCTCTGTCTCTCTCTCTGTACTCACTCTCTTTGTCTCTCTCTCACACACACACACACGCGGGCGCGCGCCCTCACGCACGCACACGCAGAGGAAAAATCTTTTGAACAACTTGAACCGTCTCGAATGGCGACGTCCGCTGACTGAACCGCAGGCAGTCGAGGTCCACCAATTCCAGCAAGTAAAATTAAACGCCACCCACCTGTAGTAAAGCTGTTTAAAAGTACTGCCCAGTGGTAAATCAAAGCGCTATAGGCGCCGTTTCTCTCCAGAGATACCGTACGGGCTGCGCGCTGCGCGCTTTGTCTTCACTGACACAAACGATCAGCAGAAAGTTTCCTCACGATGATGAGTAACTGCGAATTTGAAGTTTCAGACAGAGGTGCTGCTTAAAACTAGCCGCTTTTGCGTTGCTGCACGCCGAATTAGAATATGCATATGATATATAAAAAAAAAAATTAAATCGGAGACGTAGAGTTGCTGTTTTATCTGCATATTTCATGTGCGCTTCTGTTCCCAGGAGTGAGGAGCCGCTGAAATCTTCACAGTGCCCGCGTTTAACTGTGCAGCTTAAATCCACTTAGTTGAAAAGGACTCTGTGCTGGCCAGCTCATCTGCACCTTTATAAAATGTTCACGCCTCGTTTGTACGTCTGAATATATTGAAGATAGGGTGTGACAAGTTAAGAGCTCTTTTGTGGAGTACGGGAGTAAATACTGTCACTTCAGTCCAGCATCTGACTTCTGCTCCAGGAGAGGATTAACCATCTGACTGTGCTTTCAAAACGCATTTCCAATACTCAAAAACCCTTTTATGAATTGTTTGTCTCACGCCGTTACTAGCTCGTCTAAAGGGTAATAGTGCGACCTTCCACGTCGTTTCACCTCCAGCGCTTTTTCAGCGCGGAAACCTCCGCATACAGCCAGCAATTAGAAGCTTTTAGCGGTGGGTGGCGATCAAAGGCGAAACTATTTTGTCACCTTCTAGCCCCTCCGCGGTTAATATTTCCCATAGGCCTAATGAGGAAGGGATGCAAAAGAGTTCATTACAGAGTAAAGTGTGAATTTAGTGAAACCACGGGGAGCTAAGTGGCGCACTAAGTGGCGCACGCACTGGAAATACTAATGATCCGGGGTGAGGAAGCTTTCTCTAACTTCAGCTCCAGCTCCTAATTAGAGGGAACAAAGGACTGACTTTTCTCTGTTAACAAGAAAGATCTGATTGATATTTAGTTATGGGGATTCATGTAATTGTAAGGGAAGAACTTTTTTTTAACTATTGTCTTTTTTCATGTGCAAACTGTGTAATGTTGCCATCAAAGATCACTGCTGTGATTAAAGCAACTTTGATACTGCTCCCTGTGGATAATATAAGTTAATTTTGTGCTATTACCCCTGCTTCCTGTCTTGCTGTTATATAGTTATTGCTGCATTGTACAAGAGTTGGACCATAAATAATTGAACAGTAGAAGTGTAATATATAATACCTAACTGCACATGGTTTGGGTTTGATAATTCCCAATTGGGCTGAGTTGGCAAAGAGTAACAAGGCAACGCAATGCGCTCATATCTCCTCCCCTCCAAGGCTGAAAACAAAGAATCCATAACAAAGTCATGTAAAATGTGTGCTCTTAGTGGGTCACACACATTGTATGGAGGCACCTGTAACTTCCAAGTCCTAGTTGCAAATTCATTTCAATTCAATTGTTTGTGTGGAAATAAGTCAGGATTTGCCAGTAACCACGTCGGCACATTCACCTCAGCGAATGAAATAACTTGAAACTGTCATTTCACGGAGACACCGTGACATGCTTTTATGTGTTACAGGAAAGCAGTCATGCATGTGACGGGGGAAAGTTTAGAGTAGAGTCTGTGACAGAGGGATGAGCAGCATGGCGGCGTCCTCCATCACGAAGCCATCATTTACAGATCAGCACCATGGACAGCGGCCAGGCAGCTCTGTGGTGGTGTTAATGGATGAACAGGCGAGGGGCCCTGAGGCCACAGGAGACCAATTACACTTCTTATACAATTGTGGAAATGCTCAAGTGCTGCAGAGGTTTTAGAGCAAGAACAGAGCTGTGGGTTACGCTGAACCTAGACAAACTGGCAACTGTCCAGATGAAATAGTGTATGGGCAATGAATTAGTAAATCTGCATAATATATACTCTCTGCAACACTGCTCTCTTTCCCCCTTGTTTCTCTCAGTGTGGGTGTAGTTTTATCACAATTAGAAGGACTAAATATAGGTGTTAAATATTTTGGAAATATAAAATGTCAAAAAAATGAATAAATAAGTGTTGAAATTTAAGATTAGAGGAAAAATGAATCCACCACTCTGCAGCTGATTACTTACCTGACAATTATATAGCGCTTTAGTATTTCTTTACCTTATCTGGAAATATGGCAGAGTAAAGAGCAGGACTGCATCGTCTACTGTGCCCTTTGTGTTCCCTGAGCCATAATGACAGTTAAATGATTATCTGTACTGAATTACATCTTTTTAGCAAGGAATCAGCTGACCCTTACAAAGTATTAGGTGTTCCAAAGATCCTGTTATCAATAAAGCATTTCCTGTCAGATGGTACGTGAGAGTGCTGTGAATCCCGTGCTGCATTTTCAGATCTTGTTTCACTTGCTGTGGTTGGAGAACTTTATTTAGACATTAAAAAATAGACAGCTTGGAAGGATATAGGTCAGTCTATACGGTTCTTGTTCTACGTATCTGCAGTGGATATCACTTTTATATTTGTTAAAGTCATATGTTAAAAATTCCAAAAATCATGACATGAATTGACTTAATTTAAATAGTCTTGATCCAACAAGATCTTGGCCTTTGAAGGACACATCCAGTTCCTACACTTTTGATACTGAAGTCAAAACTCCAAAAATGTCTGCTAAAGCAAGTTTGTTTAAAAACTAGCTTAATGGATTTGCATATGACTTATTTATTCCATCACTACCACTGAAACAGCAATCTAGACGCAGAATAAATAAGAGACTTCTTGCTGGAAATCCGATTTTTCTCCCAGTTGGTCTTCCTCTTGCCTCATTAGAATATCAGCAAAGTTGACCACATGGGCTGAAAAACAAATCTCTGTTCTGAGCAACACTGATTTAATGGATTTGAGGTTCTTATGGGTTAGAAGTGTGCCTTTCAGGAACGCTGGTGGTATGGAAAGCTGAGCCCTGCAGTGATAATGATCTGAATGACCAAGGGTAGCAGCGCTATCAGCTTAAAAAGCTTCTCCACTTAATGATGTGTGGTCTGCTGACATGTTAGAGTGACACAAGACTGAATACAGTCAGCAGCAAATACCCCTGCCCTTGACATTCATTTCCACTCCTCCACTTTGCCCGGAATTACTTAACACAGCTGCCTTGCAGGAGCATGAGTCATTTGACGCCTTTAAAATCCATTTGTAGTGCCTGACTGGGTGAAGAGCACTTTAGAAGTGAAACACTGTCCAAAAAACAGGCAACCTGAACAACTCTATATTTATTGGAGTAGAGGTTCAAATGTGCTTTTTTGGTCTACAAGTATAAAACTCAAATAAGAAAAAGTTGGGATGGTATGGAAAATGTAAAAAAGAAAGCAGTGAAAATAATATTTACTTGTTTTTCATTGCAGACAGAAGGAACACAACATATTTCAACTTTTGTCTGGCTAGCTTCATTTCCTTTGTAGATGCACATTCCTGACATTCAGGTTGCAACACATTCAACAAAATGTTGGGAGAGTAAAGCATTTTCTATTTTGTAATGTTGCCATTTCTTTTCACAATACTTAAAAGATGTTTAGGTACGCCAATAGATGAAATATTTCAGGTCTAATTTTGTCTCATTCTTCCTGTAAACAAGTCTTACGGTCTGCAGCAGTACAAGGTCTATGCTGTCGCAGTCTGTGTTTCAAGATGCTCCACATATTCTCTTGGGGACAAGTAGGGACTGCATCAGGCCTCTTCTTCCTCAGCCATGTCTTTGGGATGTGTGCAGAATGTTGTTTTGCAGTGTTTTGTTGAAATATGAACGGACAGCCCTGAAATAGTCATCTTGAAGGCAGCATTTGTTGCTCCAACATTTCTCTGTACTTTCAGCATTACAGGTGCATCACAGAAGTTACAATGACATTTGCCAAAGAAAATGACACAACCCCAGACCATGACAGACTCTGGCTTATGGACTTGTTACTGGTAATAATCTGGATGGTTCTTTTCATCTGTGGTCCAGAGCACACAGTATCCATTTCTTCCAGTATTCCATTCCTTCGATCTGGAATACTGATGGATCTGAGCGCAGTCCACGTTTCCCCTGTGTGATGGTCCATCCCAGATGCCTCCGAGCCCAGA
>JAPQRN010000010.1:12024406-12040505 GCA_037367275.1 Coranthus polyacanthus
GTGTGTGTGTGTGTGCGTGTCCTGCGTTGTATTAGCCAACAGGGGGCGCTCATAGGTAAGGAAAGAAGTGCCAAGGTCTTCCATTTAAAGGAATGGGTTGTGTTTATTTCCAGTAAATTGTCTGGCGGCATTACTCGAAGAAATCCAGCAAATATGAATTAGAAGAGCCTTAAAAGGATAAATACAGATATACGTAACACCCACTGGCTCTTATGTATCATGTATATGAGCTTAAAGCCGACCCCTGGGGGCTTTTCTCAAATTTAACCCCTGCGTGTACAATATATCAGCCAGTTTACAGTGTGCCTTCACTACCACTGTATCAACTAATGCAATGCCTACGCCAGTTTGTGTGCGTTTGTGTGACATAGTGAGAATAAATAAAAAGGAGAGGAGATGTTTGGTTTGACTGTGGCGATTGGTTGTTTTGGTCAGTGTGGATGGACGCTATGTGGACGAGCTCTGAACCACCGCGTCGCGTATTAAAGTTAATCCATGTTTTCCCCTGCTCTGGAGAAGGCCGATGACTGCTGGAGACACTACAGCTGCTGCCGCTGCTGCTGCTGCTGCGCGAAGATTTGCATTAGCTCGACGACCCAACGATTCATAGTCCCTTCCCCGCCTTGATCCAGGCTCCATCTTTTCGAGTGATCCCCAGCCATTATTTTATTTACTAAATGCCCATATTCCTCCGCAGGGTCAGAGAGTATTTTGAAGAAATTGTCAGATGGTTTGCGCTGTATTTTTGTTATTACTTCTTATCGATGCTATAACATATTTGCCACACTCACGAAATATCACGTCTTCGGCGAGTCGTCGCGAATCTGAAGGCTTTGCGTGCGGTACTTGTGGTAGGGGGAGTTGGATCTACTTTTTGAGGAGCCTAGAGGGGGTGTGCTGCGGTGCCACTTATCATTAGATATGGCCACCGTTACAGAGTACACCGAAGCGTCATTTTCAACTTAATTTTGTGGTATTTCATAGTAATTTCGCCGTGCATCCACTCCGGCAGGTGGAGTGGTGTTTTTGGAAAGCTAATGTTTGTTTTACATGTGTTGGGAGACGGTTGTTCTTGCGTGGCAGGCTGGCTAAGAGAGTCTCTTAACTAGCCGCTTGGTCCCGCAGATTGTCGCAGCTGAAGAAAATAGAACCAGTTGCCAACCAAGCGGTCGGCACCCAGCGTTAGCTCTGCGCGTCGCTGTAACGTTACATTCACTGAGGATTCACATATAAAGTTTTATTTACGGAGTGTCGACCGTTGCAACTGCCTGGGTTTGGCCTCGGTTTATTTATACGTTAATGGTAAAATTGTTGACGGTAGACTTGGGTGGCTAACACCAACTAGCTATATAACCCGAACTCGTGCGACGACAGCTGTCATTGGAGAAAGGAAAGTGATCCTCCAAATGCGTCTGCCAGTGAAGCGGTTTTCTGTTGGATTTACATCATCTGTCTTTCCATCAAATGGGCAAAGTTGGGAATAACATTGCAACGTTGGATTCTTATGATATGCGTTATGCATTTTTGAGAACTGCGGTGTTGCTTCATTGGAGAGAGGCTAGCTAGCTCAATTAGCCCGCTAGCTAGCTGGGTGATAAAAGTGCGACGTTTCATCCCCCAGTATTTTGGACATGAAGAGGATAATTCGCTACTCTTAGGGCTGGAAGGTAAGGCTTAAATAGAAGTTTCGTTGTTTCCCAGGCAAAGCTACATTTGTTTCGCATTTACCTTTTTTTTTTGAAGTAACGTTAAAGCTGAGCCAACATTATGTACCTCCAGTCTGATGTTGGGGGTTTGTCGCCGCCTTGGTTTTCATGACTCAGACTATTTAACGGAATGAAACATTCAATAGAAGGGTTCACAGATGCAATAAGATCAGAAATATGTCGTAACCACACAAAATCTTAAGTATATGCGATCAGCACTCACACACGGCTAATCCTAGTTTGTAACAATAGGCAAAAAACAAAGGTTATGGGGGTGGGCAACGTATCATTTTCACTTTTTGTGTATCGGTGTAGTTCCCTAGAACAGTTCCGTTTCATTGAATAGACCGAGCCTTTGTGTGTGTTGGGCACAAATGTCCATTATTGCCTGGTACCCAGTTGGAAGTTGGCTAATGGATACAGAAAATAAGGCGATACGTTGAGTTTGCAACCACCGCCAGATGACCATAGTATTATATTTAACGTTAGCTTGATGTAAGACAACAATAGACTGAAATATGAATGTTATGGAGGTTTGACGTAGGCGTTAGTTGCTTGCTTGGACGATGAGTTGGCCAACTAACTGCAACCATAGGTAACCTGTTTGCTGTGTATTGCTGCTATGGACCACTTTCAAAGTTGTCTTTCTCTCTAATGTCGTTGAAAGCCGAATCCGATTCATTATTGAAAGTTAAACCTAAAAGACAGAGCCATTCGTTCTTAATTTTCTGTCACATTGAGACGATCTCTGGTACTTTTGTCTCTAGTCGCTAAGGAAAGGCGACAGAGTTCAACACAACAGGCTAGCTGTCGTTAGCTGTATATGCAACGGCTTTGTGCCCAGGCTTGCCTTAACAAAAGCTAACGTTAGCATGTCTCAGATTGTGCCCATGGTGGTCGTGACTGCTTATTAATAGCCGGATCCTAACCTTAGATGCCCAACGATCAACGTTATTGTCATTGTTTTGAGTTGATGTTTACGCTGATTACGTATCTAGATATAAAACTGTTCTTTTTGTTTCTTCAGCACTTGCAGTGTTTTAGGGAACAGTGTAAGCCCCTGTTTCCTACTGTTTCGAGTCTTCTAGGTCAGATCCATAATGTCAGAATGACTGCACCGGGGTCTAACCATTTATTCAATTACTATTCAATGATTATTTCTTATGGAGTTATGTGTTATTGGACCACCATCTGTCTAAACAGCCTAGAGGCTACTGGAGACTATTATAGACTTGATAGGGGAAAAAGGAACTGCCACAAATCAACAGCAGTAATATATAACCCAGTATTTTAATCTATCAGTTTTAATGTTAGTATTTTTAAGATTTATTGCAGCATATTTAGAGCTAACCACAGCTAGACTCAAGGGTTTAATGATCATCTGTCACACTTCATTACTATTTTGTCACAAGACTCAAACCCTTCATGTCATTATACATTCATAGAAAGCTTTATTGTTGCACAATATATATGTTTAGCCTTGAAATGTGCTCTTGTAACTCTGTTGTTTTGGTTACATTCAACTAGTTTTAGCCAACAGAAGACAAAATGACTCCAAAATCCGCCCACAGAAAATAGCCTTGGTGTATGAGTTCATCATTTATAGCTAATATTATATCAGAGACTTTGCTGCTTACATATTCTACTTACAAGTCAATATAAGCACCCCACTGAACACTTCAGAATAATAATAATAATAATAATCACCCACCCCATCAAGCAACTGAGAAAATATATATTCTATTAAATTGATAGATGCATGAATTTGTTCACTTGGCTAGTTGCAAGCAGCCTGTCTGAGCTTGTTGAGTAGAAACAGCGGTTCATGGTTATGTATAAGCTAACAGTAAAAAGTAAAAATCGCAGCAGTGTCAACCTGGGCAAATCTTTTATCAAGCAACAGGTTAGTGCTCGCTGAAAACACTGCACAGCAACGTCTAACTACACCGTCTTGTTGAGAGAAGCTTGATGTTCTTGAGAAACATGTACAGGCACATTGACATTTAGAATCAGGTTGCAAAGTAGATGACATACAGGAAGGTGACTAATCAAATGGGGCTTTTAAACTGAATTTACACTGATTTTATGTATTTACCTGTCATAAGAAATACTGCTCAGTTGCCTTTCCTTTTGTGACTCTGGAGAAAACTTTCTGAAGTCTCATCAGACAACCCAGATAATGTCATCAGATAATGTTATCTTATTTTGGGCTTCGATTAAAAATTTTGAATAGTGTTGGGATTTATCAGACAGGGAACAATTAGCAAGTGACCTAATCAATTTGCTTGATAGGAATTGTAAGTTAAATTCTGTTAATCTGATAGCAGTTGAACATTTCAGCTTCATGTCTGAATAGGCACCCATTGGGCTGCAAATTGGCAAGAATCTGGCGATACAATACCTGTCATCATGATGCAGGGGTTCTGATTCAATATACTGCGATATATTGCAATTTTTAAAAATCTAATTTTATGAAACCAGAAACAATGGGATCTGCATTTCATTTGTCGCAATCCCTGTAGCATTCAAACACAACACATAATGAACCACTGCGTGCCACAGATGTTTACATGTAAACATTGACATCTGTGGCAAATCAGCTTTTTTTTTGAGAATCACTACCATTATCATAAAACCTAATATTTCAATACTCAAGTGTATCCTTATCCACTTGTGCGTGTGGCACCCATGTCACTTTTCTGTAAAAGTCACAACAGCAATTATAATAGGTCGAACCTAGTAACATTTCCACATCACTGTCGGCATGACACAAGTTTGAAATGAACAATAATGCAGAGAAAGAGGGATCATTACATCCTGAACAGTGTAAGTGGTGCCCACTGAGCGCATATAAAAACACAGTATTTTTAACTTGCCACTCTGCTTTCTCTTCCTCTCTCTCTTGTCTACGGTCAAATCATGTGTGTTTTGCAGCCTTTCTAGATGTTCTCTCATGTTTGAATGAAGTCTTAAGGAACATTCATGTAAACATGCCCTATGCACAATATTAAATGACAGGAGTGCCCTTTTAAATGAAAAGCCTTAATATATATATGGAGCAACTTAACAATGCTTATATTATACAGGACATGAAGGGTCGCTGTGTATTAAACATAACCTGAAACACACATTTTTGTCACAGTCCCTGCATATCAACCATCTGAACATCCATGGAAAATTTTTGACCAGTGTTTTAGTGCTCCCTATCTTTTGAAGGAAAGAGACTGTAGTATAGATACCAGGTAGAGCTATTCTAGAGGGTTGTGATAGCCCAACATTTTATTAAAACACATATTGATGGTGCTTTTTTCCTTTCATTTAATTTGCCACCATCTATGGCTTAATTTGCTGTCTGGAGCTGTACAGTGGAGTCTGCCTTATATAACAAAGGGTCAGGTATCTGCTTTGGTAATGGTTTATGTAAAGCATCAAGGTTTTTGTATTAATTACAGAGTCAAAATGTGATGTTTGGAGACTTACTTTATTTCTAATTTAGTTAAATTTGAATAGAGAAGGCAAAATTGATCTACCTGCCTCTGAATTCAAATCTGATTGGATGCTTCTAAATGTGATATTATCTTTTACTACAGGACATCATTCTATCCTCCATCCATGTCCACATACAGTGTAAAGTAGAAGAGGTTGTCCAGTTAGTTTGCCATGCAAGCATAACCAAGGGTACAGTTTTTCTTCATAAACACCTTACCATATGGTGTATGAAATGTTCTATCACGGTAACAGTGTATATCACAATACAGTTCTGCAAATTAAATTAATGTTTTTAAAATAACCAAACTGTACCTCATCACATAATATTACTTCAAGTAAGCACATGTCCTGCCTGCATCCCTGTGAAAGTGCAAAAGCTCATCCAAATAATGAAACATGTCGCCATAAAGCCTGTTATTTGCAACATAATATAAACAGTAGTGTAGATCATCATATTCAAAAATGTTATAAAATAATATGATATAGCTTTTAGAATTGGTATCATAATCAATTACTTTTCAAATAGATCTGAGTTGAACCACTTATTGTTAAATCTAGTTTGTCATGTTGGTATCAGAGTGTATGGACACGCACTTCTGCTCCTAGCACTACTTTCCACTAGTTTTAATTTTCTGATCACATGTTGTTTTTTTCATATTCACAATGGGGAAACCCTGTTAACCACAGGGTTGGGCGATATATCGTGCAATAGTAGAAAGGTATCTGCCAGTAGAGATTTGTCTATCGTCTCCACTGTGAGCTGTCCCTCAGTGTTTCTGCCAGATATTCAGGGCAGGCTATGTATCAAATCAGGCTTTGATTCTCATGTGATCTTACAATCTTGTGAATCCAGCTGCCTCGCAAGGCATCATGATTTGGACAGCAGGACTGCTGCTTAGCATTTTCTCGTGTGACATGAAAGTGACACTTGATGGCAGTAATGCATTTCTGAGCTTGTTTGCCAACCGCGACAGAAGAGGAGAGTGAAATTGTAAATACAGTGCAGGAGGCATCCATACTCGAATACATTTTGTGATTTTCATACTGCACGTACTGAAGCTGGTATTTATTTGCATCCTTTAACCTTTTAAAATCTGAAACATATGAAATTATTTTCATTTGGAACCTTAAAGATCCTGTTTGTAAGATTTTGGAGGCTCTAATTTCAGAAATGGAATATAATATTAATTAGATTTTCATTAGTGTATAATTGCACGAAAATTAGATTTTTTTTTTTGTGTGTGTAGAATGAGCCGTTTATATCTACATAGGTAGTGGGTCACCATTCATGGAGTCCACCCTGTTTTGCAGCATTAAGGTCCATTACTTTCACCTACTATGTTTGAGTGTGGAACGGAGTTAATATCCCTTTAACTAAAAATCCCAGGTTGAATGAAATAAACACTGGCTGTAACGAGGCACTTCCACAGTAGGGGAGGGAGGGTGTGTATTCAGTAGTGTTGTTCCAGTTTTAAAATTTTTAAACTGGTTTGATATTAAGCTGAACACCAGACCACACTAGTTTACCAAATTTTACCAAAGAGTGTCACGCTTGACTCAGCAGACATTCCCAAGTAGAACGTAATGACACTGTCAGAGCCCAAGAATGGGCTTGGTGGTGGTAATGCAACTCTAAGTTTGTTTGCCCACCACCAGTAAACACTAATTAAGAAGAAGAAGAAGCAGGGAATGAAGTGTGCGGTGACTTATTTTTTATTTTTTTACCTGTGTTTACATGTTGCCTTGTCTAAGGGCTCTTCCCAATTCCTAATTTTTCACCTCCTCGGGTCCTCGACTCCTCGATGTTACCTGGAAATCGATCTCGGCGCGCCATCTTGAAGGATGTCTCAATTCCCTAAAATGCACATCGAGGATCGAGGACCGATGAGGCTGGCTGGACTAGCTTTGACCGAGGATACACCTATGCATCAAAGCTTTGCGGTAGTCTTTTCGGCAATCAGACTCCTGACGTGTAAAAGATGGTGTGTCACATGTCCGGATTATATGAACCATGGCAGAAGTGGGACTTTGAAAATGAAAGTTTTCCTCAATCTGAAGTTGTATTAGTTATTTAAAATGACCCAAAGTGTGATCAAACTTGTGTGTTAAACAAAAAAAGTATGACATCCCTACATCGCCTACTGACACATTATGCCACGTTTTGAATTGAATTAATAGTTAATCATAAGTTTACGTAAACACTCATCTGACAGATAAAATATAGCAGTACATGGTAACTAAATAACACACAGATGATGCAGCTGTTATGTCATATATATCTGACGTCTATTTAAAATGACGGCTCAGAGGAAAGGATGTCTCATTTTATTTAAATGCCTGTTGCTTTGGTTCCTCGGTCCTCAGGTCCTTGCCTCAACTCCTTGGCTCGCATCTCTGGTGGGAGGGCCAAGGAGTCGAGGTGAGGACCTGAGGAGCTACATGCTAAGAATTGGGAAGAGCCCTGTGTTTTTTGGCTCACCTCTGTTGTCGGTTCATGTACAGTGTGAAAACGCTTTTTGGTTAGTTTGAACTTTTGGACCAATTGTAGGAAGTAACCCAAGGCTATTGTTGCGATAAATAAAAGAAGAACAAAAACTAATCGAAGAAAGAAGTTAAAAATTAGGCAAATTAACAACAGTCTGATGTCACACGCATTGGACACTTAGGTAGAAGCAGCACATGTAGATGATGGCAGCAGGATGTATTGGTCTGCTGCTACAATTGCAGTGTAAAAGCAAGGGAAAAATACTTTGGCTAATGCGAAAGTATCTTAAAGTTGTAATACTGCTGGTGGCTGCTGTGGTTGGCTCCAAAAAGGCCTAGGTCCCATAATTTTACATTGAGCTACTCTCCAAAAATACTAAGTCAATTATTTTTTTCCAGGATGCATTCCAAACCCATCTGTTTTATTTGGAACCTCCTAATAAGTGATCTGGTGGTCCATCTTTAAATTATTGCACCATTAATAAGATCTCAGGTTGAATAAAAGGCTTATGATGTTTGCAATGTCTGGCTTTGATTGACAGGTCTCTATGACAGCTCGCTTGTCTGCCGAGTCGGCCCTTTGGAGTTTATGTTTATTTAATAAAACACATGTTTTCCTGGCTGACATCATTATGTTATGTGTCATGACGTTATGCAGTGTTTAATGAAGTTTACTATTTTGCTGTGTCAGTAAACTAGCGTTTAGCATTAGTTCACCTCTGACCGCTTGCAGACGGCTCTGAGTCCTCACGCTTCCTCACAGCTCCGTCCCTTTAGTCCAAATATGGTCACTTCCAGCTCAAAAAAGCCAAAATGGTGATGGCTAAATCAAATGGGTGACATTCCACTAATTATATCGAGCCTATGTTTGAAAGCAAACTAAATTGTATACTAAATGTATACAATGTAACAAAATTTTAACCTTGGTCGAACTTTTGAGTTTGATCTCCTTCATGTTGCTGACCTCAGTTCGGCAATAAATTGCACATTTAATTTTGTCATGTTGCTTATTACTAATACAAAACAAGTTTGATTTAGCGCTGTGACACCATCTGCAAAGGTTGCTGATGTAGGCCACTTTTTAATTTGCTAGAACCTGTCATAAAATGGTCGGCTCAGCTGATAACTACAACAATTGGTAAAACTGAATGTTAACCCAGCTCTAGTGATATTTAGAGGTGAAGTTGCAGATTGCAACCAACTGAATACTAAATATCGCACACCAAACATTTAAACCTCACATTTCGCAAAAGATTTTACTTTCACTATCTTGAGCCCAGTGCTGTCTTATGAGGCAGTTGTCTTTATTTGAATGGAAGTTTAAATAAAAGAAGAAAATACTACATTTTGATGAAGCTTCTTAATTGAACAGAACACTTGTATCATGATATACTGTTACCATGATAGGAAATTGTATGTCGTGTTAGATTTTGGCCACTCCTTGTATGAAATCAAATGAAATTAAACCATGCACCTTTTTCTTTGTATCTTAAGAAGTGGAGTGTACTTTTCCACAGTTAGATCACCTTCCATTTAACACCCATTTTGATCTTCTCCCTTTATGTATATTTTTAGAATGTCATCAGAGGATAAGACTGTGGAACCCTCTGACCAGGGACCCTCACCGCCTTCCAGCAGTGTAGGGACCTCATCCACAGGAAGTCCTGCCCTCGCAGACAAGCGACCTCGTGGCAGGCCGCGCAAGGATGCCGCTGCCATCCTACCCCAGGCACCACCATCATCCACATCTAAGAACAGAAAGAAGTATGTTTGTTCCTCAGACATTCAAAGAAATCACTTTGTATTTTTTATGCCAATGGGAATGTTCTCACTCCTTGAACTGCACGCAACAGTGTGGTGTTGGAAAAATAGGATTATACTTTGTCCATACATTGAGGTTCTTGATTTGATATTGGAGCCATGAAAACACTCCCCTGGAAATAATCCATTTTAAATGCCCCCAGCTGAAACAAAACTGAAACCGTTGATTTACCAACATTTTAGCTGGCTGTTGACAGTTGATGCAAGTTCATACATGTTATTTTGGCCATTTAGTTGTTTTTAAGCAGATTTTTGGTTTGTCCCAGTTGTCATCATGGTTAGAAGATCTTATTTTCTGCTGGTTTTTAACAGTTCCACAGCTTTGTAGTGCACTAGTCAGATGTTTTTAAAATCTCCAATTGTACAAGATGCCTGGCTTTTCATTGACTTCCATAGCAACTTACACTATAATACAGCTCAGAGTTACTCTGTAATATAATGCCCACAAGGTTCTTAACTCTCTCCTTAGTCTGTCCTCTCAATCAATCTTAATACCCTGCTCTCAATGGATCGTTTAATCTGCAAGCATCCAGACGATGTGTTAATGCCACAGTGAAAAGATGACCTGGGACACAGTTGAATTGCCTCATGCTGATGTATTGGTAAAGAACAAACAATTAGCAGAGATGTAATTCTCATTGAGTTATATTTGGTGTTGAGATGATTAATGTTGTCATGGGCAAAATATATATTCAAAAATAAAAAAAAAAAAAAGAAAAAGGTTGGTGGTAAGGATTAAAATTATAGGCAAAATGAAAAACAATCTTTTTCACTGACAAAAATGGAATGATGATGAATATTGAATATTACCTAAATCCCTGACTATTTACAGCAGTTATGAGAATGTAGCCTCCTTATTAAATAACTACCTGTGCCCAATTTTGCTGTATATATAAAAAATATCCTCAGTCAAATTTTGTAGAAAAGCTTGCTGTCAACAAACTGTATAAGAGCTTGTAGCTGTGTTTTTGAAATTTTATTTAAATAATGTGTTAATATGCTAATTCTATCTGCTCAGGAGGTATCATTAAAAACTAGGATATGTATAACTTATTCATAAATCGGTATAAAGGTAGAATACTTTTTAATGTCTGGAAATAATAACAGCATTTTGGATTATTTAGCTTGTGGGTTTTGCCCAAAGCTTGAATGAATAAATCTGTTTGGATACAATGACAGCCCCTAATGATTGCATAAACAGAACCCTATGGACGTGCCCAGACATGACTCCATATCCATGATTAGATGTTTGTTTGCCGTGACATAAAAACAACGCCTGTATTGTGAGTTTAAATTCAACTTGTGCATGTTTAGCTGCATTGTAATGAATTCCTCAAGACTGTAACACTGTTTTCTTTTTAGGCGAGGGTTAGTGATATGGATTTAAATTATAGATGAGATGAGTAACGCCCATTTTTGTTCAATAATGATATCACAGTTAGTTATACAGCATCAGATTTAATTGAATTACAACTACTGCTTCAAACTTTGAGGAACAACCTCAACTTGTATGCATGTACACATTAATATCTAAACCCACTCCAACTGACACCTGATAAACGGCGTTCCTGGTTCTCTCGACTCCAAACTGCCTGTTGAACAGCCCTGCAACAAAGTATACCAACAATAATAGATGCTAGTGACACACTTTGCCCAGGCAGGCTCACTGTGTGTGTAACAATATCTGTTCTATACTCATCGCCTGTGTGTTTGGATCAAATGGCTTCCTTTTCTAGTAGATGCAAGCTGAGTATGAACGTTTTTATGTATATATACATGATATGTATATACCAATAAAGTGTTAAAAATTGATTTGTTTGTGACAAAGGAGGATGTGTCAGAAATTGCTCTTGTAGACCTGGTTGTTGGAATTTACTAGATTTGCCCACGCTCCATCTGCTAGTCCGTACATTTCAGAACAGAGTGTCTATGTCAGGTTTTCCAGGCAGCCCTCTCCTAGCTGGGACTACTTACCACAGCATTATTTTCACCTTTTCTTTTTTTTTTCTCTCTCTCTCTCTTGCTCTCGCTGTCTCTCTCTCTCCCTGTGGTGGAACTGTAGGGGGGATAAGTTGTCCAGGGTATGGGGTTGAATGTTAGTCTTGAGGGTTTGTTGGTGAAATAACTAGCTGTCTCAGTGCTGAAACCTGATGCCTTTAGTTCTGTGTAATTACAGTTGAGTGCTGTGTAGCAGTCCACATAAAAAAAAAAAAAAAATGTCACCAGCTACTTTGCATGTATACATAACATTGTGGTCCTAGATGATACAGCTCATTTCTCCATTTTGGTTTGCCACTTGGAATTGAGATGTGGTAACGTTTACAGTGAATATGTCAGGTGAAGATTGTGAGACAGAAGGTGTAGTACGGTGCCATCTTTAAGCCATGAGGAAGAAATTAAGGAGGAGTTTGTTATGCTGCTGTTGTTGGTTAGCTTCTGGTGCACTTATTTATAGATACTATTTCTTTACTTTTTACTTGTAAAAACAACAACTATGTTTAGATTGGTTTATATTTTTGAATATCACTTGCAGTTGTCTTATTGAAACAAAAATGATGACATTTGTGTACTCTTAAGTTCAAACTGTACCAATCTCAGTGTGATTCAGAATCAGGAGACTCCATCTTTCCTCAGCAGTTAGTGCACCTAACATTAGTTGTTACATGGATATTTGGTTGTTTGTTTCCTCTTCATTACAATCCAGTATGTGTGTTTGACTGCAGTTGATTGGCTTAGTTTTGCAGAAGGTCTCTTCTGTCACTCTTGGGTTTTAAGATTTTTTTTTTTCTTATCTTGACATGGAAGTCATTTGGAGGGAGGGGTAGATTTGGCTTTCAGCCAGTTGCGATTTTTCTCTCCAGTGGCATCGAAAATTACCCCACCCCCCACGCCATCCGTCTCCTCTCTCACTTCCAACCCCCTGTATCCTCCTGAGTACCCCTGAGACAGGCTGCTCTCATTTGGGCTGTGTTCGCAATCCCCATTTACCATGCTAACAATTGATGTTGCTATTTAATTTGTATCCATGACAATTATCCCCTCCACATGCAGATCCAACATTAGGTTAACAGATCTCCCATCGGAGGATGCTGACGCTGACAGATCTCTCCATATTGTATGTAAAGCGGTGTATGTGCCAGATTGTGTGTATCTGTGTGAGTCGGCAGATAGGCAGATAGTTGGAAATGGATATATGGTGGTCTGACATGGCAAACTGAATATGATGTTGTATGTTGTAGTGGCAAGATATATTTTTTGGCTACTCTTAGGACACTGATCAAGTAAAGTCAAGTGAAGTGATGATGACTGAGGAGAGAAAATGCCAAGAGCACATTTCCCATGAAAATTCAGAGAGAAATTTCATGGGAAATGTGTTCATGATCGTGAAATATTGAAATGGAGCAGTGATTTTGATATATTTGAGTAGGTTAACAGGGGCAGACATATGATAATGGGTATCTCAATCTGTTTTTTCTCATGGATCTCAACCAAACTCCTTTTGATGATTTAGACAAAACTGCCGCATATTAAGAATAAACTTGGTCTACATCAACATTAGTAAAGCTGATTTTTCAAGCTTGTTTTAAAATAATTCCCCCATTTCTGTACGCACCCTGTGTTATTGGCCATGATATTTGTTCATTCTGGCTCTTCTAATATGATTCTAATTTAAGAGATGATGGACAAAAGCCACAGATCTTGTTCTGTGTAATAATGTTTTCTTAAATTCAGCTGAAACCAATATGAAACGTAAGCAGTCTGTCTTGAGTGTCTTCCAAAATTATTGTGTCTTTTCCAGAATTTCCGTCATAGCCGTACCTCAGCAAAGTATCGAAAAGGGGGAACCCGTTATATCTGCCAGGCAATTGTGAGAGCCAGATACCTTCATTTTTTAAAAAGTCAGCTTAGCGAAGAGATTTTTCTTTAAATACAAATTTCTCTCTCCAAAAGCGTTTTTGTATTATTTCCACATTAGCCTTATTTGCAGAGGGTAGCGGTATATGCATTGCACAGACTGCATTTCACAGATTCCCTGTTACACTTTTTTCATCTAGACATCTAAAAACTAAAAAAAGAAGATAAGGTTGATAAGATAATGGCTGGCTGATGAAAAATGATTTTGTATTAGTCAGTGGAAAATTACCAAGATCACTGACTTTTTTTTTTTCCCCCCAGACCCACAAACCATAACCACCTTATTACTAGGGCTGTCATGATAATGCTATTTTAGTTTACGATTAATTGTAATGCAAATTATTACGACTAAGATTTTAATACACATACATTACACCTAATGAAGAAGAACTATTAATTGGCATTGAACACTGGAACACATAAAAATTGCATTTATTTTTCAATTTTTCAAATCACTTTCAATTTTGTCAGGTCTACTTATTCCTTACTCTGCAGCTGGGAATTGTGCCTCTTACCCATGGATGTATTAAGACACCTGGATATGGTGCTCGTCTGGCTCGGTGGATGTACTCTGTTGGAATAAGGACGAATATTTCCGTCTCACAGTGGCAGGATTGGCCTTCTCCTTCCTTCCGCTACATGCGTGTCACTGTTTTGAAAGTCTCCCTCGCTACCTGAAAGAACAACAACCTTCGAGCTGCAGCTACAAGCTCAAAATAGCAACTTTTGACAAAGACACATCGTTTTGGGTCGATATCGGCCGATTCATCAGTTATCAACTTTTTACTGCTCCAAACAATCGTTATTATACCAGCCTTTAAAACTCCACTATCGTTCAACCTTTAATAATAAGTGGTCGTTGTAGCTGTGTTCTTTAGATAAACAATGTGTTGAACCTTGTTAATTCTATCTGCTCAGGAGTTATCATTAAAAACACTAGATAGGTATTGATCTTTTGACAAAAATTTAAATAAGTAAATAAATCTGTTTGTATGTGATATACATCATAGACCCTAATGATTACATAAACAACCCTACGGATGTGTCCAGACATGACTCCAAATCCATGATTAGATGTTTGTTTGTGGTAATTTCACTTGCAGAATTCTTAACACATAAAAATAACTTCAATTTGTGCATGTTCATTTAGACTGTAATGACTCGATATCCCTCAAGATTGTATCGAAGTATAAAATTATTTGTTACATGTTGCATTGAAGATTAATGCCTGCATCTCAGTTCTGGTCCATGAATGGGTATAACTACTGGCCTGCGTTGTTCATATTTGTCCATCTCCATCTTTTAACTGCACACACTATCAGACTGTACAGTGCACCCACTGCACTACCAGCCTTCGCATTGCCCAGCGGCTTGAGTGCCTCCATTAAAAATCAGTGACAGCTGTGACTATATTTAACTAATTCATGACTGTACCACCACCCCTCCTCCTAAGGCAAACCCAGGCACTTTTTTTTCTTGACTTGTTCTTTTTCACTGTCTCTCTTCATTTGTTTGTGTTTCTTCCTCACCCTAGGGGTCGGACCAGAGGGAGGGTTGTTGTGGATGAGGAGGACAGCATGGATGGGACTGAGATAACAGAGTCCATAGGCTCTCAGGACACAGGTGAGAGTGTGCAATCCCTTTTTGATCCATAATGTACAAGTTGATGTGTGATGTAAGACTTGAAGTGCCACAACTAGGCAGCCTCATGCAGAGAGTTCTTTGGAGGAGAATTCAGTAGAGGTGGAGGAGACTCCCTCTCCTGGAGAAGGATGGATGAGAGCTTTTTCTTGGCACCCCATGCTTCTACTTGAGGGCTATAATTGAAAGGGTTTAGCTTGAGCTGTGAAGCTGCACTGGGTGTTTTTTTTTTTTTTTTTTTTTTTTTTCCTCCCCTTACTGCTTCCATCTCTCCTCCTGCTCCGAGATTGGCATTGAGGTGCAGTGGGAAAGAGCCCAAGGCTAATGCCCTCTAAAAGCTTTTTAAAATCCCATCAGTCTCTCCAGACCCATTTATGTGCTTTTTTATGTGTGTACATCATGTCACGTGACATGCCTCCCATTCTCATACATCTCAGTGCTACCCTGTTGCTGTGGAAGAGATATTGGGGGAATAAGATTCTGCCACTGGCTAATTGTAGAAGGTTTTGTTAACTATAGATTCTCGTACGAATTTTTCGTTTTTAAAATATTTAAACTTAGCATCATCTATATTCCAATAGCATTGTATAAAAGGCTCATGTTTGGAATTAACAAAGAATGCACTAGAGTTTTGCACTCTTCTCCCTGTCCACTAAAACCATAATGCTTCCCTAAGTGGCTTTTTCTGCCTCTGGGCTTTTGGCAAATGTGAATCTTTGATTCTTTATAGTCTTGTTTGCCACTGAGGTCAAGCAGGTTATTTCTGTGTTTTGAAAAGGTCAACCAATTTGTATTAAATTGCCCAGTGTTAATCTCATGTATAATTCTGGTTTTGTGCCACTTGTGGCACTTGCATTTTTCATGGAACACATCTATAATTATATACCTTAGTTGGGTCTGCACAATTAATTGAATTGTAATCACAGTATCAGTTTGTGTTATTGTATAATGCAAAATGCTGCAATTTTAAAACATTTTTGTAAGTTTTATTGATTTTAAATAATTATAAACCTTTTGTATTTTTTATGCTATTTTAAGTTTGT
>JAPQRN010000010.1:12040605-12062218 GCA_037367275.1 Coranthus polyacanthus
TTAAAACATTTTTGTAAGTTTTATTGATTTTAAATAATTATAAACCTTTTGTATTTTTTATGCTATTTTAAGTTTGTATGTTTGACTTTACATTTCTAAATGAGTAATCTGTGCATTTTCCTTGATAACCAAGCATGTAGACTGAGGTCGGAATCGCACATCACAATCAGAACAGAAAACAGTATTGCCAACAATAATTGCAGTATGACTTTTTCACCAAATCGTGCAGCTCCAACCTTACTGAAAAACATGTTTACATTGAAAAGGTGAGCGTAGTGTCATATTAAATAATTATTTATTGCTTATGAAATGTAACCCAGTTTAGGTTATTGTACACCTCACTTTGTAAGCAGTCTTATATGGTACATTTGGAGGAGATAATAAGCTTGGAGTTGTCCTTGTGTAATTCCATTGGATGATACTGAATCAATGCGGTATTAGCCTAATTACAACTCAATGAAATGTTAATAAAATTTTGCATGGCCCAAAGTCTCAACGAGAAGTACTTTTGGGAGTTGTTTTATGTGATTAGCGCAGTGAATTGAGCCTTTTTTGTAATTTTGATCAAACGCACTCATGATTGTGGTAAAATTAAGTTTAGTTATATTTCTGGTAAAAATCATCATTAATATTAAACTCTACTTCTTCAGATGTTAACATTGCAGCTGTGCATCCTGTTTTTTCCCTTCCATTATTGTTATTGCTATTCTGTATGAGACCTTTATGCTCCCGGTGGGTTTACTGTAATCAGTGCTTGAGCATATGGTCCCCATATTTTACCATCCATCTCACTAATAAAGGCTGTGTTTTTGACCTGGAGGAAACTGACTAGAATGCAATCAACCTGCTCTGTGACAGCTTGTATCTGTCAGAATGTGCATGCTGATTTTACTGTTATAATTGGCAATGACATGAGGAGGCCCCATTGCATGATCTGGATACAATACCTTCAACATATACTGGATTTAATGGTTACTAATCTCAACCAGACTGACTTTATATTTTAATGTATTTGTTGTTGCCATCAGAAACACAAGTCCAGCCAGTGGAGACCGTGGAAGTGGTTACCTCTGAGGTGCCAGAGGAGGAGGACAAGTCCTTTTCCCCTCTGGCCCAGAGCTCTCCAGCTGAGAATTCAGCCGGATCGTCTGTCTCAGCGAGCAGAGAGGTTAAAAGCAGGTTAGAAACACTAAACATTTTTTGAATTTTTGCTAAATCAATCTCCTGGTGTTATAGACAGATTTGTAGATTTTATGAATGTGTATGTGTGCAAGGATCAAATGTATACTGTATATGCATTTGTGTCCAACAGTGTGAGGTGCTTTTTGCCCTGTTATGTATACATAGATGGATGGATTGAAGTGGAATCATCAGCTAGTTCCACACTCTTCCCAGGTGCCACTCTGTTAAAGGTTGTAATCAATCTCCTGGTCTGTCTGTGCTATCGATGTTAGTGATGGAAGGCAGACCAACAGTATCTCCTGGGATCTTATTAACAAGGCCATTTCATCCATTTTAAAATGTGTTAAATATCTGCTCTTTTCATTAAGTACTTAACTTTCTAGCTACTTTATTCTTTTTGTTTTTACAACTATATTTGTGTGAGAAATGTAGACAATGTTAGAATTATGAAAATGTATTCTTACAATTATGGGCCAGATTTATTAGTGTGAATTCCGGTCAATCTGTTTCTAAGAGGTTTTGAATGTGGAGTCAGTGTGTGCGCATGCCTACAAAAACGTATTCATCATGTGTTTTTCATGTATGTTGCTGTGCAGATACTTTGCCACTAAGAAAGAGGAGGCCTTAATTCATGGTGACATTCATGGCACTATATTAACTCACAGTAGGTATATATAATTAAACACCCCCTCCCACCCATTTTCTTTGTTTCAGTGAGCGTCTTTGTGCCTTCTGTTACTGTGGTGGCCGAAGCCTGCTGGGTCAGGGGGAGCTGCAAATATTCAGCACCACATCTCGGCTTGAAGCGCTCTTCAGCCACAAAGGTGGAGGTGGCTCGACAAGCGATGCCAGTGATGGTGATAAAACCACTCAGCCAAAAATGGCCGGAGAGACCACCTCAGGACAGAGGCAAAAGAAAAAGTACGTAGCCAACATGGTCAAAGTCATCAAATATTTTGTGATAGCCCCTGTAGTAAGTTAATGAGCTTGGTGTACTTGACATTTTGCTATTCTATCAACTATTCTTTGGCAGCCTAATATATATTAATATCTGGGTTCAGGGTATAGATCAGACTTTCCCATGTGTGTGAACACAAACACGTGTTCACTTTGCCAACAAAGACCCTCCTTGGACACTTTTGGACAGGTGCCCATTTCATTTTGGTCCTTTGGAACCAATTGGGCATGTCTCTGGGTTCCCAGTGACGTAATGGGCAGTGAGAGCTGTATGGGTCTGGCTGCAGTCCAAGCCAACCAGCGACTGTTGTTGTAATGCTGTGTGATTGGTCTTTGCAGCCAGCCCTCTATTTCGCCACACACAGACAGAGGGGGGAGCACTGGGTAGGAGGAGAAATTATATATTGATTTGCCAGAGAGGTGCAGATTGTGGACAAATGGAATGGCTGTGGAAATGTTAGGAGACTGGCGAAGATCTTTTCATAATTGGTGAGATGAAAATTTGGCTTTAAAACAATAAGGTGGCAAGGCTTGTCATGTGTGTGCCACCATCATGCTTCCAGAAACCAGTCTATTAGTTTTGGCTGTTGTTTTGTTTACTGAAACTTAGGTCCTTTTTAAATGCTAATGCTCCCTCTCCACATTTTCTGCATGCAATGCAGCTCACCAGTTCAAGCCAGGGACTTGAAGAAACACATCCTTTTCAACAGATTGTACGAAACAGAACAGCCAGCCTCTTGTGCACACGCCAAACAAGATGGCCCTCTTCCTCCTCCTCCTCCTCCTCCTCCTCCTCACCACCCTCCTCCCCCACAGCTTTTTATTTGCTCTCTAACATTTTTCCCCCGGCTCATTCTCTCTGTCTACATCTCTCTGCTCTTGTAAAAACTGTACATCATCTTCTACCTTTATGTCTCTACTCTTGATTCAATTAACTCAGGCTGTCCCACTCTTTGGGTAGCATATTTTAGCTGTCCTGTTGACTAGCCTTCATTGCAAACCTTTTTCTTTTGTTCCAGTGGGTCTGAAAGCAGCGAGGCAGAACCAGACCCAGCCAGTCGATTTTGGGATGAGCTTTCTCATGTCGGCCTTCCACAAGATCTCAACGTCCAGTCTCTCTTTGAGTCAGGTAAAGCTTTACTTTTTACTCCTATTTACCAAATATTGTTAGCACTTTTAAAGTTGGCATTTAGCCATGTAAATATTTAACATGTATCTAATTAATATTGCATATTTTGCTTCAGATATTTGACTCACGCAGACCCTTTTTTATGATTACATCCTTGGTTTTTTACAGGGCAATGCTGGGCACATCAGAGTTGTGCCTTGTGGTCCGAAGGTGTTTGCGAGGGCGAGGGACAATCTCTGCTTAATGTGGACAGAGCCATTGACTCAGGGAGCACAAAGGTGAGTCAGGGGAGAACATCCATGGGCTAATAGGTGTTAACACCATCTTAATGTGTTGGGGCAGCAGGGAGGGGCTGGTTCGGTGAGGCACAGCAAAGCTGATGGATCAGACTGGCTGGTAAAGGTCGGACCGGCAGCGTGGATCTCTCAGCTGTGAAATGGAAAAGGTCACGCCACTCAACAGGGCTGAGCTCTCATGGCAGCTTAGCCCCTTGCGTTAGCAGTGGCACAGCTCTCCGATTTTGTTTACAGCCCAATGGTCTTGTAGCCCATCAGCAAGCCTTTCACTTGATCTCCAGAGTGGCTATTAGCACATGCTCGTAGAACGGAGAGAAATTGGAGGGAGGATGAGGTCGTATTAAGAATGTGATCGGCAGGTGGCCAAAACAAAAGGTTTAAAGCTATAACATGTAACGTTTCTAGATTAAAATATGTAAAAACCACTAGGCCTATGTTAATATATTTTGTTGACTTGTATACATTATAGCAAATCTTTCCAGCAATTCTCAAATTGAGATCTGGAATTGAATTCAGTGTTACAGCCCCAGCATCATATCCCCTCTACTATCGTTAATGTTTAATGTTATTTGCGACTATTTTATTAGAATGAAAAGACACAATTTGAATAGATCACTAAACGCAGTCTGAATAAAAATCCTTTAATAATTTACCTTTTTTGTAAACATGATTTCTGCCTAGATTGTCATTGGAAATGGTTTTAAAAAGAACAACTCCGATAATCCTATGTTACTTCAAAACATCGTCTGCTATTATGTCTTTTATTAAGGTTTTTTGTGTTTGTTGTGTTTGAGTGTTTGAGCAAAATCTTGAGTAGATAAACTATGGGACATTAATAAGGTACTGACATGACATGAGCTCAATCAGTGAAAATGTTATGAACTCATTGTTATGTTATGAACTATGAATTTGCTACACATTTGCTACATAAGTGTATTTTGTGATTTAAAAAAAAAAAAAAAAAAAATGTATTTTTTTTTTTCCCTGCAGCACTGTGCACACTGTAAGCGCCTTGGAGCATCCATTAAGTGCTGTGCTGAAGGATGTGCTCAGCTCTACCATTACCCCTGTGCAGGGGCAGCTGGGGCATTTCAGGATATCAGGAGTCTCTCACTCCTCTGCCCAGAACACATTGATTTGGCCATTCACAAATGTAAGTTTAGGCGAGTTGAATACACTGTATGTACATTTTTCTTAAGGGAAAATTACCTAATTTGATTTAATGTTATTGTGGAAAATATACTCTCCAATTACATTTTTTCCTGTATTTTTTTTTCTGTCCACAGTTGTAGATGATGTAAATTGCGTGCTATGTGATAGCCCAGGGGAACTGCAAGACCAGCTCTTTTGCACCAGTTGTGGTCTGCATTACCATGGGATGTGCCTGGATATGGTCGTGACCCCTCTAAGGAGGGCAGGGTGGCAATGCCCTGAGTGCAAAGTCTGCCAGACATGCAAGTGAGTAACCTTCCCACCCACTTATATTATGTACTGTACTGTATTGTCTTCTCTAAAGATTTCTTTCACTTTTCCTCTTAGTAATTTTCTCTATAGCCACCAGGCATGGTACTTACTGTTAGTTTGTTTACTTCTGCGCTATGTGAGGAGCTAACTGGTGTTATATCTTCAAGCTCTGTCTTGTAACATCTGACCCTGAATAGTACAGCAGCTCTGCTAGCAACCAAGTCTGTTTGCCTCCGGTGGATACTGTCCATTCAGCTTTCATTTTTACATTCAAACCCTACTATTAATTTAGGATTGCACAGTATTGGCATGGTTTCGAATTGCCTGATTTCTCACAATTGAGTATGACAAACAAAAACATGGAGTATATATATAAAATATAAGGAAAATATTTATTACATGAACATATTTTAAGCTTTAAGCTCATTTTTTGTCAGGCATGAATTAGCAGACAACACTCACATTGCAGAAATTACAAGGGTCCAGTTGTCAAGGACAAAATTAAAAACGGAGAATTAAAAACCAAAAAGGAAAGGCAGAAAAGTTAAGCATGGAAGTGTTATTGAAATAGTGTACCATGACGATACCAACGCTGGGTATGTTCTATGTATGTTATACATAATGAAAATAGAGTGAAGCAAGTACTTTAAAGAAAGCATATGTGACAAATTTCATTCAGGAACTATCTCTAAACTCACCCTTTTCTCTGTTTCTAGGAACCCAGGAGAGGACACTAAAATGCTGGTTTGTGACATGTGTGACAAAGGCTATCACACCTTCTGTCTGCAACCTGCCATGGACTCTCTTCCCACCAACGGATGGAGGTGTAAGGTAAGACTGTGTAAAACAAGGCAACCTAGGTTTTTGCCATCAGGTAAGAACTCCCCCACAGTGCTCTGGCACTGGGAAGAAAGATGTCTACCACCTAAAAGAATGACTTTTTGGTGGTTTGTATATGTGCTTCCTGTGGTTAAGAAGTGACTCATACAGATGATCTTTTAAAGGTTTTAGTTCAGTCTTGGGGCTGTAAAATAACTGTGTGGACATGAATGTGCATGTTAATCACATGAATCCCTCAGTGCAACCTCCCCCGCCGTACCCTTCATCCCCTAGCCTCTTAAATGGTAAGGCTGTCACTCAAGTGGCTGGTTAGCACAGCACCCAGTTTTCTGCAGCAGTTGGTGGAGGCCACCGCAATAGAGGCAGACGTGATGAAAGGTCTTCACACTTGGCTTCTCTATCTGACTCAGCATAGGAGAAATGCAACCTACACACATGCTTGGCACTCCCCTGTCCTGAGCTCCCGCCCCCAACCTCTGTCCCATTTCACACGGTAGTTTGGTTCTGAATGTAATCATCTTGCTGAACTAGAGAACAATGTAAAATGAGACGTTAAAGTTTCCATGCTCTTTCATATTTCTCTTGATCTTGGTTACCATATACAGAATTGAAGTCTGCTCTTGAGAAAACACTAAAGTGGAGAGGCTAGCTAGTTTTCTAAACTGCATATCCCAAATTAATAGAGGATGATAATGTTGGGAAGTTTGTCCTTCTTGATTTCAATATAAAAATATGAAGAGAAAAATAGATGATGTTTAGTTTACTATTTGAAAAGACCAAGAAAACAATATATATTTACATTTGCGAAGCTGGAGTGACTAGCATTTTTTGTTAGCGATGGACAGAGACCTTAATTGATTAAAAATGATTGATGAATCATCAATGAATGATTGATGATTAATGATTTAAAAACCTTAGGAAGCATGTCTGTTGCTGTTCAGTACAGGCACAGGACACCTGAACCTCATTATTTAAGTAAGTTAGTTGTATTCATGCGTTTAATGTACACACAATGCCTTGGGTTTCATGGCTTCTCATTCCTTTGCTCAAGAGCTAAGTCTGTAGAGCACAGTTGTTCTTCACTGGGTCTTAATGACTGTGAATGTGAATGTTATGTTACTTACAAGGCCTTTTTTCCTGCTTAGAACTGCAGAGTGTGCATCCAGTGTGGGACACGAACCAGTGGGCAGTGGCACCACACTAGCCTGCTATGTGAGAACTGCGTCCAAAACCAGGACCCAGCTCTGTGCTGTCCAGTGTGTGCCTGCATCCTGGACCCTGAGCGTCACAAAGACCTACTCTTCTGCCACACTTGTAAAAGGTAAAAAACTGTTGAGAGGTACTACTTGAAATACAGTGCTATTGATTGTCTTACTTTGTCTTTATTTCCATGGGAAATTTCTGTAAGAAACCACTGTAGTTAATTAGTCACATTTTAGGATTGCGTAAGGATCCCTGAACAATCCTTTAAATTCCTTTGCACTCCTTTCAGATGGCTACACCTGGAGTGTGAGCGTCAGAACTCAGGCCAAGCAGAAATCCACCCCAGAGAGGACTATGTTTGTTCCAACTGCAGGTCTCCTGCTGCAGAGCAGGCGCTACAGGGAGAGGATATGGACATCGGCCCAGAGCTCAGCCCTCAGCCAGCCTCGATGCACACAGACTCTGAGACTGGCCTACAGCTGGCTCAAAAGCACACGGACCTAGAACCTGGCACTCAGCTGCCTCCTGAAATGCACAATGACCCCAAACCGGAATTACTTGCTGTTTCATTGCACTCAGATCCAGAGCCTGTTCAGGCTACCGTCCAGGAAGAGAAGCTGGCCACGTCATCCCAGAAGCCTGGTGGGTCTTTGCTCCTAAAAGGTGTTTTGAAAAGTCTTTATTTTCTTGTATGACATGTGTTCCTCCATACTCATCTGTTTTTATTATCACACATTTATATTTGCAATTGCAAGGACAAGCTGAGGATTGAAACTCTTTTGATCATACAAAATCATGCATGCAAACTCCAGGTTATATGATTGAAAATGAAAGAGTCTTTGTAGCTGAAGGTTCATTCACTCAGTCTGTTGCCATGGTGAAGGTGCTACAAGTTTTGGCCATTCAATACAAAGTTGGGCTGAAGTGTGTACACTGATGAAGTTTTGAACATTTCGGTTGTAGAAGATAAGAGAGTTGTTTTGGACTTCAGGCAGAGAATCATCTCTTCTTTCATTTGGAGGTTTTTCCGAGGAGTTCCCAATAACCAGATGGTGTCTTACTAGTGGCAGATTAAAGCAACTTCCTTGTCTTTGTAATTCTGTGTTTTCAGAACATACTGTGTTTCTCCCTTCTGTCCCCTGGGGATTTGGGTGCTGTATGTCTGTGTGAATGAAAGACTCATCATCAGTACTTCGAAGCATAGCAAAAACATCAATTGCCTTCATTGACTTCAGACTGGATTTTTTTAAAAATGCATGTTAGCAAGAGATCAGTCAAGCACCTTGAATGTGCCTAGAAAGTTTTGTTTTTACAATTTCCTAATTCTCCACTTTATCAATATGTGCCTGCCAGAAACGAGTGCAGATCAAAAACCATAAAGCTGTGTCAACAGTTTCAAACAGGACTCAGACTGTTGAGTTCTTGTCTTTTGGGTTATGGATTTCAAACTCCTTGTTCTTAGGAAAAGGGTTTTTAAAATGATTGTAGTGGTGGTTTCTTTATGTCGAATTCTTAACAACACCTTCATAACACCTGCAGCATCACTTCCATGGTTCCGTGCCATTCGAGCTTTACCATCATTGTAAATTACTATTGTGACACTGGTATCTGCTCGGCTGAATGTCATAGCTGCATCTCAACTCTGGTCCTTCTGAGTTCTACCAGCAGTGAAGCACAGTATCGGGGCAATAAACTTGAGTTAGGAAGGCCGCCGTTTGTTAAGCTGCCCACTCTGTCTAGACGGCAGAGTCTACTGCAAAGAGAGTATGGATTGGAGTAGTGTGATGTTGATTGCATTGGATGTTCTACCTTCAAACATGTCTTCCAGCTATACTGGCTCATTCATGACTACTCATAGAGCTGAGTTGCTCTGCTCACCATGTACACCTCCTCAGTGTGGTGTTTTTCTTCTTTTTTTAATATCTCTGGCTGTGAACTGTTTCATCAGTGAATTTAGCTGCCCCCTCATTGTGGTTTTGAAATGCATTGAATGTACTTACGATCTGTGTATTGGTTTTAGTCAGAGATTTACCTCAAACTGAAATGGTCAGTGGTTTACAATTGAAGCCTTTTAAAACAAGCTTTTAAAAATGTTTGTGTAGTGGATATTGATATTCCTCTTTAAATGATAAAGAAGTGTAATTTGTGTATTATGTGCTGTTGAAAATTACATACATATTGCTTTAATTTTTTGGCTTTATTGTGTGAGATCATGCCAGCATATGTAATGTAATCAAAGCCATTAACACAGCTTCCTGCATTCACTCTGAAATTAACAGCTGATAGACCTGACCTTACATCTTTTCTGCTTTAATGAAAGCTGTGTATCTTAACTATCACCTTTATTATTAAGTGTAGGATATATAGAAAGCATAGTTTTAATATGAATGCGAATGTGTGTTCAGCTTGGTCAATAGTTGAAGGCTGGAGATGGTTTGAGGCCCATCTCCTAATTGACTTTCTGGCATCGGCACCGGATGAGCACCTGCAAGCTGCACAGTCATGAGCCCAGAGAACACAGACCCTGGGATGTTGGTTGTCATGGTTACTCCCTTCCCTGGCAGAGATGCTTAGCAGGTGCATGTGTGTGTCAGGATCAGTGTGACATGGGAACTTGTGGATGGAAATGGTGGGTGCCTCGTTAAGACTGGGCTATCTGTACTGTCAGAGGCTGTCTGGCAGAATATTGGCTTGGTGTGTGGATGCCCGATAGCCAGGAATGACTAGTTCTATTCATAACAGACTAGTAAAATACACTGATGTCTTTGATAAAAAACTAAATGAAGAGAGACTACCGGAGACAATATGAAATGTATAGAGAGGATCGGAACCACTGGATTAATTAAGGCTTGCAATGTTATTTATGATTATGTGTTACTGTGTAAAAGCTGCTTTCTCTCATTTTCCAATAGCTTTTCCTCCCAACTGTCTTACGGGTGGCCTGTTTACCACCCTGTGCCTGATTCTCACTGTCTTTGTTAATATAGAAATTCTTGTATTTGTATGTAGTCCTTAACGATGGATTGTCTCTCTTCTAGAAGTCTCTGTGGAAGCAGACGTTGTCGGGAAGCAGGTTACTGAACTGTCTGTCAATAAAATCCTAGCAGAATTCAAACCAGGTATGTACACATAATCTTATTGCAAAGTTTTGTTGTAAAAACTGTTGACTCATATTGTCTATTATGTCTATTTAAATGTGCATTGTGTAGTATTAGACTTGGAAAACGTGACATGAAGTGTCCCTACCTAATCTAAGTCATGATATTGTGATTATATACAGTGGTCAGGGCCAGGGTGTATAATAGAGTCATATCTGTTATTACTAGTCCCATTTCCTACAAATATTAGAGCTACGCAGTTAAGTTTGCTTATATAGTGGTGTAGTGATCGCAAATGTGTTAACAAAGTAGTCAACAGAATTTGATAAATCTAATATCTAATCAAGCCGTGTCACACTTAGCACTTTCACACTGAAGATGGTAACTCTTCAGATTTTAACCATTTCAGAGATTTGAAGAAGAGGGTTCAACAGTATTTAAAAGCACAATATTTTGCAAAACAAAACCATGACTATTCATCATGGAGCTGAAAAAAATCTATTGCAGTCAAATGCCACTTCTAATCACTTGGTCACACCCATGCATTGTGGGTGTGAGTGCAGAGTGGATGTGCTATAGTGCGTCATTTTAGATGAAAAGCGTTTCATGGCTGGCTTGTAACAAACTCTCAAACTCATTTATAAGGCTACAGGTTGTCTATAAAGGGGCACTGTTTGGTCATTGCTAGAACAGCACATGCCACCTTGTGTCAGCTCTATGAAAGTAAATCAAATGGCAGCAGTAGGGTAGATGTGCTGATGTTAGCATGTTCATATCACCTTCTACAGTACAAGCAAAGAAATAATAGCTGCACTGCACACTCCATTTAACAAAAACACCACCTGCAGGTAAATGGAGGCAAATTGTTCCAACCTCCGTTTGCAGTGCAATTCTATAGCATGTTCTGTTTGATTGTATTTGATTTTAATGTCATAAATCTGTCAGACAACTATAATTAGATCTCTAAATATTCCTTCATGCATCATAAGATTGTATTGGTTTCTTTAAATGCTTGTTACATCTGTTTAGATTTTCATGGTTTGAAGATATCTTTATCCGTTGTTCATTGTAACCACTGTCTGATTTCTCATGCAGACTCAAAACCAGCAGCAAGAACCCAGCTCACATCTACTGAGAGTACTGTATCTTCAGTGACTCCCAGTCAGAAGCCAGAGTGTTTCTCAGCCCAGCTATCTATGGAGGCACTGCAGACACAGGATACCACATTACAAATGAAGCCAGCAAAGACAGAGGCATGCCCTGATCAGGGCATGGTCAACCCCAGCACAAAGGATTTTAAGGCCATTATCTCAACCACCAAAGAACCAAGTACTGCATCAGTACCTTTGACGGACCAACCAATGGAAGTCTCACTAGCCCAGCCTTCAAGTGTGGATGAAGTTAAGTCTTCTTTCCTGGAAACTGTTCCACAAGAAATGAATAAGGAGAGGGGGGAGGGTATTTTTCACAGGAACTTGGCAGAGACTGTTAAGCCTCCAGCCTCTAGTACAGCAGAGGAGATGGACACTACACCAGAGAGCAAGACTAATCTGTCATTTCCCAGCCTTTCTTTAGAGGAGAATCCCCTCAAGACATCTGTGGAAAGGTTGGCTGAGATGGTTACCTGTTCTTCCCACTCCTCACCTCTGGCCCGAGGGACATCTCCAAGAGAACCTCACCAGACCCAGATCCTACCCTCACTGGTAGACCGCAGCAGTATAATACCCACAACTACACTTATACCACTTACCCCTAAGATTGGAATGGGAAAGCCAGCTATCACCAAGAGGAAGTTTTCTCCAGGAAGACCACGAGTGAAACAGGTAGGAACCTGGCCATCATGTCACAGAAGTTATGTTTTGTCTGGCTGTCAGGTGGGTTATGGAATAATACCCTTGAGTATTGGCTAGGCGCTCATACATTGTGTATATGATGTGTGGGTAACTGCCACATGGATTTCACTGGATGAAGGTGGATTAGGTTTTTTTTCTGGGCACCAGGTTGGTTGAAGCAGCTTTTCACAGTTGAAGATGCATTCTTGAGTTTTGTATGTCTTTTTTTCATGGGAGTTGTATCTTACTGTACAATGAGTTTAGCAGCTCTGCTCTCTATTCCCTGTCACGTGGTCATATTTTTTTCCATCATCATCTACGGGTCACTATTAATGAAGAGCTCAGTTGAGTCTAAATCATTTCTAAAATACATTTCTTTTATTTGACTAAACCGCTGAGTGTCCTCATCGTATTCTTGTGGCATTGTCATCAGTCATTGTTCATTTCAAAACATTTGGCTACTTACAGCCCCACTTTCATCAAGTCACAAATAACAGTAACCATTACATATTTTATTTATCTCCATATTACACCAACTGCAGTGGATCACTTGTGGCAATGAAAAAAACTTCTAATGTTAGGATTTCAGTATCATTAAAACAAATGAATTATAACAGACTATCACAGACACTGAATGTAGACACTCTCAGACAAATAATAATGGGAACTGAATCACACCCATGGCTATAATATATTATGAATGATGCTTGGTAGGGTAGACTAATTTAGTTTGCAAAATGTATTTTTCCCTAGATATATCCCATTTCTTAAACAAACATGTGGCTCACGCTCATTTCCTATCACAAGGCCTGAGGAAATCGATTTCAGAAGTCTTGCTCCTGTTCAGACCAGCATGCTTTTGTCTGATATGCTCATGTGCTTCCATGCTGACGTAACTCCCCTTGTTTTGTCAACATGCCAGGCATACATGGTTGTCATGGCGAGATGTTGCAGGACCTTTTTCTGCTTTATGTTGCTATGATGCCCTGGCAAATTTTGCTGTGTGAAATGCAACTAACAAAATTGTTTTTGCGTTTTCAAAAAATCTCTTCAAAACATGCTTTTTAACTTGTATGCATGGAAAACCCTAACAATTGGCTTTAACACAAAATGTAAATTACTGTTCATATTTTAGCACATCAGATGTATGCTCTCTTGTATCTCTGCGTACGGGAGATGGGGAGTGTATTGAGTAGTTTCCATATGGCTGTATTAGAAGCTCACTACATCTCTCTAACATCTTTTTTTTTTTTATATATGTTTTGTTTTTCGCTGGCTTTGTTTTTAAGTTGCTGCATTTTGTCGCCCTCCTCTCCCTCTCTCTCACTCTCTCACCCGTCCCCCCCTTACCTTAGGGTGCATGGAGCCCCCATAGCAGTGTGAGCTCCCCCTTGTCCTGGTCGCCAGACCAGCCAGAGGGTTGGGACGTCCCAAAGACCAGGCAGTCCTCTGGCAGCCCAGGCTGGAGCATCAGAGTGGTAAATACCGTAGCTCACCAGTGACGACAGGGCAGCTGCCCCAGTTAGCCCTTTGTTTACCCTACTGGGTGCACTCGCATAATGTCTCTGAAATGTACAGTACCAGCCAAAAGATTGGATATCTTCTTGTTTCATGTTTTTTATTTATTTTCTACATTGTAAATTAATACTGAAGATATCAAAAATAACATATAACACATCAAAACTGAAATATACTTGTTTAGCTCTCTGACAACAGAAACCAAAAAATAAGTATACAAGAACACCATTATAGAGGAATGCACTTAACAGAGGTGTAACAGACTGACACTGGACAGTGACTGACTGCCTGCACTCACTGACAGTGAAAGAGTTAAATGCCACCTTTGACACTCGCAGGTTCACGTTTTACATTACATTTGCAACTCTGCAGTCTCTTGCTTAAAACAAGTTGGAAATCTGGTGAAAATTGGTCTAGTCCAGGTAGTCACCTGGAATGGCTTAAAGGAAATATTTGTAGTATTTCTACTTTAAAATATTCCAAAATTACTACTAAGTATCAGTGTTTACAGAGTTCTGATGTGTCAAAGATGTCAATGTATTGAATTGTAGAGATATGAATTTATTCACAGCCACGGTGGATGTATGTGACCACTAGAGTGAGTAGTGAGTCGCTCTGCCAGTCTCCCAGGGCATTGAAAACAAACGCCAAGGGGTCTTTGACCAAAGTGTCTGAATATGACGAGATGGAATGAGAACCGGTTAAAAAGAGTCAAAGAAAGTGACAAAGTGATAAAAGATAGAAGCTATTGCAGTTGTTTCTCCACTGTACACAGCTCTAAAGTAAAAGAATGAAGTTTGAACATTTTGAACATTTCCTCTACACTGGTGAGTTTTAATATGAAGCTTATGAAGGTATAAAGTTACTATGTTACTGCTCTTTTTTGATACACGGTTCAGACTAAACTGTGACCTTGTTCAGACAATTCAAAGTGGATCTTTAGTGCAGCTATTGACAATACAAACCATACAGAAAACGGAGGTGATTTGTGGTTTGTGGCTGTTTTTGGTCTATAAACAGCGCTAGGCTAACAGAGCTATAATGTAAACTATCGGCCGATGCAGTACATGAAGATTATAAGACACCGCTGTTATTTTTGACTGGCTGTCTGAGTTTTAGTTTGAAGTAGAAAACTTGATACCATAGTACAGATGTATGTAAACAATGAGTTTCAGACTTCATTCTCTGAGTGATACAGTCTGTGGAGACATAGCGTTAAATCGTTGGTTGTTTTTTGTAGCTGTGAGTGCCTTCACAACTTCCCCCTGCTGTTGATAGTTTATAATATCAATGCTACATATAACCCCTTTAAGATATTGCTAAGAGTCTGAAAAACCAAACGATGGCTACTTTGAAGAGACCAACATGTCAGACACATTTTACTTTAGCAATATTTTGCTCACTATATGATTCCATATGTGTTATGTCGTACTTTTCCTGTTCCATATTGATCTAGAAGATAGAAAATAAGACAAACACAGAAAAAACTCTGAGTGTGTTTTTAAAAAATCTGTTACTGTATATAGCATTATATTACACTAAGATTTATTAGAATCTAACCATGGAAGCAGGAGATTCAAGATACTGATATGGTAACCCAGTGTTGGCTATACTAACAATGTTTTCTTTTTTTTTTTACCTTGACACTTGAGAGATCTAGGGTATGTTGTTGTTAGATCCCACATAACAATTTTTATGCCTCTCTGTTGGCGAGAGCCATGGACAGAATGTTTTGGGGTTTTTTGTTCATCCCATTCTTCTTCCATTAACCAAGGAATGCCTGGAGTGAATCTCATTACATTTGGTACAAGTGTTCACTTGGGCTCTAGGATGAACTCATTAGAATTTGGTGGCCGGTGGCCAAAGGTCAAAGATCCCTGTAAGCTCACACAACATATGGCTGCTGGCGTGGCCGTAACTCAAGAATTCATACACTAATTATGACAAATTGTGGCATGTATAATAGGATAAAATGATAACTTGATGAGGTTGGATATCCAAAAGGTCAAAGGTCAACACCACACTTATCTGTAAAATAGTCTATAAGTGAACACAACATGTTTCTCACTGGAATCATACGTGCCAGTATAGTGACATCCATTTTACCAAGCAAATACACTTAATACTTAAGTCCTCACTGTATGTTTTATTGGTTTGGACAGGCATGGATGCAAAATGCAACTTGACTGGTTGGCAGGGACATTCAACTGTGAGGTGATAATTCTACTTAAAATGAATGAATTCCTCATTGTCAGAATTGCACTGGTGTGCTTTCCTCTTTGTTGTCTTAGTCAAGTATTTATTTAGACTTTTTTCCTTTGGTTTTGACATAGTGAAAAGTCTGTGGCAGTTAGTTGCCATGGTGACAGTTGTCTTCTAGCAAAGCTAGGTGAGGGTTAATTGGGGTGCTGTGGCAGGAGTCGAGCGCAGGTTAAAAATGCGGTATGTCTGTCAGGTCTGATGAGGTCGGTCTGGACCTGAACCAGAGCCAAATGTAGAGCCAACTGGAAAGGATTTTGGGGCAGGTGCTGAGAGGTACAGTTATACTTAAGTTTGACAGTAATGATTAGGCAGAGGCCTCTTGTCAGAAATGTGCCAAAGGCATAGTGGATGGCTGGAACAACCGCTTCCTTTCTGCCAAGTCTGGCAGAAATTGTTTTGGATTTGTTAAAATTACAGCGTTTTTTATGAACTATCAAAGTGTCAAGAATCATGTTGATGGGATAATTTTTTTTATTCTTGCTGAATAAAACTTACTGTTACATACTGATTTCAAAATATAAATATTTCAAAAGCCTTTTTAATCCCCTGTTAAAAAACACCATACCACAATTACCAAAATAATACATTTTAATGTATTGAGTAAAGCACTGCCATTCGGGCTGTTCTTATAGGGCCCGTTTACGAGCAATATCACATAATTCGTTTCAATTTTATTTATATAGTCCAATATCACAAATCAAGATTTGCCTCAAAGGGCTTTACAGTCCGTACAAAAGTAGACTTAATTGCTCTAACATATTAACATCTAGTGTACATTCTTTAAGCTTTTTGCTCTTTAACCATCCACCAAGAACAGTATAACTTGAACTATTCAACATTTAAACAAAAAGCGCTTGAAAAAAGAAGAGAAGAAAACCCTGTTATTTTACTATTTCAGGTTGATGAGTATGGAACGTAGTTATTGTGTTCCCCAAAAACCCACCATTTACTGTACTGCTGTACTGTAAATTTACTGATTTTTGCCTTACTTTTACAGGGTAGAGGCTCAGGCTTCCCAGGAAGGAGAAGGCCCAGAGGTGCTGGTCTCTCAGGTCGAGCTGGACGTGGCAGGGCCAGAGGCAAGAATGGAGCAAGTCCCAGCATCAATCCTGGGGTATGTGCTATCTGCTGGATGACATCTGAAATTGTACTCTGTAGAAAAAACTTTGCTTTCCCTCATGCTGAAGACACTAATTATGATGTTTTAGTAGCAGTGATGTTAATGACACTCTAAGCTCTTTGCTAGTTTTGGTAAAGATCAGGCATTTCCTGAAGGCCACGTCAAAAAGATGATTCAACACTTGTGAAGGATTGGTTATGTTAAGCTCTCTTCATTTTACTCTTATTCTTTTTATAATATTATTACATACACAGTGTTATGTTTCTATAATCTGTATGCATTTTTCTGTCATACAGATCACTACAATAGAAACACCATACCCAGTCAAGGAGGAGGAGGAGAACGCCATGCATAACACAGTTGTCATATTCTCCAGCAATGACAGTTTCACACTAAAACAGGTGATTGTTTTTAAATACTTCTGAGTGGTGCTGTGTTAATTAGTTTTCCTGTAGTCCATTAAATTCTTCATTTACTTAGATGGCCTGAATTTAAATCTGTGCTTAATGCTCTGTCTCACAGGAAATTTTTTATTCTTGTTAAGATACTCTTCTAGAAAGTGCAGTCCATCACATAGCAATATGTCAGAGACTGCAGTATTGCAGTATACCACCTTGCTGCAATAATAAATTTGGCATAATAACAATTATTCAGCAAGGTAGCTAACCCTGAAAGATGGGAAAAACAAAAACAAGATGCTGATGGGACTCATTTCCAGCTTGAGCTGTAGAATTTTACTGTGTGAGATGAATTTCCTCAGTAAGAGAGAGTAACTCATCTCATCTCATTTCAGGATATGTGTGTGGTGTGTGGGAGTTTTGGTCTTGGTGCAGAGGGTCGTCTTTTGGCCTGTGCTCAGTGTGGCCAGTGCTATCATCCATTCTGCGTCGGCATAAAGGTATGCTTTTTGTTGAGTTTATACACCAGCAATATATTTATATGCTTGACTCCAGAGACTGCACTTTGAGTAAATAAACTCCAGAGACTGCACTTCATTTAAGTATGTCTCATGATTGCCTTCACCAGATCACCAAAGTGGTGTTAAGTAAAGGCTGGCGCTGTCTTGAATGCACGGTGTGTGAGGCCTGTGGCCAGGCCACAGACCCGGGCCGTTTGCTGTTATGTGATGACTGTGACATCAGCTATCACACCTACTGCCTGGATCCTCCACTGCAGAACGTACCCAAGGACAGCTGGAAGTGCAAATGGTGAGACACTGAATCCATTTTTTTGAAACAAAAATATCAACATGTATCTCACATTATAGGTGTTCTTACCAACCTGCTTGATGATGACATAAGCTAAACTTAATATGCCTCTAAAATTAGAGAGGAAAAAGAAAATAATTTCATATTTTAACATGTTGATAGTGTAGTCAGTAGGTGGAGTTTTTGCAGCACAGTTATACATTATCATTTTTTAAGTAACCTGTGTAGTATGACCTCTGTCTTTTCTGTCTCCTGCAGGTGTGTGTCCTGTACCCAGTGTGGTGCAACCACTCCAGGCTTAAGGTGTGAGTGGCAGAATAATTACACCCAATGTGCCCCCTGTGCCAGCCTTTCAGCATGTCCCATCTGCCTGTTGGACTACAGTGAAGGCACCATCATTGTGCAGTGTCGACAATGTGACAGGTGTGCAGTGTTTCCACAAAACCTGTGAGATTAGAAGAAATGGTCTTTACTAATTTTTTGTAGGTTAATTGGCTCTTATCTAAACCTTGTCTTCTATCCACAGATGGTTTCATGCCTCTTGTCAGGGTCTCCATTCAGAGGAAGATGTAGAGAAAGCTGCAGACAGCTGCTTTGACTGCACAATGTGCAGAGCTTTTAAGACCACTAAAGGTGTGTTTCTCTATGTTTATAGAATGGAAAGATTTGATTATGACAGTTGGTATCCCTTTTCTTCTATTTGTTGTTAATGTCTTTTATGTGTCCTATGCTGCTGCAGTTGTGACCAAGGCCAGAGATGCCATTGAGCCTGTAGTTATGACGCAAATTGTCACAAAGGCAAAAGAAATAGGTACGTTCGTAGCTTAAAAACAGATGCATTACAAATAACCATGTGAAGACTTTTCCTAAAAGATGGTGACTTTGCCAAATTTGTTTTTTGTCATCTTCAGATTTGTCTAGGACCTATACCCAGGATGGTGTTTGTTTGACAGAGTCAGGGCTTTGCCAGCTGCAGAGCCTGTCTGCTACTGCGTCAAGGCGCAGGAAACCCAAACCCAAACTGAAGCTGAAGATCATAAACCAGAACAGCGTGGCAGTGCTTCAGGCACCTGTAGACCCTCTCTCAGAGCACTCTCGGGATGAAGAAATGGAGGACAACAGAGGTACTTTTCTGCCTCACATAGCCTTCCATTTATTCCCACAGGCTACTTCTTTTTCCCTAATTTCATTTGTTTAATCCTGCAACTAGTTTTGATTTTCAAAATACTTACAGCTGCACAGCTCATACTTAATATGATTAAAGCCAGCTCAATTTAGATATGTTTGAAAGTTACAGAATAAAGCTTACATCAAAAGTTTTCTTAAAAAGTCTTGAATTTTTTGCTGTTTTGTTTGATGTAAAATCTGTGAAGATATAAGTGTCAGTAAGGAAGCTGTGGTTGAACAGTGTATACAAGATTATGGCGGTCTCTTATCTTTATTCACAGAATTGACTACTGTAAAATGTAAAGACGGTATGCTTGCTTCACTTTTCAGTATTATATACTATTTATATTCTAATATTATTACACTTCCTCACTGCACTTGGGCTTAGGAATATGATGATTTTTATTTAGCTTTCTGATTCAAAGAAGAGTGACATTCTGTACATAACATAATCCGAATTAATCACACATTTTATGTAGTACATCAAGGATCAATTACAAAATAATCCACTGATATGGTCCCGCCAATTGGTGCAGAATACAACTTCTTGATTAACTAATTTTAGAACTACTTGCTAAGGAAGAAAAAAAATTGTTGAACTGGTAATTTAAAAAAAGAAAAGAGTACAATTAGCCATAAGTCACACTGGAAATTAAGGTCCTAATGGAACTTAATTTCAATCAGGCTAATGTCCAGGCACTGAATGGAGTTCAGATAGAATTGACCCTGGCGCTGTGTTGAGGGAGAGGGGCCCAGCCAGGGTGTTCTGTGCCGCAGGGCTGTCACTCATCATCAGTGCGCTCCCTCTCTTGCAGAGGCGGAGCTCCTAGATTGTGAAGGGAAGTCTGACTCAAGCCTGGAGCGAGAGCCAGCAGAAGATGACTCCAAGGGGGCCGACGGCGGCAAGAAGAGGAAGAGGAAACCGTACCGGCCGGGTAGGGTACCTGATTGAAGGAGACAGCTCCTCTGAAGCGTAAAATAGTGCAGTACATGCCCGACGTTGTAGCTGTAGCAAAGCACCGCCATCTCGGGCCTCTAATCTACAGAGGGCTTTATCTAGTGTTTCTGAGCCTTCATGCTGAAACACAGTGGACAATTAATAGAGCAATTCAAACACAATTTTGCATATTTGTCTAAATGTTTACAGTGTTGTATTCTTCATGTATTTTAGTATTAAATCTAGTCTTGAATTACTGATAATGATGATAAATTCTTCTTTAAAGGCATCGGTGGGTTCATGGTCCGCCAGAGGAGCCGTCCAGGACAAGGTCCGGGCAAGGCCAAACGTTCTCTCTGTAGAAAGGATTCCTCTGGCTCTGTGTCAGAAAACCCCATTGGAAAAGATGAGGGTGTGTGCATCATTAATGTATCCACACATCTAGTAGTTTGTGTCCTCATCTGTTAATTTCTGACTTATTTTGTAATTATAAAGAAGGATGAGAAAATTATGACACATTTTCTTCTTTCTTGTAGGATGGACTGAGGCACTGCCTGATACCCCAGTGGATGAGGTGCCACCTGGACCAGAGGTTCCAGAAAAAATAAAGAAGCGCTACAGAAAGAAGAAAACCAAGTTGGAGGAGGCTTTTCCAACCTACTTGCAGGTCTGCCCCCTTTGATACCACACTCTTTGTGAATGACATTACCAGTAAATTAATTATATGCTTAAGCAGAATTGGATTAAGCTTGGCATTTTATATATAACTCTGATTATTGCATTTAAAATACAGTTGATTTAACTAGAAATTCTTATTCCTCTTTATATGCAGAGATCTAAACATTAACTTTAACTATAACAGCAAATTTCATCACTTGATTGCGGTTGATCTGTTTTTGTTTTATGCAAGTGTGCCATTCATATGCACAGTTTGTCTAGTCATGTCATGCTGTATTTTCATAAAAAGCATTTTATATCACCCATGGGAAGGTTGGAATCCAAAGTACATAGCCTGCAAACCACTTGCAGAACTTTGGTGCAACGTGCCCCTCTGTGAGCTTTTTTGAAAGCGGAACAGCCTATAGGAGCTCCCAACAGAGGATACTCGTCTCTAATCGTGCTCTTGAAATGGCTCCAGTCTGGGTTGTGAATTGACATACGAAAGCTTAATTGGAGATGACTTCAAGGCTTCTTGTCTCTAGCCCGTATCTCAGTGTCACCTTGTGTTGGCCGAAACAAAGATATGTGATGTGCTTTAAGCCACAGGCAGCTGTCAGTGTTGCTCTTTATCCTACCACTGTGAGAGAGGAATGTTCAGTCTAACCAAAAGGTCCAACACAGAGAAGCACATTTCATTAATAATTGAAACAGCAACACGTTGGGCTTTTAATGTCTTTGTG
>JAPQRN010000010.1:12063903-12087839 GCA_037367275.1 Coranthus polyacanthus
AAGCACAAAAAACTTCTGTCAAGACCATGCTCCTCACACCGTGAGTCAAATTGACTTGAAATTTGACACATGTGCTCTACAAAAAAACCTCTTGGACCACACCAAGGTTTGTTCACGTCCAGTCCAAATGGCAGCACTGTGTGCATTGAAAGAAACTAGTATCACATACTAGTTCATACCTCAAGTTCTACTTAAGATATTTTGGTTGAGTGTGTCATCTTCACTTTGATATTCTGAATTGATGTAAAATCAAGCAAACCTAGGACTTTGGTGACGGGATAAGGCTCCAGACAAGACAGTTCATGTCTGGGTTCCTCCATCTTTGAGTCTAGTCAATGAAAGCTATACTTTGTTTTTCATTTTATTAAAGCAATTTGCTCTAGATCACAGGTGTCAAACTGCGGTCCTCGAGGGCCACAATCCAGCATGTTTTAGATGTTTCCCTTTTCCAACACACCTGATTCACATGATCAGGATCGTTCTCAGGCTTCTGCAGAGCTTGATGATGAGCTGATCATTTGAATCAGGTGTGTTGGCAAGAGGGAAAACATCTAAAACATGCTGGATTGTGGCCCTCGAGGACCGGAGTTTGACACCCCTGCTCTAGGTTGATGATACCATATTTTGAATTAATCATGTTGGAACATTTTGTATATTTTAAAATACAAAATAACTCTTAAGTATCATCAAATTTAAAATTTGACAAATAATTACAACATGCGGAAAGATAGTTGCAAAACATATTTAGAATGAAGAAGTCTTAGGCCACCATTAGATTTGTTGTTTTAGCAGGTTATAATGACCATACATATGCCAGGTCACACTAAAAACTGACTTTTGCCTGTAGAAGCCATTTAGACGTGATTTTTTTTTTTTTTTTTAACTGTGCACATATTTCTTTAAATAAATATGCATGCTCATCACAACCCTGCAAATACAACACAGAGCTTAAGGTGGCCTAGACTTTTGCACGGTCCTGTATTAACACATTTATGACTTTCTGTTAGTACCACTGCTGTTTCAACACAATTTGTTTGGTGTTTCCTTTGTCTTAGTTGTAAGTTAAAGATTGTCATTACATTTTTTTTAAACAGAATCGAATTAAACTAGTTAAAGTGAATTTGCTTTTTTTGAGCCTGAAACCTGCCTATTGCTGCTCGAAGTTTAAGTTTGGGTGATTGAGCTGCTTCCTTCTTTTGAGCACAAAAACTGGTGAACCTGCAAATTAGCGCTTGCAGCTATATTTATATTATATTCATTTTTTCCACCCATGGCAACTGTATTGTTTGTGCCATCCTCCTATATGTAAAATGCATTTGCAGTCACTTCTTCTGAAAGTGTTACATGATCCTTGAGGCCAAATGACACACTACTATCTAAATAAAATGCTGAACATTAGATTAATCCAGACATCTCCTCTGGCATGCCATGAGATTTGATGTCATCATGTTTTTAATGTTAAATCTCTAGTTTTAGGTTAACATCTTTGTCAAGAATTTCTCTTTATTTTCTTATAGGCCTCCTCTCCTGTTTGCTCAAGACCAAATTTTACAAGTGACATCCATAAATGGTTCCAAATTCCACCCTCATGTCCATTCAGCATCATCATCAATTATGATTTGTGACGATTTGGTTTTTCTTTCTTTTTTTGTTTCTTCCTTTCCTCCCATCTACAGAAACGTCTGAGGAACCATTAGTTGATCTATCTGATGTTCTGAACACTGATGCAGACATCTTGGGAATGCTCGGAAAGCCAAGCAGTGACTCTGGTGCGTCATATATCTCACAAGCAGTCACAGCGGCAAAAGTTAACAGTAGTCGCCTATTAGTGGGTTTACAAAATCTCTTCCTGCCGGTTCAGAAATTTCCTCAGACACCAAATTTATTTTGCTTTTACCACTGATGATTTATTTTAATGTCACATTCTTTAACAATGCTTTTTGGTTCATCCTTATATTTTGTTTGTTTGCATTGTCTGAAGCGTGTTGTGCTTGTTCTGTCCTCACAGTTTTTTCACTCATTTTATCTGGTTTTGGGTTCTTGTAGGTCTTGATTTTTGCCCCTTCCAGGTTGACAGCTCACCTCCTCCTTTTGGTAAGGGTGTTATGGCCTACTAATCCCTTGCTTTAGTGCATTTTTCCTCTCTTACAGTGTGCGTCTATTTGAGTGTGCATGTATATAAGCTGCTGCTTATTTAGTTTTCTCAACCTTTTCAGTTTCTGCTGCTTAGAGCTTACCTAACCCAGTGCACAGTATTCAGTCATATGCGTATGGTGTGTCAGTCATTGTTCGCAATCCTCTTCCAAACAGATTTCATACAGATGACATGACATTTAATGAATAAGGGAAAATCATCTTGTCAGAAATTTCTTCAAGATAGCTCAGAAACAAGCCAACAAGGACAAGCGGTTAAAAACCAAGTAATAAAGAGCAAGAGAGAAATATTTGAATGTCCTTCCAATTTCTGAACACAATGAAGGTCTTTTGTTCTCAGTCCTGTGTCTGGATGGGGAAAAAGCTCTGCAATTTTATGTTCTGCAGTACTATACGTGCCCTTCATTCTTTGTAACCGCTACTTTGTTAAGCTTTAATGCCCTTTAGGCCGATGATTTTATTCTAATACAGAGCTCGCCAAATAAAGGTTGCAGCATTTTTTTTAAGTTAAAAGGTTTATATTGAAGAAATGCTGAGTATTTGCAATTGCAGGAAAATAGTACTTGCAAAGATTCTCATGCCATACAAGACATAATTTAATGTATTTTACTATCCATGTAGTTACATTGATTGTGTTTTTTTTAATATCAGTGATCTAAAACTGATTAAAGTTGCATGTCTTCCGTTGTGAAGCTTTTTATAGGTATTTAATGAGGGAGCCAGAGTAATTATTATCTGATGCAAACATTAAAGTATTTGTGTATCTTTAGTCAGAATTAGTATGACCTATCTATCTGTTCATATTCCCAAAACACCCTTTTCGCACAATACAGGAACCCCAAGGAGCTGTGGTCATATACTGTTGAGTTTTGATTGCATTCCACAGGCTTTTAAGACAATAAACATGTTCTCACTACAAGTCTCTATTTATCACCAAGTTATTGGTTTAATTTTCTGTTGGTTACTTTGTATGTGTGTGCATGCGTGTTATGATTTGTTTTTGTATGTCTTTGTGTGTTTCCACAGCTGGTCTGGACATTGGGCCCCTGGCAGACAGCTCCCCAGTGGCGCCCCAGTCTCAGGCTGGCCGGAGGACACCTCGAACCCTCTCAGAGGAACCCCTGGATGGCATTCTCAGCCCAGAACTAGACAAGATGGTCACTGATGGTCAGTGTGGGAGATCAGACATTCATCTTTACCATGATGACACTATGTGTCCTTTCAAAATAAAACTAATAATGATGAATTTTCTCCGGTTCTTCTCCTTGTTTCAGAATCAATTCTCAGCAAACTTTACAAAATTCCAGGTTTGTAATATTATTACTTCTTACAAAACTGTAAGCTTGGATTCACTGTTTTATCATCCTAATGAATTTTACTGTGAACTCCCAGCTTAGTGATGAAGTGTAGATGTATTTTTAAGCAATAAACTATTCAAATCAAGTTTCCAATTTTATGTCCTAATTAAGGCAATAAAACCATAGCTAGATTTAATTTATTCCCCTAATTCTGCCTAATTCTGTTTCTGTAATGGTTCATCCCTGAGTGGCCATTTAATAGTACTATTAAGTTGTAGAAAAAGTATAAAAATAGTAAAAACTGAACACTGCAGGAATGAGACCTGTTATTGCTGTTTCATTTTACCCATCTTTATAATAAACTTGCAATATTATGCTTTTAAACACTGGTCCAGAGCTGGAAGGCAAGGATGTTGAGGATCTTTTCACAGCAGTCCTTAGCCCCAGCACAAGCCAACCACCTCCACCACAGGTGCCTCACCCCCAGGGTCCAGGGCCTCTCCCAGCCACAGCTGGGCTTAGCATGCCTCACCCCAACGCAGGTACGTCATTAGTTGTGCGTGTTGTATGTAAACACAGTATTGAATTTTGTTGTGTGGGTTTTTGTTTCTTTTGGGTCTTTAATTTGTATCTAATTCAGCTTGTAAATGTGTGTAGGGAATCCCATGTTTCCACGGATGCCAGTGATCAATGGCATGATGGGACCAAACCAACGCTTCCCTGCAAATCCAGCAGGAGGGCCCTGCATCCCAGAAAGTTTCCCTCCCCTCAATCGTATGCCTTTTACTGACAATCCAAGGTAACCTAACCCTGCCTTAATGTAAAATGTCAAAATTACCATTGTGATTAAAGCTGATTCTGAGCTATTTCTATTTGGTTTTAACAGAGATAGGAAGTTCAATCAAATGTCTAGAGAGGCAGTTGGTCAGTGGCCCTATCCTGCCCGTGGACTTGCTCCTACACCCCCTGGTTCATTGCCTGAGGGGGAGACTGAAGCCATGTCAAATGCCCAAAGGAGTACACTTAAGTGGGAGAAAGAAGAGACACTCGGCGAGCTAGCAACTGTTGCACCTGTCCTATATACCAATGTCAATTTTCCCAACCTCAAAGAAGAATACCCAGGTTGGTTGATAGCTCTAAAGCTTTACAATTTTTTCCTTTGCACACTTTTTTACTGTTCGTGTTCAGAAACAGATCTTATTTTTTCTTTTATTCTTTACATTGTTATTTCTGCTTACCTCTGGGTATTACCTTGAATGCGCTCACTGCTCTGTTTACAACATAGTATAAAAAGCTAACTTGTGTTCTGAGTGAGACTGGTGGCATGACGGCTTGTTTTTTTCTCTCTCAACAGACTGGACTACAAGAGTAAAGCAAATTGCAAAACTTTGGAGGAAAGCTAGTTCACAAGACAGGGCCCCATATGTGGTAAGATCACATATACTGTTGAATTTGCCATCTTTTCAAGTACCTCAAAGAACTGTACAAGCCATAAAACTGTCAGTACTTCACGGATATATTAGTATGCAAAAAGCAAGTCTCCTGTAAATCTGCCCTCTTGCCTCTTGCCAACGCAATTTGAAATCCTGCCATTCACAGATGAACTAATTAACATAGGAAGCCCTGCAAAGTATTACAACTCACTATGGTCTCAGTAATTAAGTTCACTAGAAGTAATTTTATTTGGCAGAGGCCAGTTACAAAGACCTAGCCTTAATTAAAACCTGGCAGTAGTGTTTTTAAGGATATTTTTGCCTCTTATTACATTTTTCTCTTGCTGCTTTCTTTTGATATCTCACTGTAACATCTTAGTGATGTTCAGGTCACTAGTGAGATAACTGCGTCCCATTCAAAGTGAATGACCTACATCTTGTACTGCAGTTACACAATACGAAAATGGTTCTAGTTGTAAAAAAAAAAACATACCAAAGAAATACTAACAAGAATGAGAGCCCAGCAGCAAATAATACCTATTCTTTGATCTGTTTTTTGATCACAGTTCTAATATAGTGAAAATCAAATCATGGTTTATCAAGCAGTGATTCCCCTGTTGAAGTTTAGCCAACCTACCTACTCTTACAAATAGAGATCCCTTTCTTGTGGTCATCACCACGTGGCACCTCTTTGCCAATGAGAATACCTTAATCCCAATTAACTGCTCTTGATGTATTCCCAACAATATTTGTCTATTACCTCTAATTATCTCTGTGGACAATAGGAGACTCCAACCCTGTTTTGTTTTACTAGTGTAGTAATTTTCACAAACTACCAGTACTTTGCTCTTATATGCTGGTTGGTTCGTGCCAAGAATATGTGGGAGGTTCAGAGAATTGAGAGTCAGACTTCATACTGTCTAGTGTCATGTGAGGGGAGCACAAGGTCATCTCTTAGATAAACTCTATGCAGTATCTAATTCCACATTTATCATGGAGATATAGGAAAAAATGTATTGCTATACATGTTTTTTGTTAGTATGAGTGAGATTCCTGAAATAGAAGATCTGTATTGTTACATTAAGTTTACACAGTTAATGTGGATTGTCATTTTGTATTTTGAAAGTATGTCTGATGTATTTGTTTTTTTGTTTTTTCCTGCAATTGTGATTGGTTTACTCTAGCAAAAGGCAAGAGATAACCGAGCAGCCCTGCGCATCAACAAAGTCCAGATGTCGAATGAGACGGTGAAGAGGCACCATCCACAGCAACAGCCCCCTGAGGTGTTTGATCCCAACATACCACTAGACACAGAACTGCTGTTTAAAGACCCTTTGAAACCAAAAGAGTCAGAGCATGAACAAGAGTGGAAGTTTAGACAGGTAAGAGTGTATGCAATGAAGTCAGGGAATGCAGCGGCAGGTCCACTTTAATTAAGACAGCTAAGAGGTGGTTTAGTAAAGCTCCCTAAACAACTCACTATCCTACACATTAACCACGATGGCATTGGTTTGTTGGTCCGTTTCATTTTTCTATTGTTTTTTTCATTTTTCTCTCTTTTGATGTCTAATCCAACTTTTTACTTTGCTCTTTTGACAGCAAATGCGACAGAAAAGCAAACAGCAAGCCAAAATTGAAGCCACTCAGAAACTGGAGCAGGTTAAGAATGAGCAACTCCAGCAGCAGCAACAGCAGCAACAGCAACAGAATAACAGCCAGTCAGAGGGAGATGGCAACAACAGTGGTAACCAGAGCCCAGCCTCCCAACCCAGCAATGGCAGCATGTCTCCAATGCAACAGCTCAGCTCTAAAGAGGGCTTTGCCAGGCCGCAGTTGCCAGGGACCCCCACCTCAGGTCCTCCAGAGGATGTGTTCTTGCGACCCCCTCCTCCACCTCCATCTGGACCCTCCTCTCAGCCTCAGTCCCCTCAGGTCTTCTCACCAGGCTCCTCTGGTTCCAGACCCTCTTCTCCTTGGGACCCATATGCAAAGATGGTTGGAACTCCAAGACCGCCAGCACTCGGTCCGAATACATGTCGTAGAATGCCTGTAGAATCTGGTAAATCTCCCACCTCCCTGATGGAACAGCAAGACAGAGGGAGGCCTTCTCCAGCTCATGAGTCTTTTGGCTCTCCAACATCTATGAGCAGTGACCCTTATGCCAAACCTCCTGACACCCCAAGGCCAAGTGGGGAAATGGACCCTTTCCTGAAGCCCATGGGCCCCCCTAGGGCCAGCCAGTCTGCACAGGGACGGCCCCCAATGGGCTCTCCAGGAAGAGACCCATATTCGAGGCCCATGATAAGAAATGAAGCCTATCAGCGTATGGCCCAGAACAGGATGATTCTGTCTGACCCTTACTCAAGACCTTTATTAACACCAATTCCTGGAAGTAATGAGTCTGGCTCTGTCTCTCTGTTCAAAACACCTATGCCTCCTCCTCAGGCTCAGGATCCCTTCAATCGTCCAGGTCCACATTCTACTGACAGGTTCTCCCAGAATCAGCAGAATGACCCCTATGCTCAGCCTCCACACACCCCAAGGCCATCAGGGAATGACAGCTTCACCAGTCCTCCTAGAATGGGCCAGCATCACCCTCAGGCACATTCATTTGCTCAGCCAGGACCAATGAATCAAATGTCTAGAAATCCTTATGCTCATGCACCTTCCACTCCAAGGCCTGACCACTATACATATGACCCTTTTGCCCAGCCATCTGGTCCCAACAGGCCAGCTACTGACCCTTTCTCCCAGCCGTCAAGTACCCCTCGACCCGCTAATGAACCAGGTGTTCAACCTCGGCCATTCTTTGAGCCCTACGCTCGACCTCCTGGGACCCCACGTCCACATGACAACTACGGTCAGCCATCAAACACCCCAAGCCCATCCTCGGACCCTTATTCACAAGCTCCTGCTACTCCTCGCCCCAGTGGGATGAACCAGTTTGCTCATCAGCCGCACCCCACGCAGAGGATGTCACCATCGCACTCAGTGGACCCTTATGCCCAGCCACCCGGTACTCCACGGCCGTCTGTGGGAGAGAGGTTTTCCAAGTCACCAGGTAGCCAGAGGGGTCCAATGGAGCCATTTACAAGTACACCTGGGATATCGAGGACAGGAAGTAATGACATGTTTTCACAGCCTGGGGTCCCCAGACCAATGCTTAATGACCCCTATGCCCAGCCTCCAGGGACTCCGCGGCCAAGTCCCGATGGGCTCAGCAGACCAGGGCCAAGGCCAGGACCAATGGGCGGCCAGGACCCTTTTTCCCCTCCTCCAGGCAGGCTTCAAGAATCTTTTACTCATCCAGGTTCACAAACACCAAAACATCCTAGTGTCTCAGAAGATGGATTTACTCAGTCCCCCTCCAGACGAACCAGTCAAACACCTGGTCATGATCCCTTTGAACAAACCTCTATGTCCTCTCACCCACAGTCGACAGAAAAAGTAGAAATGAAAGATCCCTCATGTGTGGGTAACAGTGGAACTACAGTACAAGACCCAGGCCAGCTAGCTAACAACCCACAAATGCCTTGTGTATCTTCAGAGACACAGGGTGTTAATCTCGCTGAGAGTGAGGAGCGACTCAGACAGGTACTTACATACTGTTGGCAACACTGTTTTTTAAAAGCCATTATCATACATAACAATAGAAATCTAACTTTTGTAACTAACTACCTTTTTAATTAATTTGTTAGAGAGTTAGATCTATAGATATAGCATCATTTTAATGTAGTTGAGCATACTTTATTTAGATTTTTAACCTGAATATTATTAATTAAATGCGTGACATGCATATGTGTAGATTCAATATACATGTACTGTATAATTCTATTGTAGTAACTAATGTCTTTTATGTAAAATCAGCCAAAAATAACTTGAAAGTTAAAACTTGTAAGAAAATATATACATTTGAGGTATCACAATACTACTCATACTACTACTGGTTTTCTGATACTATAGTGATTCTTAAAAAACACTATAAATGTTTAATTAGTAGTTTGGTAACAAATAGTTATGATGTTGAATGCTAAAAGGAAATGCACCTTTTAAACCAGATTTTATGCATTTTACAGTGGTGTGTTCGTAATACAATGACAAAAAATTTGATTAAAAAAATCTCTATATGCTTAAAATATATTGTATTGTAACCTCTACAGCATGATACATGTTGGTTCAGCAAAAGTACTTTATATCATATATGTAGTCCAAATAACGTTGTTTAAAAAGGTTTAAATTTCTTATTTGTTTTATGTTTGTAGCGACAACGAATAAGAGAACTCATCCTCAAGCAACAGCAACAGAGGAGTGCCATTCGACAGGAGAGGGGCCCTCAGGAGCCTCCTGGCAACATGGCCCCAGGAACACCACGACCCTGGCCCCAAGAGGGCCATGGGCAACAGGGGGAAATGTTCAATCGGCCTCCTCCACCTTATCCTGGTCAAGGACCCATGAGAGGGCCAATGAGGTTCCCTGGACCTTTTCCAGGAGATCAACGTATTCCTTTCCCTGCCGAGGGACAAATCCCTCATGGTCCACATCCTGGAGATCCTAATTTGAGACATCAGGGACCAAGGTTTGTGTTATTATGTTAAGCTTTGGATTATACCTTTTGTGCTTAAAATATACATTAAGTGATTATACAGCACTGGGCCCTTTATTTATGTTAATATATGTGTTTATCCTTTTCTAGGTTTGTCTTTCCACCTGGTGTTATTGGACCTCATGGGGCCCAAGAGTTCTTTCCCCGAGGACAACACCCAATGCAGGATGTTCCTCCTCAAATGAGACGATCCATGTCTGCGGAAATGGCAAAGAGTATGGGAGGTAACCCTAATGGGCTACCCCAGCACTTCCCACCGCGGGGTATGCCAGTGCAACAGCACAACATCATGGGCCAGCCTTTCATTGAACTACGGCACAGAGTGGCAGAAAACAGGCCACGTATGCCTTTTCCTCCTGGTGCCATGCAGGGAAGCAACATGGATCCCAACCTGCAGACTCAAAGGCCAACAGGCTTTCCAGGAGATGCCAGGTTCCCATTAAATCAGGGACCCAGGATGGTAGACCCTTTGTCTAGCCAGACTGGCCATGTACAGCTCTCTGCAAGCATGGAGAATCTTCATCAGCAAACTCAAATGTCAGGAAACAACATGCTTAAACAATCTCCTTTGATGAGATCCATGAGCCAGCCTGCTTCCAGTGAGACTCCAAACATGGCAGCATCAATGATCCTGACTGCACCCCCTGCTGGGCAAACTGAGACAGTCTCTGTGGCCAGTAATGAGGCTGTGGAGGAGAAACTGGATGCAGAAGAATCAGCAGTCAAAGATCTTGAGGATGTGGAAGTGAAAGATTTGGTGGATGCCGACTTGGAAAACCTGAATTTGGATCCAGAAGATGGCAAAGACTTAGACCTAGAGACCAATGACCTGCACCTTGATGACTTCCTTGGGGTGTCTGGCAAATTTGACATTATCGCTTACACAGACCCTGACCTTGACGACATCAAGAAAGACATGTTCAATGAAGAACTGGATCTCAGTGATCCCATGGATGACAATGCTGACACTACAGACATCAATAAAAACTCAAGCTCTAGTGGAACTGAGGCTTCATCAAGTTCAACATCTTTACAAGCCAAATCGGATGCCACAGGTGACCAGTCTTCAACTGAAATCAAGCTGGAAGCCCCTGGGAATCAGGACTCTGCTTCTTTGGCACCTCGGCAGGAAATTAAAACAGAGGTCAAAGACTGTCAGAAACACCCCGAGGTGGTAGACCAGCAAGCTGTTAGTAGCACCTTAACCTCAAACCAGCAGGGAGTGCTCTCTGACTCCACCCCGGTCCTGTCTGGTTTACTCATTAAGCAGCAGCCTGAGGAGCAGTCATTAAATCCAATGGTTGAATCTGCCAATCAAGGCAGTAACCTCATGCCCCAGCCGAACCAAGTCACTGACATTAAGCATGCCTCTGAACTTAACATGAGTCAAACAATAACTGATGCTACCACTGCAGGAGAAACATCTATGGCTGGCTTTGGGACAGACCACCAGGTGGGGCTAGCTTCTGGTATTGACCAAACCAATCTGAACCAGGCTCAGCAGACTGCATTGAACGCAGTAATAGGTCAGCCTGGCCAGCAACAGCACCGGCCTCTTCTGCTGGAAGAACAGCCACTCCTCTTGCAGGACCTCCTAGACCAGGAGAGGCAGGAGCAACAGCAGCAGAGACAGATGCAAGCCATGATACGACAGCGCTCCAGTGACTCCTTCTTTCCAAACATAGGTAAATTATTAAAAATACAACTTCTTTCATATGACATTTAGATTTGCATTGTCAGTCTTTTTTTGCAAAGAGATTATTTCTGACATGTTTGTTATTTGCAGATTTTGATGCCATCACTGACCCAATCATGAAAGCAAAGATGGTTGCTCTGAAAGGCATCAACAAAGTCATGGTTCAGAACAACATGGGTATGCCTCCAATGGTCATGAGCAGGTAACATTTCATTTTGCTAATGCATGAATAATACTCACTGAAGTCAAGTAACTCAATTAAATTAGTATTGTTTCCTTTCTGTAGTAGAAATAAAGATGTTTATACTGGGACGGTATTGGTTCAGTTTGTAAGCATTAGAGAATTGCAAGGAGAATTGCTTCTGTAATGATGAAATGTTGCATGGTTGTGCTATTGCTGCATTACAGATTTCCTCCTGGTCCTGCGACACCTTGTCCTGAAAGCACTCCACTTCCTCCCCAGGTTGTTGGACAGGTAAATAAACTTTCAATAAGCTACTTGGATGTTATTTAAAAAAATATTAAATGTAAAATGCTAATAACGTTCATCAATTCTACTCAGGATGGCAAATTGACACAAGTAGCAAGACCAAATCCTCCAAACTTTGGACCAGGCTTTGGCAGTAAGTTCTCTTAACAGTATATATGCATCTTAAACTTTTTGCTTTGAAGCTTTTGTCAGACTTAGGAATGTTAAGATGTTTGTTTTCTGTGCTGTCAAGATTACTAACAAAAGAGCCCTTTTCTTCTTTCAGACAATGCTCAGAGGGCTCAATATGAGGAGTGGCTCCAGGAGACACAGCAACTACTTCAAATGCAGCAGAAGTTTCTGGAAGAGAAGATCGGAGCTCACAGGAAGTCTAAGAAAGCTCTGTCTGCCAAGCAGAGAACGGCTAAAAAAGCAGGGAGAGAGTTCCCTGAGGAAGATGCTGAGCAGCTCAAACATGTCACAGAGCAGCAGGGTGTAGTGCAGAAACAGCTGGAGCAGGTAAATGCTTGGCCTGTCAAGCTCCTCTACAGAATTTCTATCTCAGCTCTTCTTCTCACAATAGCTGCCCTAAGCATTGTCTCTTCTTTGGGTCCTTCTTAAAATGTTTTTCTCTGTAATTCAGACATAAATAGAATTAATTAGACAAGTAAGACTAAGATCAAGTTGGGATCTTAGATCAAAGAAACACATACAGGAAGTTAACATAAATATACATTTCTCTATTCTTTGTCTTCATTACATTTCATTCCTTCTTGCAGGTTTGAGAGACATTTTGTTCCTTAAAGCTGCTGGTTTAGTCTACATAAGATAAATGTTATGACAGCTTAATTGAAACATTGGCTGCATAGTTTTATAAATGCAGCTTTTATATTTCCAAGTATAATTGGAAAATAGAAAAGAAATATTCTAAATAGATAGACCTGTGTCTTCTTGTTAGGAATGGGAATAGAAAGCTCTTGGATCATTGTAATTGCTGTCTCCTTTAAAGTAAACTCATCTGTTATTATGTTAAGAAAACACCTCATCCTTTCGGTAGAGCTTTCTTTATAATTTGTCTTGTATATCTGATAAAACACCTTGTGAACAAAATTTCTAGGGGTGTAAAAAAAAACAAAAAAAAACATCAATATACAACTCCCAATAAGAAAAACATGGGATGCATGGAATGCAAATTAGAACGAAAGCAATGATATATTGAAGTTTACTCTGACTTGTATTTCATTGCAGACGGTATGAACACAACATATTTCATGTTTTGTCTGGTCAACTCTATTCCATTTGTAAATATACATCCATTCCTGACATTCAGGCTACAACACATTCAAGAAAAAGTTGGGAGAGTAAAGTATTTACCAATTTGTAATGTTTCCATTTTTTTTCACAACACTTAAAATATTATTTAGCAACTGACACCAACTGATTTTGTATTTCTAGTGTAATTTAATCCCATTCTTCCTGCAAACAAGTCTTAAGGTATACAATAGTACAGGGTTGTCATTGTCACATTTTGTTTTTGAAGATGCGCCACACATTCTTAGCCACAGGCAGCATGTGTCGCTTCAAAATCGCAATGTACTTTTCAGCTTTAATGGTGCGTCATTAGAAGTGCAAATGACCTTTGCCAAGGGCTCTGACACAATCTCATATTTTAGTTTGCATCTCCCATACCGTCCCAACTTTTTTTGTGTCACAATGTTATGCTTTGTGATGCTATATCAATTATCTAAAACACTACATTAATATAAAAATTATAGTTCACATGCAAAGATTGCTCAGATTGCACAGAGTACTGCTATGACGCTTGTGTTACAGGAACTGATAAGTCCCACTGTTCTGACTGCCTAAAAAGTATACTTTTTTTAAACTGACAATTGACAGTTTTCAAAAATTGCAGTGTATCTCCTTGAAATATATTGAATTGTAACCCCTGTACGAGTATTGTATTGCTATATTCTTGCCAATACACAGCCCTAATTATTTCTTCTTCATTTTTTGTATCACAGAGAACCTTAATCTGACATTTTTTTTGTGAATTATGTTGTATGTTTTCTTTCAGATTCGTAAACAACAGAAGGAGCATGCAGAACTTATAGAAGAGTACAGAGTAAAACAGCAGCAGAACAATATGACACCTATAATGCCTGGAATGCACCCAGTTCCAGGTCCTGCTGCCATGGTCCCTAGTGTACCACCAATTGTCCAACCTCCTATGAACCCCATGATGCAGATGCCACTTCATCCTGGCCAGCCAAATGCACCTCCACGTATGCCCAATCCACCTCCTGGATGGCATCCTGGTACTCCTATGCCTATGGGCGGACCAGGAATGCCACCTATAATGCCCCCCCAGGTACCTGTGGGAAACCCAGGCCAGCCTCATCAGATGCAAATGGGTCCCCTACCTCAGCATTCACAAATGCCTATGGAGCCTCAAGCACCACCAGCTCCACCAGGCGGGGTAAAACCCATGCAGACAGGTGGCGTGAAGTTTGATGACAACAACCCTTTCAGTGAGGGCTTTCAGGAGCGTGAGAGGAGGGAGAGGCTCAGGGAGCAGCAGGAGAGACAGCGGGTGCAGCTTATGCAGGAAGTTGAACGACAAAGAGCTCTGAAACACCGTATGGAAATGGAGCAGCAAGGTATGATGGGACCAGATGGGAACATGGCACCACTGGCTCAGATGCCGTTTTTCAACACGGAGCTACCCCAGGATTTCATGCAGCCACAGAGGCCTCCTGTACAACACCAGCAACAACCAGTGTTTCCCCAGCAGCAGGGCATGCAGCCGGGTATGGGCTCACCACCTGGGACATTCATGCAAGGTGAAAGGAGGGGCATGATGGGTAATGGTATGATGCCTCCAGATATGGGGCCTGGTTTGGGGCCTGATAATCTTCCTCTACAAGGCCCTAACTTTCCTCAGGGACAGCCACGACCCCGTCAGTTCAGTGGACCAGGAATGATGCTCCAGATGCCAGGTGAGGGTCCACCATTCGGGGGTGACTCAGCTACACCGCTTCCTTCCAACTTCCCCGGGTCAGGCCAGTCTCTAATCCAACTCTACTCCAACATCATCCCAGATGAGAAAGGGAAAAAGAAGAGGAGCCGCAAAAAGAAAAAAGATGAAGATGCAGATTCAGTGAAGACTCCTTCAACTCCACACTCTGACCTAACAGCTCCCCTCACCCCCTGTGTTTCTGACACCTCTTCAACTCCAACCAGAAACCCCCATATTTTTGGAGACCAAGACTTGTCAAGGTCCCCCTTATTGGGATCTTCCACCCCTAGTCACTCAGAGCTAGAGAGGCAGCTTTCTGGAGGGCAATCCGGACAGCCAGGTCTCTCATCAGACACAATAAGGATGCAGGCTCAGGAACATGACCGGATCCTCAACAATATTAAACTGGAGCAGACTGATGCCAGTGAGTGTCGTGGGCCAAGGGAAGCGTCCATTGGCTCAGAAATGAGCTCTGTGAAGGAAGAAGGAAGTAAAGGAGGTGTATCTCCCTTCGCTGCTGGGCAAAGTCCAAACAAGGGTGAAGCTGGCAACGAACTACTGAAACACCTTCTGAAGAACAAGAGTACACCTCCACCTGGGTTACCCCAGCAGAGGTCAGAGGAGGAGGAGCTCAGAGACTGCAAAAGTCTTCTCAGGCAAAGCTCCATGGACAGCAATGGGGTCAGTCTTTGTGTTAGTCATACTGTTATAAAGAGCTGAGGGGGTGCTCAACATAGTGAGTCATAGACAGGCTGTGATTCAGTGATTCAGATGGGAGGTGCAGCATAGTTAAATTGTCATTCAAAAGTGATCAGCTATGACTACAATATGAATCATTGTTATGTGTTTGAAAGCATCTAACTTTACGCCAATGGTGGTAAATGAAAATGTATTCCTGTCTTCTTATGCAACTGTATCCATTTCTCATCCATAGGCATACTCAGACACCACCCCTGACTTCCCAGGACCTTTACTTCCTGAGCAGGAGAAAAAGAAAGGGAGGAACAAAAGGGCTCCAAAAGGAGGGGAGAAACCTGCCTCTCGCTACAAGAAGAGGAAGAAGGAAGGGGATGAGAGGCAGCTGATGCACTCTGGCCCTGACACTGTAATGACCCAAATCAAACAGGTAAGATGGGTTTCATGACATTACCACCACCTTATAACATTTTTAATTTGGTGACACTGCATTCCTTTTTTTCAGAACAGGTGAAGATAAAAAGATTATAGCTTAAAATTTGAATTCTTTATTCTGAACTTTACAGTATTAATTACTGCTGGATGAGAAAATTGTCTCTACCAAGTGCACAGACACTCATTCCGTGTGTCATAAGCATGTTACTGTAATTATGTACTCATTAGATGACAGTTGTGACTGTCTGAGCACACAGGTATTATTAGCTCTTCTTCTTCATGGAAGTGCAGGGCATGATTATGTTTTCAGTCGCTCCGTAATGTTTTTTTCATTTATACTATAGCCGGAAACATACACCCTCATTAGGAATGTGATTAAAATAGTATTTCTTAAAAACAATATTTCGTACAGCTTAGTAAAAATTAAATGAATATGAACTGTAGTATGTTGATTTCTTGGTATGAATGGTGAATACTGCCATGTCTGCTCTAGAAGAGCCTTTATGTTTCACAGTTAAATATTTGATGCTGACCACATTTGCTTGCCTTGTTCTGGACTCTGTTTTGAGTTAGATATTTGGACTATTATTTCAGTACTCAATCCAAACTTTAGGCTATGTTCTAAAACTCAGGCTAAATTTCATAAGTTTACTGCATTTTGTAGGAGATAAAGGAACTACATAACCATATCCCTTAATGCTGTTTTAAATTGCATTATTCAAGTCTCCCTCGTTCAGTGTGGGAGCTCTAAGTAAACAACATCCACCTACCCAATTTAGGCTTTGGTTCCTTTTTTTCCTCTTTTATGCTAAACAAGTTATCAGACGGGGGTTTAAAAACATGCGGCTTTTCTTTCAAACAGGGGCTGTTAGCTGTAATGTCCTGCTGAGCAACATACAAAATATAAGACAAGTTATCATTCTATCCAAAACTAATAGGGCTAGGCATTCTACATTGATCATAGGTATAGTGTATGCTAATGCTATGCCTTTTTATGTTTTTAAATCGATTTTAGATTGTCAGATATGCTCTGCATTTACTAATGTTGGTTGGGTGTTTTCAGCCATATTTTATTTATCCTTTTCTCATGTTTTATGCTTCTTTCGTGACACAGCAGTTGTCCCTGCTGCCACTCATGGAGCCACTTATTGGGGTCAACTTTGCCCATTTTGCTCCTTATGGAAGTGGCCAGCTCAATGGGGAGAACCTATTGTCTGGTACCTTTGGCAGCGCCTCACTCGATGGAGTATCTGACTATTACTCCCAACTGGCCTACAAGGTGAGATCTGTATACCATACCTCTGAGTATATGGAGTGATGAGTGTAAATTAAATATGCAGCATGATGTGCTGATATCGCATTTGTCCTGATTTCTAAAGCAGAGTAACTTAAGCAATCCACCAACACCGCCGGCATCTCTTCCTCCCACACCACCACCTGTAAACCGTCAGAAAATGATCAACGGATTTGCCACAACAGAAGAGCTGGCGAGCAAAGCTGCAGCTATGGGTAAGCCTTCAGGAGAGTGAGCTTTGTGTCACATTTCATAAAAACATTTCCTCCAAATAAGTTCAGCATCTTAAAATTAAAACACTCAACACAGTTTTAATTATACTTACATAGGGATAGAGTGCAAATCCTTATTCATAATAATCTTCTGTTTTTTCTTTTTTACAGTATCCAAAGGACTTGTCCCAAAGCCATTGCATGTTCCATTTAGGACAGAGGAAGATCTACTTGCCCGGGCCATCGCTCAGGGACCCAAAACCGTGGATGTTCCAGCCTCTCTGCCCACCCCTCCCCACAACAACCAGGAGGAGCTCAGGTAACGGAAAATCCTTTGAAATTGTCTCTTAGTACGTTGTTGCATCTTCGAGAACTGTCATCATGTTAACTAAGATTACGTCTGTGCAACTTCATGTTATGTCTTATTTGGGCTGAGTGATTTTGACCAAGGGAGTTCTTTTTTGTCCTCTCAAAACAACAGTAACAGAGGACAGGAGCCTTGCAAGGACAGGGACACACCTGATAGTTTTGTTCCATCCTCGTCACCCGAGAGTGTGGTTGGCATGGAGATCAGTCGTTATCCAGATTTGTCCCTGGTGAAGGAGGAGCCGCCGTCCCCGTGCCTGTCTCCTGTCCTCCCTATGCTTCCTGCACCTGATGGGAAAGGTAAACACACAACTACAAAAAAAACCTGTATTTCTATCACTCAAGTTATAAATCAATTGAATGTTTTTGTAGGTACAGTTTTAAACATGGAGGTCCTGCAAACATAAAGACTGTGACAGTCTTTTCTTACAATTGTCCTTTTTTACTCTCCAGGGTCAGAGATCAAACTGCAAGATATAAAGACTGAACCTTCTTCATTGTTCTTTGGCTCCCCCTTTGGCGCCCTGTCCAACGACTCCAAACAAGGACTGGTTTCCGTGGCTATCACACTGAGACCAGCTGCAGCCGAGGTAAGAATACTCACTGTGGTTCATTGTGGTTTCACAGAAATTCATCTTTCACATCACTCTGACCTTTTTTTCCAGTTTTCTTGCAGGTTCTTAAAACATGTTAAAAAGCTTAAAATCCAATAGTCAGTGTTTTAATACAATTAATTCAACCTAAGTCTTGCTTTAAAATGTGTTTTTGGGGAAAGATTTGTATTGATCTCATTGTAACAAAACCAACGTGGAATCAATCACCATTTATCAAAGCACACAGTTTGTGTATCTCGATGTGTGCATATCCTCATAAAAAATAGCTATTTCTAGATGTAATTATTAGTTGAAAATTGTTAGTTCCCTCTAATACAGGTAAATGCAAGTCTAACGAGATCTGGCTTGAGAACAGCACATAGTGAATAAATGAATTTACTTTCCAAGTAATTACTCTGATTTTCCTTCATATTATTCATACTTTTTTGCCAGTATTGACGTGACTGCATGCATAAATTATCTTAAAGTCTTATATTTACCAAGTTGAAACTTGCTTCTTTTTTTTTCTTTTTTCTTTTTTTTTACAGTATTAGTATATTTAAGTGCAGTCCATCCAAGATAGAAACCAAAGCAATAATTTCAACCTGCTGATGCATTTTTAAGTGTGACATATATAATCTAAGACCTAATTAAATCAATGTTTGTTTGCTTTCTCAGAACATTACTGGTGTAGTGGCAGCCATTTCAGACCTCCTGTGCGTGAAGATCCCCAGCAGCTATGAGGTCAGCAGCACCCCAGACAGAGGGCCCGCATCAATGCTCAGTGGTTCGAGGGTGGGCCCCCATGCCATGGAGCCTCGCACTCCGATGCTCTTTCACGCACAAGGAGACAATGGGTGGCTTCATGGACGGCCCGGACCGATGATCAGGCCCAGTGGAGCACAGGGAATGATGCAACAGCAGCAAGCGCATCATTTCCGTTTCCATCCCAACAGCCCAGGTAAGGGAATAAAACTAAATTAAACAAGAGCATCTCTGATTCCCACAAGTGCTGTAATACAGCTTTTAATTAAAATGTCATGTCTGATTTAAGCACAACATAATGACTCCCTGTGAATAAGCACAAAGCAGCAATGCAATTATGATATTGTAATTGTTTGTCTGGGGCTGAGCACAGGTGCTGACAGGCAGTGTTACTGATTTCAGTGATTTTTTTTTTTTTGATTAGATGACAAATAAACATCTACTTACTGTGATCTAAATATATTCTATGGTTGTCAGAACACAAATATTTACATTTTAAGAAGCTGACATCTCCCAAAGAGTTTATAACCAAGAGCACTTGCCTTGATTGTTTCGTTTAATTTTGTCCTTCTGTGAAAGGGTGTCCTATTTCCCAATCTAATATTTATATGTTTGCTTAGTGTCAAGTATCATATCTTTGAAGGGTCCTTATCAGAGGTGTGCTGATATGCTTATCATTTTCTTTTGCCTCAGGCTCAGCTGTAGTAAGAGGACATGAGCAGAAGACCCCTGGCAGCCCTGGATCCAAACCTCAGTGGTGCTGCCACTGTAAGGTGGTGGTTCTGGGAAACGGAGTGCAGAAATCTATCAGAGATCTCCCTGCACACATGAAGGTACAGAAAGAGCAAGTCCTCCGCATGGCCACCACAGTGATGGCTTAATGTTATTGGCCTCATGACTGAATGGACAGAGAGGACAAGAAAATACAATGACAGCAGTAAACAACATTTGATCTTTTATCATAGTTCCAAAAACGTGGTAACTTGCTGGAGTTAAATTCATTTTGGATTAAACTGCATATCCTATGCCCCATTCCATACAGTATCTTGGTTATTTAAATATTGTATGTTTTTGTTTTTTTTCATAGCTTTCATTGCAGTTCACTTTGGTCAGCCATTGATTTTTAGCTTCATTCCATATTCAGCGCATATTTTAACCCTTAGTCTGAATTCTTCCATTAGGAATCTGAAGGCCGTTTCAAATCCGAAGAAGACCTGGTTTTCTGCAGTCACAGCTGCTTCCTTCTCTATTGTTCATCACCGATGCAATCGAGATCAGCCACAGAAACCAAGGTTTGTACCACTATAAGACGTGCAGAAACACTGCAGGGAGTCTAAAGCCTTGTTTCCACTCCAGGCTATAGCAGTATATGTTTTTCATTGTGCTCTGACACATTACCATGGAGTTACAGTAGAAAGCATGTGACATATGAACCGACAACAAAGCTTTTATTTATATAGTTTAGTGCAAAATGGTACAAACTGTTGCTTTTTCATATGTCGGCAGAATAATTTGTAGGTCTTCAGAACACAGTGGAAACAAACAACAAGTTAATGTGACTTTTCTAAATGGCTCTTATCTTATGTAATCTTTACAGGAAACTGTGAACCTTCTTCGTGACTCTGAGCAGACAGAAAGCCTTTCTAAAGCCCAGCATCAGTATAGTAACAACATGTCCTCACTGGATGTCCATTGCCTGGCTCAACTTCAGCCCAAGCTGTCTCCCCCATCCACCCCTCCTATTCGCTTCCCTACAGCAGGTGAGACACCCAAAACAGAAACCAAGTCTGATGCCATCAAAGTGACAGTGAAGCTGAAGGCAAGGCCGAGATCCCACGATGGCTGGCACCAGGGGAAGAGACAGAAAGGACTACGCTGGAGGAAGTGGACTGTTCAGGTGGTGGTGCCAAGAGGGAATTCCCAGCTCCCAGATGAGGATAAGATTGATGACCTCTTGAAGAAACTGGGGGCGTCCTTGCGCCCCCCTTCCTTGCTCCGGGATCAGAGGCGTTGCTGTTTCTGCCATCAGTGTGGAGATGGGATCACTGACGGTCCTGCTAGGTTGCTCAATCTAGACCTTGATGTGTGGGTTCATCTAAACTGCGCCTTGTGGTCGACTGAGGTGTATGAGACTCAGGCTGGAGCCCTCATAAACGTGGAGCTCGCACTGCGTCGTGGTCAATCCGTGCGCTGCGCCTACTGCCAGCAGACTGGAGCAACCAGTGGCTGCCACCGCCTCCGCTGCACCAATGTCTACCACTTCACCTGTGCTCTGCAAGCTCAGTGCACCTTCTTCAAGGACAAAACCATGCTATGTCATGCTCACAGGCCCAGGGGCACAGCCGGACAAGCACTGGAACACGAGCTGCGTTGTTTTGCTGTTTTTCGTCGCGTCTATGTCCAAAGAGATGAAGTGCGCCAGATTGCCACCGCTGTGCAGCAGCCTGAGTTAGGCTACACTTTCCGAGTCGGCAGCCTCGTGTTGCACGCAATGGGCCAACTAACTCCACTACAAATGGCAGCCTTCCATTCCTCAACAGCCATATTTCCAGTCGGCTATGAGGCTTGCCGTATTTACTGGAGCATGCGCCATGGCAACCGCCGTTGCCGCTATGTCTGTTCTGTTGAGGACAGAGAGGGGAAACCAGAGTTCAACATCAGAGTCATCGAACAGGGTTACCAAGATCTGGTCCTTACTGACACCACTGCTAAAGGTTTGATTTCATTGATTCATCACTTGATTATGAACTATGATTGTATGTTTCCGGTTTTGTAGTAGTTTAACATATTTTGTTTTGCTGTCACTCTTAGGAGTGTGGGATAAGGTTCTGGGTCCTGTGGCTGAGAAAAGAACTGAATCAGGCACTCTGAAGCTCTTTCCTATTTACCTCAAAGGGGAAGACCTGTTTGGGCTCACGGTCTCTGCAGTTGCCAAGATCTCTGAATCGGTTTGTGGCCATCTCTGTGATTTCAGTAGGGTTAGGTTTTCAGTCTAAACAAATAGGTCATGATCTGATCCTCTTTGTTCTACTCTAATATCCATTTCAGCTCCCGGGAGTGGAGGCTTGTGACAGGTACTCCTTCCGTTATGGACGCAACCCTCTTGTGGAGTTACCTCTCATGTTCAATCCAGCTGGCAGTGCTCGTGCTCAGCCGAGAACCAGCACTTCCTACGCTTCACTGGTTATAAGGTAACTGGGTGACGTAAATGTTCTCTGTGCAGATAATCCTGTTTCCTTAATTACGTAAGCATATTGAAATGCTATTGTTGTTTGTTATTTTTATTCACTTCCTTTCTTCAACATAAAGGCCCCAGCCACAGGTTGTGTCTAACAGCAGTGCCAGATCTAACCAGAATATAGCCCAAGGAGAAGGAGGCACCTCCCATGGCAAGCCTCCAGTAGTGCATCCCAGGTCTTCTCAGTACCGCTGGATGAAGAGTGAGTGGAGAGCCAATGTCTACCTGGCCCGCTCTCGCATCCAGGTGAGCCTTACCTACATGTTTGATTCTCATCAACTACGAGTGTTGATGCTCTTCAATTGTTTGTTGTGGATAAATCTAATAGGTACTTGTGTGATGTGTTCACAGGGCCTAGGGCTGTTTGCTGCTAGAGACATTGAAAAACAAACTATGGTGATTGAGTACAATGGAACCATCTTGCGTAATGAGGTTGCTGTCAGGAAGGAGAAGACCTATAGATCTCAGGTACAAATGTGTTATCACTCTCTGATATGTAATATCTTTCATCCAGAGTAATACTTGTCAAATCTAACAGTATGTTTACATTTTTTCATCACAGAACCGAACAGTGTTCATGTTCCGCATCGATAGCCAACATATTGTTGATGCCACCCGCACTGGAGGGCTTGCAAGGTAACCAAGATTCCTTCGATTATTTTGACATTTTTGTAACCATGTAATAATAATATAAAACATTTGTTTTCTTTTATTTTTATTATGTTGATCATAGTAGATTTGTTTTCCAATTAAAAGATGGTATTCAGACATTAAAGTTGCTTTTCTTTTTGTGAAGTTAAGGGCTGCATATACACAGAACATTCATCCTGGGTGCTCCTGACACACAATGCATTAATGTCCTTCTCTTTGCAAGCACACATTAAATAACTCAATACAAAGCTGTTGGTTGCTTTCAAATACATTCTACGTCGATTATTGAGAACTGTATTTAAATGGATGTGTGCAGAAATAAGTGTTTCTTTATCAATGTGTGACCTATAGCCCTGTCTCTGGCACAGTGCTGCTCCAAGGTCTTTGCTCAAATTGAAAGCACAATAAAAATGGTGAAATTGAGTTCTAAATGTAAAATTATTTCACACACATGTTAAAAAAAAAATAAATAAATAAAAGAAAAAACAGCCATCATTATATCCACTGAGATTGGAAAATCAGGTTTTAGTTACTGATTGCCTGAAACCTGGAACTTTGCTTTGTATTTTAAAGGTCCCATATCTTAACACTTATAGTATCTATACCATTTCTATGTTTATATTAAAGACTTCTCTAATGGTGTAATGGTGCTTTTCATAGCTGGTGTTCCTGACATGGTCACTACTCTGTTGTTAGTTACCGACGAGGGCAGGGCTAGCAAATTTGACCTCAAATAGGATTGGTTCCACCTTACTACATCACAAGCAGGATTTTCTAATTGGCTTGTTTTGTCAGGAGGCCATGTTGTGGTGGGGTACTGGAGGACTGGCAGGACTGAGCAAGTTTATGTTTTCACAGCTTGTATTTTACCCCTCAGAGTTTATATAAACCTCAAAACACAATAAAGATGCATTTTCATGACATGGGACCTTTAATTTCTGTAATTGTTTAGTTTTTCTATTTATTGTTTCTTTTAGCTCAGCTGTATTGAAACTGAGAGTTTCACCTCTATAT
>JAPQRN010000010.1:12087939-12115224 GCA_037367275.1 Coranthus polyacanthus
ATATATATATATATATTCTGAGTTTTAATAAAGGTTGAATGATTTAATAATTCTTCATGTTTGCTGAAATATTTAGTGGAACTGGAACATGCGCTGTATCTTCTTAGTGAAAATGTTGAACACTGTGCGATGTATAATAATTTGTTTTCCTCTACAGGTACATTAACCACTCTTGTGCCCCAAACTGTGTTGCTGAGGTGGTAACATTTGAAAGGGGTTACAAAATCATCATCAGCTGCATTCGCAGAATTGACAAAGGAGAGGAGGTGGGCGTCTTGTCTTTTTTTCTTACACTACTTAAGTCTATAGTTCCATTGCATGAGTTACATATTGAATGATTTTTTTTTTCGTGTGGAATGGAAAATGACATTTCTTGGTTATTTTTCAGCTGTGCTTCGACTACCAGTTTGACACTGTGGACGGTCAACATAAGATTGCTTGCCACTGTGGAGCTCCTGAATGCAGGAAATGGATTAACTGAGCAAAACGACAAACCTAAATGCATTCCTTGCTATAGTGTGTGGATGCCGTTACCTCTTCACAGAGAAGAAGTGCTTCACACTAAAGTCATTTCATGAATGAGCAGAAGGCCTGAGCCCTTGGAGAGATGAATTCAGTTATGTAATGTTCATCAACATCGTGGGAAAAACTATGTGGAGGAAGGGAAAAGTAACACAGTAGCAGGTTGTGACTTGTGCCATATGTGAGAGGCTCTGTTGTATTAGATGCCTCTGTTTGTCTGTGTGTTTGTTTGATGTACAAGGGGTGAGGAATCCACCAGCGAATGAGAAAGCACTGTGCAGGGTGCGGCCTTATTGCTTACTAAGGGCAGGCCCTTTTGTTTCATACTGTTAATGTATACCGTATGACTAAATGTAGACATCACTGAATGAGGAATGTACAGCAATGAATACCGCGAAGGGAATATTAACTTGCACTAAAGAAAAAAAAAAACAAAAAAACACACACACAAAAACTTTTAAAATACTTGATTCCATGAGTCAGTTTTATCATAGGTCTCTGTCATGTGATTTGTGTGGAATTCGAGAGGTTTTGTATTTATTACTGAGTGAATGAATTTTATTCTCAAAATGATGAGATTGAGTTAAAGAAGGCTAGATTGCTATTGTTTTAAGATTGAAGAAGACATGCTGTTACTTTTGTATAAATGTACATAAAGAAAACTATAGGAATAACCGACCAAATACTACCTTAACCTTCTCGATGTTTGGGTGTTTTTAAATTGTTGTTTTGTTTGTCATTGAAATTTATTTAAGATGGACGTTATTTCAGTTTGAGAGTATATATTATGATTATTCTGTACAGAATTTGTAATATAACCACAATAACTCACAAAATATTTTTGTTGTATTAAAAGTAAGGTATTGTAGCGTAGTGTTTTGTGACTTACACATACTTTGACCACTCAAAAAAGAAATATTTTTGTTGACTAACGTAACAAGTTATCAGTTACAGAATCAAAAAGGAAAAAAAAAAAAAAAAAACTCTTCAGATGAGATCTCTCTGATCTGTTTGCTGTTAATCAGGTTTGATTTTAAACTGTGAATTAGGTTTTGAAACCCAAAAACAACTTTTTAACTTTTTAACACAAGTAGGTTCACCGACATGTATTTACCTGTTTATGTTTTTACATTGCTTTTAAATTAAGGTGCAAACGTCTAATGGCATTGTAAGTTAGACGAACCGGTGCGTGACAGAAAGAATCGTATGGGGAACTATTATTTGGAACCGTGGATTGTTCTACCTTTTGAACAGAAATGGCATTCTCCTTAATCAGAAATATTTCTTATACTGACACTTCACAAGTCACATGCTTAGAAATGGAAGAGTTTTTGCGTGCACAATTTCAAGTTGACTGTAAAATTTTGGAGACAGTCTTAGAACTTGTAATGTATATGGCATGTATTTTTTTAACTTTCCGAAGACTCAATTGTATATATTTTCTCAATGAATGGTTGTAACAAAATTGTTTCTTGGATATTTTTCTTCTCTTGTATGATATTACATCATCCTGCCAGTGTGTTTGTGCTACATTTTCTTGGTCGTGTAAAGTAGTTTTCTTTCTTTTTTTTCCCCCCTTTGTTTTTTTTTTTTTTTTTCCTTTCTTTTTTCTTTTTTTTTTTTCTTTTTTTTTTTTTGAAAATGCCTTTTGAAGTGTACAGAGTATGAGGTTTGGAGTTTGTGGAATTGAGTTTAGAAACATTTACAAAAATAAACTATTTTACATGTTAACAAGCTGTGTATAAGTTGTCGATGAAAGCACATTTTCAATTGTTAAATATGACAGATGAAAGAATAAAGCCATATGACATTGTTAGTTTCCCTGGAATTGGTGGTAAATATGTTAAAGTCACCGCAAACACGCTCTTGATATTTATTGCATAACGCATTCGAAGTCTCACAAACACACGGTCGGTATGAATATAACTTATATGAAGTCTTTTCAAACGCTCCTCTGTGTGCTGGGTCTTTAATAAGTACCATAGAAATACTCCTGAAACTGCCTTCTGAATTATTGAATCTTACTTCTTTTGAGCAAAGATTGGGGCCATAATAAAAAACCAAATATGAACACAGTTCAATAGGATTCAGGAAGGTGGAGCTATAGCCTCCTACTGCTAACCCAGCTATTTTTTTTATTTATTTAATTTGTCCATGATTGAAATTGTGAACCTTTTAGCATTATCTAAAGCTAAAATGCTTTGCTATACCTGATACCCATGTGTACAATAATATAGTTAAATCTGAGTCACAGTGACACCTATTGGTGGAACATCTGCGTACATCAGTCCTGCTGGTGTTCCGTCAAAATTCGGCCCCTTACAAAAAAAAAAAAAAAAAAATCCCATTTCCTAGTTGTGTGCCCTCCTTTTTTTGCCTTGTCATGTTTCGCTAGCGTAGTAGGAAATACTCGTGTTAGGGAGAGGAAATGCGATTAAATCCAAGCAATGTCTGAAGATGACAACATGTCTACTGTGATTTAAAAAAAAAAAAAAAAAAATGTATGCGTGTTTTAACGGCTGTTTCTTTTATTTATTACGAGAGCATCCACAATTGGCAAGTTATTAGGCTTCTTCCTGCGTGTGATCAAAATACGTTAATATGACGTTTGGTAAAAAAAACAAACAAAAAACAAACAAACAAAAAAAAACCTAAAAAAAACGATGCATGCTTTTTTTTTTTTTTTTTTCTATCTGGCGACGCAACGGCGCGACGCAACGTCTCTCACACAAACGTTCGGTGACGGACTTTAGCGCAACACCTGTAAACAGCAGTCGGTGCTGGAGGTTGAAACTCATTTGAAGATGCGAGCCCTGCCTCTTTCACGGCCAAGCCTACTTCCTGGTGGATGAGGCAGCTCCTCAGTGGTGTTGGCGTAGTAAAGCAGTGGGGGCAGCCGAAGTGAAGGCGAGGTGGCTGTTGATGGTTTTCAGTCGCGACACGGGAGTTACACTTTTTTTTTGTTGTTTAGTCGTTTGAGGGAGGGGGGGGGGAAGAAAAAAAAAAAATATGGGAAGCACTGTGATGGAGTCCAGCAAGGAAAGCTCAAAGAAAATGCCAAAGAGGAGAAGAAGTCTGCGGATTAACATGCCAGTGAGTCGGTGAAGTACCAGCTAATGTGGCTTCTTACTGCGATTGCTGCAAACAATAGTGGCTTGTTGAACTTTTTCTTGAAATTAGGACTGAAAGTTTTAGCTTTTATTAGCCGTTTTTTTTTTTTGTTGTTTTGCAGCTACGCACGCGACGCACGGGAGCGCGCTCGTGCATGATTGACAGCTGTCCCCGGTTCACGTTTTTTTTTTTTTTTCGTTTCATTGTGTGTTTTACAGCAGCAAAGATATATGTCCGCTAATGTATTTTTTTTACAAGACCGCGACCAATGGCTGAAATCTGCGCTCGGATATGCCGACTCTTGCCACCGTCGTTTGTGTGACAGAAAGTAGCAAGAATTCTGTAATATTTCTGCGTTTGTTTTCATCATTACGTCCAACAGTAGTGATGTAATTGTAGCCAAAAACCCCCCCTCCCCGGTTTCAAATGTAGTTACATGTAAATATTGAGAGAGAGAAGGAAAGTTCTAGCAAACAAAAGAAACATTTCAGGTCAGCCAACCTGCTCCAAAACAGCGAGTCATGATTCATTATGGGCACTATACCGAGATCTTTTGTTTATTTAACTGCATTTCAGTCATGCCTCGTTACCAATTACCTCTATTCATCAGTCTGGGCAGTTTGAGTCTTGACTGGGGTTGGGTTTTCGCTTTGCTTCACATATCTACAAAGACTTAGCTAAGTGGCTGATATTTCTGTGGATCTTTATTATAGCTTCTGTTTTTCAACTTCAGAACATTTCCCCCCCCCCCTATCTCGAATACCATGAGCACACTTTAATGACAACTAATTGGTTTGGTCTTGTTGCATGGATATCAGCCATGTTAGCTCCCAGGTATGACATTTCTGGACGAGATCCATCACATCCGTCATGTTTTAATCTTAAAAAATACATGGACAGGGTACGGTTTTGTTTCCAGTATCTTATCTTCTCGTCACTCTCCTTAAAAAATCACTTTAGAAACAGCTGAAATGTCCACTCTGGTTGTCATGATGCATTCACAAACAGCTGCGTAATGTGTGCCATTCTTGTTTGGAAGTAAGCTTCTGAATGCGTTACTGTTTTGCGGTCTGCTCTCAAGTGATACATGAACTTCATGACAAAAAAAATATGTTGTCACCCCAGAGGAAACACCTCAAGGCTTAATTACATATGTGTAATTAGCCCAGCCCAGCATGTGTAGCGTTATCCTACCTGTTTAAAGAGGAATTCCAAACCCAACCTTTGGTATGGGGAAGGAGCAAGTGTCGCATTTTCTTTCAAGGCCATCTGTGGTAATGAAACATGTTTACCTTCTTCTTGAGTGGTATGCTAAAAGCCCAAATCTGATCGTTTTAAGAACAGTTAAGACAAGCAACACTGTCCATTTTGTTTGAAAGCAATCGGTTTCCCTTTAGAATACAGTGTCTGAAAGGCATTTATGTTACCTGTTATGGCATGCCTTTTCTTTTTGTTTTGTTGTTGTATTTTCTAAATGTAGTCTTTATCTTTGACACCCAGTTCTCTTTTATGTGCAGGACTTTGGTGCATTTACCTCCACACAAGCGGAGACGGGCAGCTCCTCCAAAAGTGGCACTCAAATGGTAGAGACGTTATTTTCACTGAATGATTTTTGTGTGACCGTCTTTCATTTGCTTGCTTTTTTCCAGCACATGATTTATCTTGTCTGTTTGACTCTGTTTGTTTGGCTTTGCACACATTTTAATGTGGATTCGGGAGAGACAAAATATTAAACAAGGCTATCTCCTCTACTCTGCCAACCTTCACTGGCTCAGAGTAATATTACGCCCACTGTGTCCAGGCATAGAAGGATCACATACAGGAAATTGATTTTTCTAAAAGAAACCATCCTCCTAATGTCTGCTCTAATTGATTTGAATAGGAATAAAATTACCTCATATGGAGCATTAAACTGATAATATTTGTGCAGTGCTGATAAAAATCCTGCATTGCCTTGTGTTTTGAAGTGCTGGTTTATATCCAGACAAAATCCTCATAGCTGCTTCACTTGCCTTGACAAGCTCTTGCACAATGACATAGTGAGAGTTGTCAGCAAACAGAAAAAAGGGTGTGTGCTCTCGCTCCTCAGATTTGTCACACGATTGGTTTGCGCAGAAATGTGCCTATGGAGAGGGGCCAGCTTTAAACAAATACTGCTCTGAACCCTTGTCAAGCAGATCCGACAAAATACTCTTCCCTTTTGATTTGAGCTTCTGGTGTTAATGTTGGTACATTTTCTTTCCTATAGAGCAGCAGTGGTTCTCTTTTCACTTCATACCATCCTGCACATTTTCTGCTTTGTTGAAAGTGGTTACAGGTTTTTTTTTTTCTATCAACACTTTTATCAAAACACTCCCGTTGCTTTGTGCTGTTGTCTGTAAATACCGTAGACTCTGTCAGCAGAGATTTCTGTTCTGAATGCTTCACTGTACTGCAGCCCACAAATGGTTAAAAGATTTGTTGTTGGCACATCCAGAGCAGGCAGCCGTCAGTGGTGGGAGGAGGCTCTCGCTGTCTCCAGCTAGATTGGCTGCCGTCGCTTATGTTTTGTTTTGGTATCTGTACAGCAAATAGAGAAGGATTTTTTGGTCTGTTTACACGATATTGGCCTTGCAACACAGACTTATAAACCCAGAAATGAAAAATATTGCCAGTAATAAACACCAAGTGAAACTCTTGAATCAAAAGGCAAGTCCAGGAATCAGTTTTGTGATATTTCATAACTTCATAATTCACACCTTCCCTTGTCTTATAATTAAAAACAGTTTGCCTCATTGCACTTTGCACTTGATACTCAAATTGTTATTCTGCTTTTTTCGAGATTCCATAAAGTATTACAATGTGGCCAAGTAAACAGTGTTTTATATCGGCGGGGGGAGAAAGGAGAAGTAACAAGCTTCCACACAAAGTGCAATCCGCAGCTGTTGTTTCACAATAAATCTTTTCTGAGTTTGCTCGCTCACTATGGCCTTTCATTTTGAATCTTACTGCACTGTATATAAAACATGCAGGAAAATAAAAGTGTCTTCTTATTGTCTCTCAGGGAGAGCGTCGCATCCGCTCAGCCAGTCCGATCAAAGGAGTGCCAGTGAGGAGCCCGGGCAGCACCTCCCGGCTTCCTAGTCCGCAATCTGCTCCTGTGCAATCGAAGACCAGCTCAGGTTCACCCAGAACTATATTCCCCTATCCTTCGCATCAGACTTCCTCTCCCAAGTCCCCCCGCCGCCTAAGCTTTAGTGGTATCTTCCGCTCCTCATCCAGCTCCACAAATGCAAGCATCAAAATCTTCTCCAGAACCAGGAGAGGTAAGTCGAAACTATTGCACTCAGTGCCCTTTCCTGGTGTCATCATTTCAGACTGAACAAAACAACACTGTATGGTTTAACTGCCAATCAACACCTGCTTGTTGGAAATAAGGAGGACTGTTGTGAAGCCGATCATTAGACTGACTACAACTGTATTTAATAGTTTAATAAATGCAGTTAAGGAAAATAAAGAAAGAGAACAACATCTCTCCAAAATACAAATCAATACTGATTGAATTTTGTCCAGAAGATCTAAAAGAAAGACGTTTGTAAAGGAAGTAAGACACAATAGAGACTGTGATATGTATCGAAACTTGAGTTTCCTGCATATGTCAGATGAAAAACCGCATACAGGAAAATGTGTGTATCTGATTGAGTTCATCGGTTCAGTCATTTTGCAATGACAGATGGAACTGACATAAAAACATGCCATGCAACATTTTCTCAGTGGCCTTGCCATGTCAGTAAGGAAGTAAGAACCTGGGTGTCCTTGTGTTAACAAAAAGAAAAAATGCGCTTTTTGTTTTGCGATGTCAGAAAGCAATCACGGTCACGAGCCTAATCGGTTAGATAGGCGATCACTTGAGTGCAGACATGTTGCTTCATTATCTGTAATTCTTTAATACTATTATCAAAACCTCCTCTGGGAAAAAATCGGGAACTAATTTGCTTTCCGCATTGTCAGTAAAGGAAAAGGTACAAAACAGTGCATTATTACCAGATTACTGGTTTTGCATCGCACAGCCATGGTACATTCTCCATGTCTCTATAAAAACAGTAGTGATGGTAATGTTTGTATTGGAGGAGGATACTGCGCTTAGTCAATAAGATCCTCAGTAGATTGATAGATCTACTGTCTAATACTCCAAAAAATGTAAAAAAAAAAAAAAAAAGAAAAAAGGTAGCAGATCTCAAATATCCAAGTCAAGGAGGACAAAACACTCACATTTCACTTGTTTATTTACCTCACATCACAATAGAAGTATGCTTGACTAGAAACACTATATTCAACACAATATTATGATGAGAGGTAGCATTTTGTCCTACGTAACAAAGACATTTGAAATGTGCTACTTTTCTGATGGTATTGGTATGTACAAAGATGTGGAAATGAGACACACTAAGCAGAACAAGATTTTGTTTCATAAAGAACAGACCTAACATGTTCCCATTTATGCTGTTGTGGATCATTACATAACAAAAACCACCTTGTTTAACGTGGAAACAGCCCCGCTGGAAGCTGCATTAAACGGCAAAAAGATGAGTCATATGTTTTTGGCTCGTACGTGTACCTTTTCTTCTCTGTTTCCTTACAGAGGGTCAGTTGGCAGCAGCTGGTGGAATAGCTCTGTTAGAGCCAGACCTCAAGAGTCTGCTCGCTCAGTTTCCTCTGCAAGTTGTTATTGATGGTAACCAAAGTAAAACACACCAAAACACACTAACCAGTATGGCTTTTTAAGGCCAGCTGTTCAGAATTAGAAGCATCTGATGTGGTTTGAGACATAACATCCTCTCTGTTCATTTGCTGACTGATGGCATGGCTTCCAATGTTGCCAAAGTGAATAATGTTGCCAAAGTATTCCTATTAATGAATACCGTACCGTGACTGAGGGGCATTGAAGCTTTTCTATTTTTGTCTCCTGTTTTTGTAGACACCCTACTTCCACCACAAGGGTGTGCTGAAGTCACAGTCATGTTTTACTTGTTCTGAACTTAGTGTTAATTAAGCCCCCACCGCTTACTAACCTCTACAGAATCATTTTCTATGAATAATGTCTAATATAGGGCTGTTGTTACCCTGGACCTCAGATCTATGCATATTAGATCTAAGAGCCATTTTTTTGCTCAGGTTCATATACACCCATATTTGTTACAAATATGATCAGAATGTCTCTTAACCCAGCTGGTTTAAATATGTGTTTTCCCATCGGCCTGGACATTGTCAGTCTCTCACTGCTGAAGGCAATTGTAGCGCTTTCATAGCCTTATCTGGAAGTGACCAGGGGCTCCTCACACAACCATGCAGATTTTTTCGTCTCCCTCACTCTCTCTGTTGCTACTGTGTGCTGTATGTTGTCAGTAAATAAAAGAACTGGGCAGTTTTGATTTTCCGAATTCACAAATCGCAGTCCTTAGAAGGACAGAATGATTTTTTTTTTTTTTAAAGTGGAGAAGCTAAGCTCAGGAAGAGCCAAACAAAATAAACCTTGGATATGTAGGTGAGTTTGTGAAATCAAACTGTGTTGAAATAATAAAAAAAAAATTCGTCATGGCTAGTATGTTCACTTAACTGGATGCTTCAAACAAGCAAACGTTTATACATAGAGATATAAATAATTTCACCAGGATAAGAAAATCTTCATTACAGAGAGTATCACTAGATGTTTGAGGTGACCTACATCATCACTGATATCTCATACCGACCATTGACCCAATGAACTGAGTGGAACAGTTGCATAAGATGTTAATTGAGATCTGTACTGAACAAGCTCTAGCTAATGTGAGCACCAAATACTTGAGTGGGTCATCTGTTAAGGTTAGGGAAGGCTAGTGGTATTGAGTGGAGGCTTGCTGATCAGCTGACAGAACATGGGATGTCCCCCTGCTGTCATCTGACAGGGGGCTACAGGGGGCTGGCCTCAGCAGTCTTAAAGGTCAGCCCTCCAAAAGATACAGACAACTGGATGCACAAATGGCAGAACTGCAGGGTATTCAGGATTTATTATCTGTATGAGAATGAGAATAGAGGATTTGAGGCACAAAATGCTGAGACTATGTATGTTACAGTGTGTAAAGACGGAGTGGGACAGATATGCCTGTGCAGAAGGGAGGGGAGTGGAAGTGGGCAGGGAGATATGCTGCTTGAGCCAATCGCTGGTGTATCCTTCATAGACTGGCCTCCTTTTACAGGCTGCTGACACGCTTGCTATATTAAAGAGACACCACCCACAGCTGCACCTGACAATTCACAGCACTGACACAGCTGAGAGAGGGGGGGGAAGGCAGACCTGTCCCAGTTTGTAATTGGCATCACTTGAGAGAGGAACCGCTCTTAGTTAAGCTGTTTGAAATTTACAGCTTTCCTTCTGTTCACTCCTTTCCCATCAAATGTATGAGCAGACATAGATAGTGTACTTCTACTTCCTGCTGGTTCTGTGTTCCCTGAGGATTTTCTTTTTTTTTTCGCCTGGACAAGCTTAACCTATATTGGTGACTTGCTACCCTTGTCATTTTCTTTCCTTAACTGGTACTGCTGCGTTCAGAAAAAGCTGTTCAGCTTCACAAAATAGCCTAAATTAGTTCTCCCGTGGATTTACATGAAGACAGAAGAGGACTGTATCTTCTTAATCGACTAACTAGAGGAGACAAGATTCTACTTTGAAGCAAAAGAAGACCGTCTCTTTCCACAGCTTCAAAGAAGTAATTGCTGTACAACTTTGATCATCCATGGAAATGGAGTGACTCTCACTTGGGAGAGTTTTGAGCCAAATACTGTTCTCTTTGTCGTGATGCTGATGGTCATGGTCGAATTTTGCTTTGAATCCACAACTCACTTTGTCCCATGAAGAGGTTTGGCAGCCTGAGGAGGAGCAAGAAACGTAAGGAGCAAGATGGGCTAGGAGCGAGACATCAGTCCGAGTCGTCATGTCTGTCTGGTAAATTTACTACCAATTTCTATACTCGATAATCTCCGTATCAAGCCTCCTATGTTTTCCTACATGTGTTTGTAGCCTATATATATAATGTGTTTGTAGCCTATATATATATATATATATATATATATGCTAGTTGCGGCCTCAGGTTGCTTGCATAGCTATGTGGTGGGTTTCTGGTTTCACAAATGCATGCAGTTCATCCCCACAAAGTGACGGGACTGAAGGTAAGGTGGTAAATGTGGTAAATCTATATGCTGAGCTGGGGCAAGAGTCAGTCACTTTGCTAACTTCATATGATCTAACTCATTTACTGGACTGTAATACATTTGAAATAATGTGTAGAATTTAAATGTCAACATGTCATTTTATTGTATATAGGATATGCAGTGTAAGAATGAAAATTAGTAGTTTTCATGAATCCTATTATGATGGCGAGGTAATTTATAGTTCATGTTCATGAAGAAGTGTCAGCGTCATTATTTCTGTCCTATATCCAAAGGGAGTCCCTTCAGAATAGCTGCTCCATTTTGATAACTTTATTAAAATAGACTGGAGACATTTCAGCTACGAAGGACAGTTAAAGCATATGAGGCTTGCAGGACTTATTATTTTGTATTGAGAGCAGTCTCTCCTCACTTAATATTCTTTTTGGCTCTCATCACGGGGCGCCGATAATGCACACTGACAGAGAAGAAGGATGCTAAACAAAAGCATGGACCACCATGCAGACTTAATGCGATTACTGTAAAGTGCCATGTTGGCTCCTAATGCTTGATGGAGCTCCTGGACACTGTGTGGCATTCAAGTGCCACTTTATTATGGACTTCCCAGCTCCTGATTTAGAGGCAGTCAAACCTCAGTTGAGAGAAGCAGAGTCATGTCTCAATGATGGATGCACTGAATGTGGAGATCACCATGAAGGCAGTATATGACATGGTGACAAGTCGTCCTTTGATCCTGAGCTTTCATGTTATGGAGCTGCAACACATTAGCTTATATTATATTGTGGCTGCTCATTTCAATGTTTGGCCACGATGCATCTTGCAGAAAGTCTTATGTTACAACACAGCAAGCTGGTTTGAAACCTAAATGCTAATTGGGGTCAGTGACTGTCATATCACCTACTGCATTGCCTCACTGTCCACACACCGGTTTTAACCAGTACACTTATACAAACATAGCACAGTTGTGATTTATCATATTACATGACTGGCCAGAGATGGATGTAGCAGTGTGTGCACTAGGGCTTGTAGCTTCAGTAGTGCGCTGACGTCAAACAATCAGGTTCACGTAGCCAGTCATCTCAGGCCCACATGACTGAAAACACCCAGTTGATTCCTCAGGGGCACCCACACTCAGATCTGCTTTTATGGATGTTACATAAACACGGATTTGTTGCAACAAAAAAAAAATGTGGGTCCGTGCTACAGAATTGGTGTCTCAGATCATTTTCTTCAGCAATTTAAATCAAGGTTACAACAAACGAATGTTCTCAGTGAATCTGCTAATTATTTACTTGTCTTTTATATTTGTTTTGGGGACATTTTCTTAGTGCCACCAGGATGTTCCAGTCAATAGTTGTACCCTTAACTAGTCTGCTTCAAAGCCACAGTAGCCATCTGATTACTTTATTTATCACCCGAATAATCTCAGGAAGGAAATTTAATTTACCTTTTTCCTTAAAGAATGATTCAAATAATAAAAATGTTTGATTTATTTATTTATTGACTGATTGTTTCAGCTGTAATTCAAGCTTTGTATTGTATCCTCTTGGTATGTAGGATGTTCTCGGAGAGCTTCACAGGTATGATATAGAAAGCAATGTTAAGGGTATTTCTACTTGTGTAAAGCTATATAAATTAACTCAACTTACAGCAAGGCATCCTTTTCCGGTTTCCTGGGTGGTGTCAGGCTGCCCCTTATTAACTGGGCTGAGGAGAGGGCTCACAGCCCGGCTGTTATCTTCTCCTGTGGAATGTGCCACAACAGCGTGGCTAAAATAAGAAGGCTACACAGCGGAAGTGGGGCATGCCAAAGAGGGCTGGTGCGCGCCAACTAAATGTCAAGAGATAGTGTTGAGTGCACTTGGACACAGCAAGGAAAAGTGTTCACTGAAACACTGGTCCTCGTTAATGAAAAATGTCTTTAAACTTGACTATTATTTTCTTTTTGAAGATTATAGTAATAGAAGTAACGATGAGAAGCATTGAAGATGACTGTTGGCTTTTTTTTAAGTGAAGTTAACTGATAATAATGTGAAGGCTACTATCTTAGCTCACAAGGGAGTGTGTATAATTATTTAACCTTTGAATGAGGATCCTACGTGTTTTATTTCTTATGTCATATGGTCACATTTTAATACTTGAAATGATTTTACTGACAAATGACTAAGTCAAACAGGGTGCTTTAAGAAAAATAGTCTTGTGTTTTCATTCGCTGAATTCATCCTTCATGTGACATTTATATACAAGCTTTATTTTCCACATTATTAAATCAATCAACCAATCAACCTTTATTTATACTCAAGAGATCGAGGAGTGACTCTCATATGCAATGACATAGAGTTATATTCAAAACAAAGCTTAGAAATATCACAAAGAAAGGTAATAACCCAAATTAGGGTTTGAATAAACAAAATAACAATAATAAAATGTAAGATACAGTTAGATAGCTATATAGATTAAAATAAATAAAAACATGAAATCAAATATAAAATACAGTTGTATAGGAATGAGGTTGAATATCAATTTTTCAAATGGTTAAAAGATACAGGTGTATTGACTTTGAGAAGGTACTGCTGCATTTTGTTCCATGATTCAGGTTCACTAAAACTCAAAGCAGTTTTTCCAAGTTCAGACCAAATAAGAAGCATAAGCAAGTCATTAGAGCAGGTCGAAAAAATCCATCTGTGTCATGAGGCAGGTTTGAAATAGTTTTCAGCTTCGTGATGATGCATTTTCCAGCAAACGCAGCAAGGTTTTGTTTTTTTTTAAGCTTCGACTTTATTTGGAAGGAAGAGAATTTGAAAACCAACCCATAAGGGAACACTTTAACCCTTCAGTTTATCACAATTTACAGTTTATCGCAGTTTATCAAAATCATCACATTTTGGTGATATGTGGTTTTCACTGGACAGGAAGGGGATGAAAAACTGTAAAAGGAACTAAAGCTGTCGGACAAATGTAGTGGAGTAGGAAGTGCAATATTTGCCTCTGAGATGCAGTGAAGTAGAAACAAAGTTGCATAAAATGGCAATACAGGTACTTCAAACTTGTACTGAAGAGACACTTGAGGCACCAGCATTAGTCATGTCGGCATAATAAACGTCAGCTGGAAGTCTCATGGTGTAAACCTCATAATGTGAAACATTTGGTACACATCACACATGTCACTCTTTGTCTGGCCTTAGAAATATGTCAGCTGGGTGGAGTGTCACATGTCACGCTGTGTAAGTTTGTGACGGCTAAACTGAAGGAGCGTGTGACTCACACCGCCAGCCTGACGCTGCTGGTGGATGAGCTGCGTCACAGACAGTTGACTTTGGAGCTGGAGTTTTGTTTCATGCAGGTTCTTAATGTTATAATCGGCCTAGATATTGTTGAAGGAACAGGGAAAAAAAACATCCAGATGCTTCATTGTGTTTATTTGAATGTGATTTGCAACACTTGTACAGACTAGTTGAGCTATTAATTTTTAACACACATGAAACATTTTAAGCTTTTTAACGCGTCAACTATAGACTGTATTTATCATTCATTAAAAATATGCAACCAATCCATCGCATCGTCCACCGACAGAGCTGTAAGAGGAGCTTTATTGATCAGCTTTTGCCCTCTGACCCCACACGTGATCCGAGTCACCTCTTCCACAGCTGACATTTCACCCACATCAAGTTCAAATATGGAGGCTTGGAATTAGAGCAGCGAACAAACCTTTTAAGTGGGCACAGGATAAAATGATGTTCAGATAGGAAGGAAACCATGTGAATGGAATAACAAAAATCAAAGGTCCTGCCACCTACGCACTGGTCACTCTGGCTAATTAGACGATGCTGAGGGTGGAAGTTGCTATGCTGGGATTACATAAGGTCACCGAACTACAAGAATGAATAGGAATCATAACAGTGCAATCCCTCTCATCCTAACAAGTGCAACTAAAATAAACAGGAGAGTCAGACAGGCAGCGCGGTGTTTGTACGCCCACATAGTCGTCTAATGAGGCTAAATATGTGTGTGAGCTATGGTTGTGTATTTAAAATCCTGTTTTATAAATATTATCATTATAGATTTACTGATGAAATCATTTACTGATTAATTTACCGAATTTTCAGATTTGTTGAACAGTGTATTACTACTTCTCTTTTAGCTTTTTAAAATTTTTTTTAGAAATGTATTTATTTCAGTGACATTACTTGATTCAGTTTGAGGGTCATTTTTTGAATTCTTTGTGCTGCTTCATATTTGATGAAGTCACTGATGACTGTCAGTTCTTGCACTTGCTGCCAATTGATATTTAAGTTAATTTGTCTCGGTTTTTAGCTGCCTCTGTAATCGAGTTTCATCTACTGCATCCCTGTCTGTCAGCAGCTGGGCTGAAGCTGTATCTCTGGTATCTCTGTATCTTTGTATCAGTACCCAGGACTCCGACAGTGCCTGATGGTTCAGATATGAATTCCCTCTTTGTTCTAGCATGTGACAGTATTGGCTGTATCTGCAGCGGTCGCAGTTGGAGGACCTCAATCTTGGCACCTTAGCCTTTCATCGATTCAACACTTAATTCACGCTGTGCTTCAGACGGTAAGTATAGGTTAACACTGAGAATTATTAATATCTATACTGGACCATTTATCTCTCTGCAGCCTCCGGTCTCTCCACACCACCCACAACCCCTACCCAGGCTTCCAGCCAACCTGTGTTCACCCAGGAGGCCCAGCAGAGTGGCCCCAGCCCTGAACGCCTGGAGCCAAGCTCCCGTTCCCGCTCCATCTCCACACCTCCAGACACAGGACAGCGCCTCAGCCTTCCCTCTGCTAAACCTCCGATCCCTTCCTCAAGCCCTGTGCCATCTTACTCTACCTCACAACAACAAGTGAGTCACACTACTGCAGTCTTGTTCATCTTAAGTATTCTTAAAATGTCTGCTATCTGCTCTAAGAAACCGTGGTATTTATATGCCTCACAACAGCTCAGGTCAGTGGTTGCGAACGACAGTAAACGATAAATGAATGAGACTGGGTCTTTAAAGGAGTCAGCTGTGACTTTTAGCGGTGACAATCCATTTTGATGGGTTTTACGCTTTTCAAATATCACTGCACCTTTTGCTCTGAACTGAGCTGAGAGATTTCACATGTTGGGTACAGAATTAGTTCAAAGGTCATTTTGCCAGTTTGTAGCTTTGGGGTGATTATTATATTGACTGAAGTCTGACGTTAAGCTTAGGAATCGCATTAGTATGTGAACTCTTAAAATGGGGCACCAGCCTTTGCAGGACTGGTGGAGTATGTAGAGCCTTTACTCAAAAATAACACCGAACACTTTTTTTTTTATTTAATTGCATTTTTTATTCTCTGAAATTCCTGATATTGCTGTAAGCGCCGCAGGATTTTGAGGGAGTATTTATTTATTTATTTACATGTCCTACATAACCGTGGCCTTACATGCTTGTCCATGAGTCATACGCCACTACTCAGAGTCATAAGGCTTTGCTTGAACAGTGATCAAGAGAAAGCAGGGATGATAAGAGTCTATTTAATTCAAGCTCTGATACTGGAGCAGGCTGTGTGTCAACAGGCTGTGTTTGCATCATTTGCTGTGAACATCAGCAGCTGAAAAAGGTGCAAATATTATTTTAAGACTGGAACAGTGTCTCGGAGAGCATTACATGTTGGACCGAGCGGTTGCAAGCAGCTGAGAACCAGTTTAAGGTTTTGTGAAAAGGCTTTTCAGTGATTGTTTTAGATTACAGATTGAGCACAGCCTGAGCTAAGATGTGATTCTAGATTCCCTACAGTTGGTGAGGCATTACTTCATGATGCTCTCTGCCGTTTTAATGAATAATTATCTGAAGGGCTGTCTTGACATGTCTCCTTTGAGTGATTGTGGATCGTAGCCAGAGAGGGTAAATCAATATTTAATCACCAACATTGTACTCTGTTGATATTAACACCCAAGGACTCATGATTGTGGTTGAAGAGTGATGAGTCAGTGCTCATCTCATCCTCTGTGACCCCCCCCCCCCATCATACCCGAATGGATGCTCCTCACAAAATAATCTACCGATGTTGTTGTTTACGTTTTGCCATATCCAGTTTCAAAAAGCGATTAATTTAATGGACTTAATGTACAGTATGTCTGCTTCACTTTAGTTTGTTGTATATACCAAAGCCAGCTGCATGCCCGCTGGTATGCAGCACGGCAAGATTTATGAAAGTGCAGGAGTATTTTTTTGGCTGGAGAAGCGCTGTGTCACCACTGCAGGGTGACACTGGGGACTGTTAAGCATCCCGGAGCAGATATACAGCATTCTGATACTGCTGCAGTGCTTGCAAATTAGGAACCAAGGGAAATAATGTATCAACAGGCAGTCTTTAAGTATGCAAATCTCTCAGTATGACACAGCATATTTCATGCTGAGAGCTTGCGTATGCTGTGTGCAAGATTGAATAGCACAATTTGCATGTCATTTTCTCACGTTTCTGCCACTGCCACAGTCCCAGAATAGATGTTTTTGTAGGATTCTGCTATGTTGATGGCTTTGTCAAAGTAAATTTAACTCAGATGATGTGACAAGGCATCCCCAGCTTCTTGCTGCTAAGCAACGTAGGGATTTCCTAATATGGTGAGGCACCCGGGTTGTTCTGGATGGAGGGGTGTGTCCACAGCGCGTGGAGCTTCCTGCTTTTTCCTCCACGCTGTGTGTGAAATACTGCTGTGGTGAGTGTTGTTTGCCAGATTACAGCTCTAACAATGGATCTATCTGTTTTATTGTAGCGGGATTAATTCCTGCATGCCTGTGCTGTGGATGTTTGCAAGCACTGGTTCCCCCTACTGCAGCAAATGGATCAGGACTGTTCCACTCTCACTGCTAAGGGGTGTGTGGAGTCTAATAATAATGTGCCGCTGAAGTTGCAGCTCGATAGCACAGGGTTTTTGTCACGTAACCTTTGTATATTTAGCGAACCTGGAAGAGCTTCATGTAATCTGCAAACGCCGGTTGCGCACGGCGTCGTGTGATCGTCCGGGAGATCTGCGCACCACACTCGGCCTGATGACAGTGTTGGGGCCGCAGGGAGAAGTCGCTTCACCCCGCTGCTCGCTCACTCACAAATTAAAGCAAAGTTTTGTCGTGCGCTGCCGTGTGCCTTTTGTGAGGATTGGCTGCTGTTCTTCACTACAAACTTCTGCCTGTTTCCTCTCTTAGGTCTACGGTTTATTCGAAGGCATGCTGGAGAAACTTGAACTAGATGATGATGGTAAGTGTTGTTTCCTGCCATGAACGCAGTTAGGCTGAATATAAAGTAAAGGTGACTCCATGGTGTCAGGATATCAAAGGCAGTCGCGTTATGTCGCCAGGATAAGACAGCATTTAGGTCAGAGAAGAAAATAATCGGTTTTAAATCCGTTAGTCAAAGGAGATTCGCTGATTTTTTTTTTTTTTTTTAATGCCTCAGTAATATATTGGATCTTACGCAGTTGTGGCTGAGGAAGACAAAGAGTCATTCAACAGGCTTCTTTGCATGATTTCTTTTCGAAGTGATTAAAGTCTCCTCTAACTCGTGTGTTAGATGTGATGTGTAAAAAGACAAAAGAAAAATACCCATTAAAAGTGTGCAGAGAGATGTGTTCAAATGTCATTCTGTCTGGCCTTATATCCCAAACATTACAGCGACATAAAACAGGAAAATGTTTGAAAACCACATCTTAAAAACATAAGAGTGCTTCATATATGAACAATCTAATCATTGTACAGTACATTCCTGTCAGTGTTTTGGTTTTTTTTTTTCCCCCTCTGTGCTTGTTGCCGCTTAAATGCAGAGCTTAATTATGAGTAAAATGGAAGAGTGAAGCAGCAGCAGTAAGTGGTCCACATCCTTAATGGTTGTTTGGGCTTCGGGGTGTGTTGTTTCCATCCTCTCATTATGTTTTCCCTGTGAGATTTCTCTTCACCTTCTGCTTTTGTTCCAGCTGCTGAACCAGAGAGTGATATTTACATGCGCTTTATGAAATCCCACAAGTGCTACGACATCATCCCTACAAGTTCCAAGCTTGTGGTGTTCGACACAGCACTCCAAGTTAGTAGTGGTCGTTTCTACGTCTCCGTAATCTCACTTCTTCTTGTGTGTAGAAGCATTCATATTATAGAGTCAAGCGCCAGAGGAACTAACAGAACTCGACGTAGCAACAAGCCTAAATTAACGTTCAGTAAAGCACGCTAGAGTATTTAGCCTCAGAGCAGTTTCTGTGAGAAGGGAAATTAAATTGTCACAAAGCTGTTAAACATTAATCCTGCGGAGGTCTGTCCTCTTTGATGTGTTGATTTTTAACCACTAAACCCACCATTGAAACAGAACTTTATCCAAATGAAACTCAACCAGCGACCCTAATAGAAAACCAAGTTTAAAAATTATTTATAAAAAAAAAAGGTATAATAATTTTAATTTCCAACTGTCTCTTTACAGGTTAAGAAAGCGTTCTTTGCCTTGGTGGCAAACGGTGTACGAGCTGCTCCACTATGGGACACAGAGAAGCAAAGCTTTGTGGGTAAGAATCACAGACCCTGTTGAATTTTCTGTGTTTCCCTTTTTTTCATTTGCTTAACTTTGTTTTGTATTGGTTTTACAGGGTATTTTTTAAAGGTCTGATGTGTTAAAACAGCCTGTGAGGGTTTTCCTCATTTACGGTGTTTTTAAGCACTTTGGACCACAGTTTAGTTATAGATAAAAGTTAAAAATACTGTTTATATTTTTGTCATATTTTCTCTCAGCGGTGTTGGAAAATATCCTTGCGCTGTTCTTGTGTCATTGCTAAATAAATACAGAGGGAACTCTGTCCTGTGGTCTTGGCTAGTGGAGCGTGACGCTGTATTGAGCAGAAGTCATTACAGCTTTCATAAGCCATTAAGCACAGTAATGACTCGCATGTATTGATGGGTGTTTAGACAGGTTAATAATATTCATCTAATTAACTTAAGTATTAGGAAAAATATCTCAAATCCCCTCAAGTGTCAAACCCAAACCAGCAGTGGATCGGCACTGTTACGCCGTCTGATTTCCTGCACCGAGTTTATTGCAAGTCAGCCTGTGATAAATAATAAATGTCAAGTCAGCGTGAGGATAAAGCGGGGGGGCAGGGAGTCGATGATGTGTTGTTTGAACCACACCCTTGTAAGCGCTGTCTCTTCTACCCAGTTGCACAGTGCTTGCAGGTGTGGCTTTTATAGATTGTATGTCTCTAAAGCCTGTCTTCACTGCAGGAATGCTGACAATCACAGATTTCATCATCATACTACACAGATACTATAAGTCACCAATGGTAGGTCAATGTTTGCAGCAGGTTTCTTATTCCACTGAGGATTGCCATATTTGTCTTAACCAACATATATGTGTTTTGCTGCGTTTCAGGTGCAGATATATGAATTAGAGGAACACAAGCTTGAGACGTGGCGAGGTTAGCGTCATGTTCATACTGTCGTGTTGCGGTAGCATGCAAAGATTACTACTTCACTGGCGTTTTATCAGCAGAGCGTGAGATATTAACAGGTGTTGCTTTTTGCACAGAGGTTTACCTTCAAGCAACATTCAAACCTTTGGTCAACATATCACCTGATGCAAGGTATGTTGTTGTCTTTCTGTTTCATTTCTAACTGTGTGCAGATTTGATTGTGCTATTTGTAACCGGACATTGTGTTCATTGTGTCCGCAGCCTATTCGATGCAGTGTACACCCTCATCAAAAACAAAATTCACCGCCTGCCTGTCATCGACCCCGTCACAGGGAATGCACTTTATATTCTCACACATAAGAGGATCCTCAAGTTCCTCCAGCTCTTTGTGAGTCCACATGAATCGCTGTCAGTGTGTTGGTGAATGGCTGTTGAGCTCACTTAGCATTTTTATATAAAGTATTGATAATTCCAATAACTTATGCTGGGAGCCTGACCATCTCTAGTCCCACTTTCTCTCTACTGCTGCCCCCTAGTGTTCAATGTGGAAATGACTGGAATTTGCATTTACTTTCATTAGTAACCAGAAGAGTAATGAATGTCCGGTGTGTGTGTGTGTGTGTGTGTGTGTGTGTGTGCGTGTGCGTTCCAGATGTGTGAAATGCCAAAGCCGGCTTTCATGAAGCAGACTCTCGGAGAGCTGGGTATTGGCACATACCATGACATTGCTTTCATCCACCCCGACACACCCATCATCAAAGCACTCAACATCTTTGTGGAGAGAAGAGTGTCTGCTTTGCCTGTGGTGGATGAGTCTGGTTAGTTCACAAACTCAAACATTTAAAGATGTACAGTATATTCTTATGATATAGCAACTATAACCGGTTTTATTATGTTCTTACAGGCAAAGTTGTGGATATTTACTCCAAGTTTGATGTGATTGTAAGTTGCAGTTCCAGCAGTCTTCATTTAATACGAAACGTCTCCGTGATTTGTCTGTTTTCATTAAACGACACATTATTGTTTGTGTAGAACTTGGCTGCTGAGAAGACATACAATAACCTTGACATCACAGTGACCCAGGCTCTGAAACATCGCTCTCAATACTTTGAAGGAGTCGTGAAGTGCCACAAAATGGAAACGCTGGAGACCATTGTGGACAGAATAGTCAAGGCTGAAGTAAGACTTGGTGCACTTCGAATTAACATGAAATACACATTCATGTTGTCACCTAGAAATAACACCAGGACTGATGTTCTCTTATGTTGTTATTAAAACCCGTGTGTGTGATAGGTGCATCGCTTGGTAGTGGTGGACGAGCGCTCCAGCATCGAGGGCATCATCTCCCTCTCGGACATCCTCCAGGCCCTGGTGCTCAGCCCAGCAGGTATAGATGCTCAGCACTGATAGTCCCCAACTTCCCTTCTGTCCCCGGACCCTGAGCTCTCTCCCCACCCCGCCCTCTAACCCTCTCCCAGGTAGGCAACCCGTCAGCTGTAGCTGGCTATGAGGAGCATGGCGCCCGGCATCCTGTTTGCCCCGCTGGATGCCAGTGTTTGCAGCAGTGTGGATTTTTGTGAGAGCCTATCATCCTCTGTGAGGAGAAGAGACATCAAGGACAGGCTGCTGGTTCAAAACCAATTCGCTGTATATTTGAAGGACAAGTCTGTTAGTTTTTTATACATTTTATTAGATTTAAAGATTCATAGTGTGAATGAAGATTAGGAAATGTGTAAAATATACTTGTTGAACATTTAAATTAAACTAAATGAAAAACAGGTTGGCTAGTATATTTGAAGCAGATCAGTGGACTCGTAGTTCAATCGTTTGTTTGGACCAGAGTTGCCACATGGAAAATGTTAAATACGCAGGTTTAACCAATGGATTTACACTGGATGAATATAATACTGGACTGTAAGTTGTTGTTTTCAATATAAAATACCTCAAATTTCTGATTAGTAAAGAGGACAGCTCGTCAAGTCATGTTCATTATCACAACAACCATGTCTGGCTGGAAAGATGCCACGCGAGGAGAGATGTGTGTACAGATAATCCTGATTGTGTCTGGAAAATTAATTCAAATGAGATAGTGTAGACTGATTATAACTAATAAGTGTCACAGAGAGATTAAAGTATCGTACATTTAGCATTAAGTTGTGATTTGTTGTGCTCTGATTCCTCAGGGTTTAAATAAAGGTTGAATTGATTATTGATTGAACATTGTACGAATACGATAATTACCACACATCTGACGACACTGGTTTGGACTTGGAAACTGGATGTTGACATCACGTCAAGCAATGTCATGTTTGGACAGTCAAACAAAACCGCATAAATCAGGAATGCAAGACTGGTTTCAAGCCACCGCACAAAATCCTTTTCAACGATTTATGCTCCGAACGGAAAAGGCAAAGTCCTGCCAATACAGCAAATACAACATATGGATGAGTCTTATCAGGATTGTTTGTTTTGACTTTGTCCTGAGAAGCTGAAGAGCTATAGATTATCCCAACTCTGGCAGGTTTGTAGTTACTAGATTAATGTACATGTGGTAGACTTGCCCTTTGCTAAAAAGACAACCAAACTTAATGTTCTACTGTTCTTCGGGTCACAAATGTTAGATTTGATTGTAAAATAGGTTATTTGTCCTGTTAACAGGTTTCACCTTTTTATATATATTCATGTCTGGTGTTTTTTGGCTTAAATCCGGGTGCATTTTGGCTGCAGCGATCTCTTTTTTTTGATGTGGATGAGTTTTGTATTGATGTGCTTGAAAGCATACGACAGATGCTTGCATCATTTTAATGATTTCGGTGTTTAGAGAGGCTGCTGTGTGTTTGATGTGCAGCTCTATCAGGTCAGCAAAAATCTGCAAAGAAAACATGACATATTAATCAACCTTAAAAGACAAGTTATGTTTTTCAACCCAGGCTTTATTGAAGTGTTAATATCATTTATGTTTGTGTGTAAAACATAAAACTCCAGTTTTGTAAAACTAATCACTTTCTCACTGGGTCTTAACAAACTGGGTCTTAACAAAGTCCAGTGGGGCAGTTGTTCAGGACTTCAAAAAGAATGAGAAATCTTGTTTTTAAAAACGGGAAGCTCAGTTTAGACAAAAATGTTGCAGCTGGGAATTTAGTAGAAAGTCATTAATCCCTGCTAAAAAATACAGTGTCTGGTTAATTTTTAATAAGACACGTAAAAACAAACATTTTACTAAAGTTTGGGTTGAACAGCGGAGAACAAGTCTTTTAAGCCAAACAGTGGATTCGACGATTGTTTCTACCGATCCGTCCTGCTCCTGCTTTCAGTGTATTTATGTGTTTGTTTTTTCTTCTTCATCCTTCAGATGCCTGTAAGGAGGAGAGCCTGACTGAATGAGAAGGAGCATCAGCTGAAGTGGAGACGTGGAGGGAGTACATAAGTTTGAAGGTTGAGGTAGGGAGCAAAAGGCTGAGCAGAGCCAGTCTGAAGGTCCCGGCAGCTGATGCACTATAGAGGCCTGGAAACCAAAGAGTTAGACAGATTAGTGGAGTGGAGTTCCTGCACTGAGGATTAGTTTTCTGAATTTCTTCTTTTGTTTGTTTGAACACTGATCAGATGCACGCACATACAGTATACGGTGTATATACAGACCCACCCTCATTGTCACACACTCACAGAGATGCATTACGGTCACCTGCCTGGGACAGGTGGGTTAAGCAGAGACGGGTTCCAGTGAACGAGGGCTTCGGCGTTTTGGGTTTCGTGGTTAACATGCTGCCGTCATCCGTTGTTTTTAGTCACATTTTGTTATCAGTGTTGAATGTCGTCACCTCCACAGAAAATGTGTCTCCTCAGTGTTTGCGGAAGAAAGATGAACATTCACAGATGCAACTTGTTGAATAGCAAAACTACACTTCGTCTACTGTGGCTACGTGCTAACATGGAGCGAAGATGCCCAGTCTTTATTTGTGCCTTTATTTGCCCTGCCCACACCAGATTCAGACTGACAGTATTGGTGTCCTTTTGACCTTTTGTTGTCAAATGAGTGCAATTATTTGGGAATATGTAGACAAAAAGTAATGTGTAATCGTAAAGTGTAAAGTATATGGCAAATGTTGCCCTTTACTTGTAATACAAAAATAATGTACCTTTCTTGGTTGGTTTGCATTTTTTGTGACAACTTTAAACCCTGTCAGAAGTGTCAAGAATGTTTTGCCAGAACATTTAAACCATTGAAACCCTAAATGAAGCCAAAAATAATTCTGACACAAGAAGCAGCAGTGGTCAGAGGCAAATACAACTGTACATTAAAAAGGATGTATCAGCCATGAACTGCGAGTGAGTACTCACTCATTTTTCATCAGTAGTGATTTATTTTTCATTGATTTATTTTTGTAATGGTATGACAAGATGGACAAAATGTCCTTTTAAACTTTAAAGGCATTTTTCCACGTATTTTCAGTGGTGTCCTGGTTGTCTTGTGAGTGAGACTCTCCACATACAAACAAAACACACAAAACGTACATGGTTATCTCAGCTGCAGCTCGACAGGACTCATCTCCATCTTTGACTGTAAATAGGATCGTTTTCGGGAAACGTGTCACAGAAAGCTTTATTTTTATGAATGTTTCAACATGTTTAAAGAGAATGCAGTTTTAATGTTATTTTTGTAAATATTTTGGTGAGAATGTCCAGTTCAAATAAACTTTCTATCAGATCAACATGTACTGTAAATGTGCAAAGCATGACAAACTACACTTCAGCAGTATGAATGTTCTTTGTTTTACTTTTTCTATTTTTCTGGCTGCAGAAAAATAAATGGACACTGAATGTACTTTAAAGTTGTGTTCCTTTTTTTTGAATATGTAGAGTGGAGTTGTTCCAAAGTGTTTTTACTCAAAATGTTACATATATATATATTTTTAAGGTTTGTGTGACTATGCACTATATATATATAATATAATATAATATAATCTTCAGTCTGTTAGAGGTGGAACTGCACATTGCAGCTAACTGAATACCACCACTGTGGCTGCAAAACAAAAAAAAAACTAAACTAAGGTAACTACCTACTTGGAGTTGGTGTTTGTTTTATCTGTTCCGGGCTTTTTAAAGGAGGTATTAACTCTGGTCCACATTCAAATATAGTAGGAGACAGTCATGGACCTTAACGCTGACTGGCATCCGCTATAAAACAGAAAGAAGAAGAAGAAGAGGAGAAAGACCAGTCTGAGCTAAAGTAGAAATATGGTGGACTCTGACCAGGACAAATATAAAGGGCTCGTTTTGAGGCAGGGGTCAGCGACCTTTAAAAACTAAAGAGTCGGTTTTCACTCGAAAGAGAAAAAAACATCTCTATGTTTTACCACATGGTGGCTACTCTGCGGTAGCGTATTCATGATTATTTGGTTACTTTATTCTAATGGAAATACAAAGTTAATGCAACGTTTGGTGGATTTATGAAATGACACAACTACAATAAAGAAAGCAGTTGAGATTTTTATTATTTTTATTGGGGGGCGCTGTTGCCAAAAATATAAAACTATTCATTGTGCAATGAATGTGTAGGCTTAGAAACTATGAACAAATACAAATTGAATTTGGCTACACATAGGCTTTCCTTTTTTCTTTTTCTTTTTTTTTTACAGATGGACATTGTAAGAATGGCTTTAGGACGACGACAGTAATCGCAACATTTAAGAAATGATAATTAATTTGGTTATGTTCCTCGTGTTTTTCTGACAAAGTCACATGGAGCCAGTGGACTGAGGAGAAAGAGCCACCTCTGACCCCGGAGCCACGGCTTGCAGACCACGGCGTGATTATGCACTAATGAAAACGTAATTAGGAATATTATATTCAGTTTCTGCAATTATATCCTCCTAAATCCCCCTAAACCCTAACATACTTTAAGATAAATGTGTGATCCTGATCCAAGTACATCTCAAAGCAAACTCTACATTATAATTCTGAAGAAATGAACAAATATTTCCATGTGGTTGGACGAGTTTTGTTAAAAAAAACACACACACGCACAATAAAGTCGAGAAGATGTCCGTGCTAGCGACAAATACACCCCAGATTTAGGCATCGATGCTTGATTTCTTGCTGGCGAAGTCTGACACAGTGGTTTGTTAAGGAAACTGAACTAGGTTTATGATGGAGGGTTTCAAATACTAGATTGCGTTGGTTTAATGACTGGCATTTATTTAGTGACACTGTTTGTCTTGGTTTATCTCTCTCGTGCGGCGTGAAATTCAGATGCTCAGCTTCTACTTTTCACATGTAATGCCGTCCAGCAGCGGCTGAGCAGTCCTCACCAAAAGCAGTAAGCTGTTGAGCTTTCAGCCCCGGAGCCTTTTCTCTTCATGGCATGCTGCCCTGAGGATATTTCAGAGCAGGGATAGGCAACCATGTGCCACAGAGTGCCGAGAAAAGGCTGGTTTTTATTTCAGCTGAACACTACAGCAGCTGATAGACTCTATATTTGATCTGCTTAGTGAAATCAGCTGCCGTTTCCTGCGGTTGAAATGATTATCCTCAGCCCTCTTGGCTCCTCATGAAGCCGCTCTGGTGCTTCAGACCCCGTTGAGGCGTTCGAGGTGAACGTGTGGGTAGCAACCACAAGGTGACACTGTAGTACACCGGTTAAAGAGTGCGAGGCTTTAGCCAAAAGCAGTTTCTACGGTTGATCGCATCATGGAGTAATAAGTAACGACCCCTTTCTCATTGAATATTTACATTTCAGTAAGAGATGAATCCTTTCTGAGCGGCTCCTTTTGATCTCTTAGGGGAAAATGCAAGATTTCAGCAGGAAGTTTTTAATGCAGAAAAGGTTGCCTTTAAATGAGGCAAAGGTACCATGAGTGGATCTGATGGACTTCCAAATGAGGTCTAAAACTGGACCAGACTTACTCCAGACAATCTGCTTTGATCTCCCAATCTCCCCTGTGATACCCAGCGCTGGGAAAGCCTCCTCTACACCTTGTAGCCCTAAAGCAGAAGAGGCAGGAGGGCTTCACTATCCACCCCCCCACCCACCAC
>JAPQRN010000010.1:12115235-12138492 GCA_037367275.1 Coranthus polyacanthus
CCCGCTCCTGTTCCCACTGCCCATCTTTCTCTTTCTTTACACACATACACATTCACCATCACACCCACACTGGACTCTCTTTTGAAAGTCTAGAGCCTGATTTAAAATTCCTCTTCAGAGCGTGTCATGCATTTTATATGCATGGCGAGTGAGAGAGAGAGAGAGGAGGGATTGCGTGGGGCTCTAGCCCAAATGAACTTCCCTCCGCTGTTGGTCTCCTCAGGGATATATCTATACACACACACACACACACTCACACTCGCACTCTCACACTCACACACACTACCACTTATTTTTACTGCTCTCTCTTCATTTTCTCGCACCCCCTCAACTCTTTCAACATTAGTTTTACTGCATCATGCTTTTCACAAATTTCACTGAGCAGCAAGAGTGCCGTAGCCTTTGAAGAGAAGTGTGATCAGAACAGAGGCAGGGGGTGTAAAAACCTGGCCGCGGGGCATTTGGGTTTTTGCACTCATGTTTAGCAGTGTATGGAGCAGAAGACAGAGGCTGACAAGTGCAGTGTTTGGGGACAGCTTTGATGTCTGATGGGGCGCGGCTGCTGTTTCTGCGCAGTCCTTCAGACGGAGACTGTCACGTCGACGCGAGCGGGCCTCCCTAGACTGTACATGGATAACAGATAATCAAAAGAGCACTGTTGATACACTGCACTCTACCTAAACATCTCTTATTCTCTTTCAGTTGCGCTCAGAACCCAGAGACGAGGCGAGGAATCGATAAGAAAACAGACGCGGCAAGAACTTGGACTGCGGTTGCTTGAGAAATCTGGTTTATTAGGAACAATATGATCCCGCTAGCTTATCGTGGATATAGCAGTAAACAACAGAAACACGATTCACTTTTTTTTTTTTTTTAAGTGCTACAAGTTTGCGATTATAGACATAAAACAGTACAGCAACCATAGTGCCTACATTCATATATGCACAGAGAATATAAAAATTACAGTATATTGCTGTTAAACTGTCCTACACCCGCTCATAAATCACCCTCTCACATGTACATCAGTGGAACATCGCACAGCATGAGTTGCTATGAAGAGACTGGGCGGTTTTATATTGATAACTGAGACAAGGTTTAGGTCTGGCAGGTCAACATTTTACAGATAAGCAATGTGTTATCATCGGAGCACAAAGTTGACTAAAGTTAAGCTGATATAGTACAGTAACACTAGACAAACCCTCCACAGAGAGATCACAAAACCTCACCGGACACTCGGCGAGGTCAAAGTGAACAACATGTATTCTCATTAAGCTACTTTTTATTTTTTAAATTAATGATTAATACAAGTTAACTTTGGTTTCCAGCTCTCTAGGACTATACTGTAAAATTGTGGCAGTTTTAAGCTGTTAAGTAAAAGTTAAATCGACAGTAGAGCAGCCTTAAGCCAAAATTAATACGACACAGAAATTCACTTTCAAAACATCTTCCTTGTTACAATAGCAGCCAGAAAATAATGTAGTTACAGTGTGATTCCATAGGAGAGAAACAAGTGAAAAAAAGCTGATTCTTTTGTAAAATCAGAGTACTGTTAAAAAATCTGTGATCTGGTACCTCTCAATAAATAGAAAACGCAAGTCCTTTGTTGTAATTTTATCTCCTATCCTATTCTGTTATAAATATGGTTACACATAGTGAATATTCTTTGTGTGAAGACACCATCTTTCATCCATGCAAAGAAGGTTTTTCATGACAGAGGGGGTGGAGAAAAAAGAAAAAAAAAAAAATCACTTTTCCCATCATCAACTTAAAAAGTGTACAAGAAAATATTTTGGAACTGTTCCCAAATTTTCTGTCAGACTGTAACGCAAGACGGACATCAATAAAACAGGCTGAAAAGAACGAAATCAATGTTGCATTTGCAGACTGAACGCACAGCAGCTGGAGAGAAGGGACGTCTCAGGTTCCGGCACACGGGACGCACAGGCTGCTCCGAAACCCTGCTGCCGTCGCTCTTCCAGACTACGTCTCAGACTACGTCTCAGACTACGTCGACAACTGTCTTTGTCACGGTGGATTCTAGCGTCGCCCAGTCGCTGCAGGGCCCTCGGAGTGAGGATGCATGTTGACAGCTCTGAAACCTGGGTGAGCCCAAACAATCTGACCACAAATGGACAAAGTGAAAAGTAATGAAACTGCAACAGAGGTAGAAAATAGAAAAGACCTGACAGCTCTTAGAATTGCTGGATGTGCTAATAATGATGTTGTTTTTTTTTTTTTTTTAGTTTCCACAGGAATAATTTAGCAGAGGAACGATCCTGTTCGCTTCGCCTGAGGAATGCTGATTTAAAATCTTAGTTGCCGGGGCCTACTCCCTTTTTTTTTTTTTTTTTTTTTTTTAATGCTAAATGAAATGTTTTTTACTTCTACCTCACTCTTTTGTGCTGTGCTCAACAGTTCTCTCAGGATATTCATCAGCATATGACATTTTTCTGCAACAGCAGGCGCCTTCAGCTAGTGTGCATGTTATTCTCTCCGTGAAAGTTTTCATTCTTTTCTTCTTCTGTGGTGAAGCCACAGGATTGAGAGTTTGGTGTGCGGCAAAAAAAATTTCAACCAACTTTGGAAAGCTCCTTGAAAAAATCCCAATGAAGGAGCTTTCAACAAAATCGACAAAAGAGCTCAGCAAAGCTCAGTCCTTCTCTAGACCTTCCTCTGTTAAAGGCCAGGGAGAGTATAATGGTGCTGTGTGTTCGGAGTTCATCAGAGCTGTCTGAGGAGTGAAAGCAGTAGACACACACGGTGCTGGTTGTCGTAAGCCGTTTCCATTATACATTCTGAGCAGCTGTTATGTGAAGGAAGTCCTTTGAAGGACGGCTGGGGGGGGCGACTGGAGTCCACAGTTCAAACGGGGTTCTTCACCCTAACAAGCAGGGGCGGGGCAGTGGCCGCTTCCTCTCTCCAGTGAGGGGCGTCATCGTCATTGTCCCTGCACTGCCATCATCAAGCCCTCCACAAACAGAGGTCCCGCATGAGCCCTGCTGACACATGCAACGTCTACACTAACACTCAACGTTCATGCTATAACTAGTACAGAACAGGCAGGAATAAAGAAAAGCAAAAAAAAAAGATGCATGCCACTGATCCCTCCTTTCTCCTCAGTTGTACTCCGCTTAGTGTGATTACATCTAAACCGCCTGTTTGCAAGCCGTCCTTTTCTCGACATGGGCTCCGACTCTGTTTCCTTCAGTTGTTTTGATTTGTGTCTGTTTTGACGTGGATGGGGCCAAGAGGGGGGAGCTTCTAAGAGGAGGCTTTGAAGAGAGCCAGATTCGGAAGAGTCTGAAGGTTGTCTCTGAGGGTCAGGGGCGTCTTTAAAGGAAAAAAGAAGAGGCACCAGGAGGAGGAGGGTGAGAAGAAAAGTTGGACTAATAGAAAAAGGATTCATTCACTTCTGTGTAAGGTACGCTCCGATGGTGAGGCTCGCCGCTCCGAGTGCAGCCAGACCGAAGACCGTCTTGATGGAGGGCCAGGAGCAACTGAAGACGGAGTCCCTCTGTCTGTCATACAGCTCCACAAAGGCATCCTGGGAAAGACAGAGAGAGACAGACACGGATTACATTGTCTGTGTTTCCATTTTTTAAGTCCCTTAATAGAAAACGTTTTGACCTCCAAACATTTTCTCCTATGAACACGTAGATGTGTAAAAAAAAAATTTTTTTAAAAAGGGTTGATAATATTCCAAATCAGATGGCAGCTATGATTACTCAAACAGAAATAAATAGCATATCTGGGACAACACTTGGGTATTTCAGGCAGAAGAACAGTGTAAACGGCGCATACTTAAAATAACCTATGGCGCTTATGTTCGTTAGATGAAAGGAAATTGCTCATCAACGTGTTTTCGACCATGAGAGAAACAATCTGTGTTGGTGCACAAGAATTAGGGATAAAAAAAAACAAACAGATTCTTATTTACCTTGTTGGTATTGTTTTTCTTGCCAAGATTTTAGAATACAATTTCATTTCATTTCATTTGAAGTGATTACAGCTCTAAACGAACAGGATATTGTCTCTGGAAACAATTATTACTTTTTTTTGGGAAGATATTAGTCGCAATAAAATCTGTTTACTGACACAGTATCTGTGGAACAACATACAGAGTAGTGGTTCAAAGTACCGAGAAAATGTAGTTCAACTCCATTTTTGCAGAAATCTAAGAGGCAGATATCTCAAAATCTCCACAAATAAAACCAAAAAAAAAACCTCAGAAAAGATAGGTATCACCAAAGATAACTGAGAATTCTTTTTTGTAATTTGGTTGAACTGACCCTTTAAGATGTAAATCCCTTTGGCCGCCACCACATATGGGTGGAAATAGAGTGCTATTACACCCATGCTGCAGGCAGATCCATTACAATTTATCATCTCTCACACCCTCCTACACTGAACCTCAGACGCCCCTCAAAAGCATCACACCCAGAAACAAGCACTAAACAAACATGGGCTCGTCCCCAACCTCACATCAACGGAGTGTTTTCTCTTGCACGCGCTCAAGCATAAATATTGTCTATTAATGTCACTTGCTTTCTGCTCCTCAGAGGAGTTTAAAAAGAGGTCTGGTGCAAATTGAGAATGCGTGTGGACATAAAGTCTGTGGAGCGAATACCGCAGTTGTGTGTTTCATATGAGGAGACACAGACATCTGCTCACGAGCAGTGACAGCGGGAACAGCTGGACAGGAAGTCATGGTGCTAAACTCCCCGCGCTCCCACATAGAAGACAAGAAGTCTGTCTTGAACCAAACTAGAAGAAAGTGCCTTTTTTTTATAGAGGATTAAAGTAGGATATATCAGCAGTTTCCTTTGAAAAATCGGCTCCTTTGTTACGAGGCTAACCACATTTGTAGCAGCGTTGTGAAGCTGTGCATCTGAGCTCCTTTGATGCCAGTGTTTTAGCTGTAACCTGACTTGTCTGTGAACAACGGTGAATTGTTAAGTTTAATTCACTGCAACATTATTCTATCAGTTCCCATGTGATTTATCATTATTCTATTTTAATTTTACTCTGCTTTTCCTCACAATTCAGTTTCTTGTGTAACTGAATTGTGAGCTTTATTTGACCTTGATTCGAGGCAAATGTAGGTCGATATTAAAGGGTCGCGTTTTAATATCATTTTTCCATTTACCAAACAAAAGCCCACACAAGAATACAAAAAAGGGGTGTCTATTCTCAAGGGCCGCGGGGAGACAAAATGATTTCCTGTTTCCCTCTACTCCCTTCCCGTCCCGTGGCATTCCTGAGGCTGGGGGCCAGTCGGTGACACAGAGGAAGAATCAGCAGTTCCTTCCCCCAGTTTAGGCCCTGTGGTGTCAAAACACACTGCACTTCTAAATCAGCTGGCAATATATTTAACCACATGGCATTTCCTTTGTTTGCATCTGAGGGTTTTTAATTATCCGGGGCTGAAAAATGGCAAACACAACGTCCTGATAGCTTGATTTTGGAGAGCTCTGAATAAACCTTTCATCGATGATACCGCTCTCCAGGATTTAGGTATTAATTAGAGAACAAGCTCTTTGGACAGATCTCCAGCGGGGAGGAATGTGTGTTCCTTGGCATAAACACTCCTGTCTTTTTTTTTTTTTTTTTTTTCTCCACCTACTCCTGGAAAATAACAGTTTGCTGAGGCAACAACACATCAGGCACTGAGTCCGACAGCAAATGCATGTGACTGACCGCTAGCAAAGCCTTGACAAAATGGCAAACTCATGATGCGTGTCCTCAATACGCGCCAGACATTCGGCACAGATTATCATCTATTTAAGTCTGAAACAAAAGAGGGCCAATTACGGTAAGAGGTTCGTAAGAGTCGTGATGGATGTTTAAAAGAATCCCACAAGGGCATGGACGGTAATAACTCCAGACTGAGTCAGGGGAGAGCTGGGAAGCAGAGATAGAGGAGGACGGAGGGGAGGAGGGGGGGGGGGTGTCAGGTGGATATCATGAGACTGAGGCATGCGCTCATGCTCCACTTCAGCTCCTGGAACTTTTTCACCCACACGTTAGCAAGCAGTGCTGCCACAGCCATGTGAGTAGTGTGAAAAACAAGCCTTGGCACTTTCTATTTTTTCCCCCCTTCTTCCCTCTCACACTCTCTCTCTCTCTCTCTCTCTTTTACCTACCTGTCATTCTGAAAAGCTCAGCCTTTGAAGGCGATAATAATGAGCAGCTGGCAAGAGAGGACACAGAAAGTTGACGGGGACAGGAAAGGACAAAACATCTGCATTCATCGCATCAACAAAAGACCCTATAATCCTCAAAAACTCATCTTTGCCCTGCAGCAAACCATCTGCCATCGACAGCAGGTGTGCATCTGGGAAATAAAGTCGTGGCTGCGCGTCTCTACAGTATTCACTTTTTGGATCAATGGCTTTCAAAAGGTCACAGCAGCCCTACAGAAGCCAATAATCCAGTGGGGAGAGGCCTGTTACTGTTCTAGCCAGGTTTACACACACGCTTTCCTTCATTTTTTACAGCACACAATGAATCCCTTGGAGAGTCACATACAGAGGACTCTGTAAAGAAGTTAAGGACTTGAGAGGAGTCCATACTCAGCCATGGGGTGGCAACCTGCTGCCTGAGTGTCATGGTTACCCTGGCTGGAAGCTGCACACATGATTTGCTTTTCCCACCAGCGGGAGACAGCCTGTCCTCGACCTCTGATTTGTTTTTCACATGATTTAGACCTCTGGGTTTTGCTCAGTGTCTTTCTTTCTCATGGACACAAAGAGATTTTACACTGTTGTCTTCCTCGGATTGGCCTTACGCTATCTTAAGGCCAACAGGAAATACCAAAACATTTGCCAGTTCCTTTGGGTATCCCCCCACTTTTGGGAATGATGCCTCCTCTTGTGTGGAAGATAATGAGTCATCTTGCGCGCTTGGCTAGATCCGCTGAAACCCCAAGCGCTGCATTGCCAAAACAGAAAAATGATTAGGCAGTCATCTCTGTTTTGGGACGTTTCTGTGGGTAATTGCAGGCGGGCTGAGACTGCGAGAAAGGGATGTGGGTTAAAGTTCAACTTGTAATTAAAGTGCCTGTTGTGGCTTTGCTGCTATATTCACCTCTGAACCGAGCATCTCCCCACGCTCTGTTTATATCTTAAGCGTTCACATAACATACTATAATATTGCATACGCTGCTGCCGCCCCTCTTTGATTTTCTAATGAGCATCTTGCAGGCGTCTTCTGAGCTAATTAAAGTCAAACAAAACTCCCATTTCAGAAGCCAAGGGGGACTAAAAAAAAAATGCAGGGAAAGCATTTAAGTCCCTTGTAATGGACCTGTTTTGATGCAAAAATACACTTACGTCTCTCTGTGTACTGTGTGTATAGTGTAAACTTATGTATGATGTGATATGTACTTATGAGTGCAAAAAAAAAAAAAAAAAAGCTCTGCAAACAAGACAGCAACCTCTCGTCTGGCAGCAAGGTCAGGTTCGATCTAGTCTCTGGAGTGTCATCCGCTGACCAGCCTGGTGAAAATGAGATGACGGAGGAGTTTGTCGCGGTACTCATTACCCAGTGAATCCCCCTGTGTCAGCACTGCCAAACAGCTTGGAGCTGAGGACACTGAGCCCTTTACCGCACTGTGGCAATACTGCAATACTTGGAAACAACAACCACAGCAGCCTTAGTGATGACAAAAGAGACGGAACATTACAACTTGAGGGGGAAAAAAAAGTCCAATCGATAAACTTTTAGTCAAGTACGCCAACATATTAAAGTTCAATCAGTTGATTGAGAATATAATTGGAAATAAAAAGTAATCGATAGTAGCCATAAATGAAACCAAACAATTAAACAAAGCACACTAATTCCAACAGGAAGCCCGTGTTGTCCATCAGTTTAAAGCTTCATCAATGTTTTTCATGTCATCCTTTCAACGTTGTAATGCAATTGGTCTGAGAGGAAACGAGACTTCCGCACCTCGTCGTGGCTCCGTTTTCAAGCTTTAGAAAATTTAACCCACAGTAGAAGATTTTCTCTTAGGTAGTAATGACCAACTGGTGTCAAGAATCCATAAGATGCGTGTCTTACTGCTCACAAAAGCGACATGGAAGCTCATCAAACTGGTATTTTAGCTTCACTTTTCTATAGCGTTATGGAATAATGCCATTGTGTCGCCCAGTTTTATATTCACGCTGAGGACAGAGAGGAAACAGCTGCAGGAGGACGGTGAGCATTCTCAAATTATAGTGTGTTTTTTCCCTGATGCCTACCGTAGCTTTAATTGGGGACATTATTTTTCGAAATGAAAGGACATTTGGCCGCTGCTTCTGCAAGTATCTTTTATTTTCATTGCTTCATTGACATTCGACATCCTTTAAAAATGTCAGACCTTGTAAATACTCCTATAAATTCATCCAAGGAATTAACAGCTTTTTAAATGGCCAGGCAATAAAGAGTAATATTAGTGGCTCTCTAATAAATAAAAGCAGAAAGCAGGTCCTGACTTGGAACAAAAGAAATAAGGAAACCTTTTTAATTAGCTTCCACTACAGTGTCATTGAAAGCTCAGGTTTCATGCTTGGTAGTGCATTTCCAGCCGTCATTACATCGAGCCCGACTGTAAAGCCAGAAACAAATTTGACGTCGGCTGCTACACTAAAGGCTCATAAATATTCAAATGTACGTCAGCAGCAGCAGCAGCAGCATTTGTGTGTTTACAAAACAGCGCGCTCTCCCATGGGAGTGAGTCCGCTCCGCTGGAACATGAAACGCGATCGCCAGTAAATCACCCACACTCCTCATGACAGTCTGCGCTTTTTTATTGTCTCCATTATTCATTGTCTAAACCACCAGATAAATGAGAACTGTAACTTTACACAGGAGACTTTGGTTTCTTTGGAGATGAATAACGCTTCAGTAAACTTCATTTTATCCCATCAAGGAGGCAGGAGGGGAGAAGCACTGAACTCAAACCCTCCAATTTATGTGAGCTTTCCAGGAGTAAAAGCAGATTTTCAATTGAAAAACATTAAGTTAACCTTGACTGAGCTGTTATGTGATCTTTGCGGGCTCTTTATTCTCGTTGAGCCCATTGATTTTTATTGAACAGCTTTGATCCGACGTGAAATGACCTTGCTGGCTCAGAGGGGTGAAAGCGAGTGGATGGTTGGTGTGTTTGCTCTCCCGTCAACTGCTCTCCTCATGCAGTCCTGGTTTGCACCTTACTGAGATTTTACAATCAGTCACCTCTGCGTGCAGAGCAGAGAAACATGAAAGCAAGAGGAGAATCACAGATCTTTTATCCATTTTATTGTAAATCAGGCAACCTCTGCAACTCAGTTCATCCGTTTTTTTTTTCTTTCTTTCATTCTTTCAACCAAGCCAGTCCCGCAATTCTGGTCTTGAAACATTTTTTCAGCCTCGACAATTGATGCAAAAACCCTGCACAATTGCCAAAACCAGACACAATTGCTTCCTCAAATAGATACAATGCACTAAAATGGGATATCTGCCTGGTCTGAGGATGTCTGCTCTGAGCCCATCCGGTGCTAAGCCGGGGAGGAAGTGACAAGAGTCCACCAGGACAGGAGTGACATGACTGCTGTGCTGCTATAAATATCAAGAGTCTTCAGTTCGGCTCCTGGTTCAGGGCTCCCCAACCTAATAAAACAACTCTCATCTCCGCTGCTCAGCCCATTTAAAAGGCCACTGATGACGTGCAAGATGAGAGCGCAGAATGGAATAGGGCCGCTGAGTCATCATCCACACTTGTACAGGCTGGCGTGTTTGGAGTGCATTAAACCTGACTTGAGTGGCTTTCCAGTAAAGACAGGATGTCTGCCACATGGGTGTCTAATAGCTCTCTCCAAGGAAGCCATGCACAGAACGTCGAGTGTTCAAGTGATGTGTTTGTGGCTTACAAATTCCACGTAAGCGGTGTGAAAACCAATAAACGGCGGTGCTTTTACTGAAATAACCCTGGGAAACTCTCCATTCTGCATTGTTTTGTTCGTTTAGTGACTCAAGAATGCAAAGAGCCACTTAATAAATGTAAATGGTGCGTGTGGCATTTAAAAGGAGGACAAAAAAGACTAAGCTTTGTTTCATTTTCAAACTGCAGGCAGAGTAATGATTAGACACTTGAGTCAAACTTCCACATTAAAAACTATTGTTTATTTTTTTTCTCCTCTGCTTGAAATCCGTCCTGGATTGCTGTGTACAGGAAAACAAGGGAGCTTGAGCACCCTTATGGTTGAGCTGCTGTGCTTGATTGGTTTAGATAGAAAACTCCGATAGAGACCGTGGGAACCAGTAGATTCCCAGGTGGCCTGTTGCTGCTCCTGTGACAAACAGAGCCCGTGGGAGAGGCTCATTTCCTGTGACAGGGGCGGCATGCTGCTTCAGGCTTTAAAAGTCATATCCACTGACCCCTTAAGACCTAGAGACCACACAACTGCCATCTCAAGCGGCGATTCCAGTAGGGCTGAAAACAGACCGACTGATCTGAGCCAAAAAATGACTACTGTATACGGAGTAATGAATGGTGATGTGTGGGAACTCTATCTGCAGTTGTAAAGGCATGCGGAGGCTGATTGTTCTGAGCTTACCCAAGAAATGAAGTCATTTGGATTGTCTTGAAATGATGCATTCAGTTTGTTTTTTTTTCCGTTGTTGTGATTTTATGTGCTTACGCCTGAGCTTTTTGTTGAAAGGCCCTGATGTAACAGTATTACACAGTCCTGATGTTCAAAAGAAGCTTCTCAGACTGCAGTGACGGGGTAAGTCTTAGTGAAAGACCTCAACTGTTCAGTTAGAGTTAAGTCACTTCCTGCGCCAGACGCTGTGGGGATGACATCACCGTCTGCTTTGAGACGATGGCTTCTTTATGGTAGAGCCAAGTATGGTTAAATCACAGTCTGTGTGGGTAACTAGGGAAAGACTAGAGGCAAGCCAAACATGTAGTCATACTAATACCGTGAAGAAAGGGGAGGGGGAGCAGCAGGAGAGAGCTACAGTTGGTTAGACACTGTAACTAAGAGATTTGTATTTGTTTTGAACATTAAGTGACATCTAAATCTTAGCCCCAAGTCTGAAGAAACCAAACCATAACAAAATAGAAAGTTTTATGTTCGTAAAAAGCAAAATGTTGTGATTTTCCCTTTGATGAAACTCCAACTTAACCCCTGTAATTTAAGAAGCAGTGCCAAACATGTTGAGTGTAATACCATCTAATAGAGAATTAAATATTTCAGCGGAGGAGAAAGTATTAGAACATCAAAGCCATACGCTCACAGAGTCTCCCGTTTCATACAGGAGAGGCCTTGTAAAGCTGGCCGCTAAATGAAAGCTTGTCAGTTTTGGCAACACAATACAGAAGCAGTTTACGTGATTGGAGTACGTGAGGCCAGGTTTCAGGTTTCGCAGTGTTCTCCGTGTACCCATGTAAATGAGAGAGGCCATAGTCTAGGACAGGGCACGCTGCTAGCAAAGCAGAGCAGAGAAGAGCCACGCAGGCACACCGACGATCTCCGATAAAAGTCAGAGAAAACAATCATCTGCTTGAGGTGCAGCTCCCTGAGCAACACCTTTGAAGTGGCAAGAAGAGGAGCACAGTGACACATTTCCACAAAGTCCCAGTCAAGGCAGTTCTCATTTATCTGCATTTTTTTTTAATCACATGTGAAGACAAAACCCCAATACAGGAAGGGATGCAGCTTTCTCATAGGCTGGGGCCTGAAATTGTGAAATGTGTGACCAAACTTCTCCATCCTGCCTGGAGCATGAGGTCAGTTTGAAAAGAGGAGGAAGGAGGAAGCAATCATTCTTACACAATCCAACTTCCGATTGAGAAATCGGAGTATATATCCACAGCCAGCAGTATGTTGGAGTGTCAGCTTTATGAAAACCAACTCTGACGTTCTACTCCGAGAACCCCCCACCCCCCTCTTCCTCCTCCTCCTCCTCTTTCCCCCTCCCCTTTCCCTTTACAGGCTCAGAATACTGGGGAAAAAGTTCAGTGACCTCTCTCAGGCAACCAGCTGATTTTCATCCAGGCTGGGGGAGAGCAGAGGAATGAGAGGAATGCATTGATGTGCAGAAACAAACAACTGCACTGTGTCCTTGAGAGGCCTTATATGAGGAAGAATGAACCTCAGCATACCCGAGCTGACTCCATAGAGCAGGGCTACAGCACGCACTCACATTATGTCATAAAAAAATGACTGCGACTAAATCCTTTACAGTAACGCACTGACATTTTAATGTATTAAAGTTTAACAAGCTAGGGTGGACACAACTTCCTTTGTTCCTTCAAACCTTGTTCTTTTACCCTTTCATTAGTCTGAGTTCAGTGTGAGACCTTGGAGAGAGCTACGTCGACTAGCATGTTTTAAAAGACCGATTGTTTGAACTGTTTTGGCTCACTCGGAGCTGTGTGACCTTCCCTGTCTGTCTGTACACATAGACATAAAGCGAAACAAGCACAGCCTACCTGATGAATGATAATAAGTTGCCTATTGTAACTTTGAAGGTCTGGTGTGAAAATGTGCAGAAAACTAATAAGGAGTGTGTCTGTTTCATAATGGAAAAAGGTTTTGGGTGTTTTCCCCCAGGAATAACCCATGGAAAATGTCATTAGTGACATTCAGTACCTGCCTGTTGTGAGCTGAGCAGCCTTGGCGCCTGAAATTGCACGAGAAAGTGTACGCCGAGGACAAGAATATGGTGCTTCAGATAGAGACTTGTGTTCAGGACTGAGGGAAATGTTCTCTTTTTACATTTAGATTTTGTGCTATGTAATGCCATGTGGACGTTTCACGAGTACATCACTCTGTTTTCTTGTCAGCAGTTGTATCAGCTGAGAATCAGATGATTGTTGAGTCAGATGACTTTAACGGGCAACTTTATCTAAGTTTGCTCTGTAGATTTCTATGGAATAAGCTACTCTATACTTCTCCCACTTTCTATTTGACCACATGAACTCAAGTTACCTCACGTCATTTGCTCTACTGCCTCTATTTTGCTTTAGGTCTATCCATCCTGGTGACCTAATCAGACATCCGTCATTTCTTTTTCCAGTCTCGACCAGTTTGCGGCCCATGTGGCAGTCAGAAGGTTGACCTGCCTCTTTAAAGCATCCTCTGCTTGGCTTTCCATCCCTTGTCCTCATATTCGACCCTGTTAGCCTCACCTTCTGATCACTGATCAAAGAGAGCTTGTGAAGTGCATTCATTTCGCTCGGGAATATTTTAACCCCCTGCTCTCCCTGAAGTCGAGAAATGTGAACTCACACTTATTCAAAGCAAGAGACAGTGAAGGTCAGAGGGTCTGAGCGGCTGGTCGCAAATCGACTGGGTGGTATCAGAAAATGAGTTTGCAAAGACAGCTGATAATCTGGACACAGTTACAATCAAATGTCTTTTCACATTAAAATACTGCATTACTGTTGATTAAGAAGAGAGAAAATTGATACTCATTGGGTTCTTTCTTCTTTTTTTTTTTTTTACAGCCTTTTCAACACCAAGTGCTATAAAATGTGAAAGATAAACGAGGCACTTTATAGGTCAATTTGCAGAGTTGATTAAACTGGTGGTTAGATTTGCCAACACGGGCTTCGTCTAGACGTAGCATAGCTACTACTACCCCTCTATAAAACATAACGGCGCCTCACATAACTGAATCCAGACATCATGAAAGATTTCTGACAATATGACAGCATCCTTCAATTAACACATTACAATATTGTCAAAAAAATGCCTAAAAAATATATATATCTAAGAAGAAAAGAAATCAAAGTCAGTTCACCTGTTTTCAGTTCTCCCCATTTTCTTTTGAAGTGTCTGTCATTATTTGAAGTTGTAATGACAGCCCAACAACTAATTAAAGGCAGCGGCTTCAGAGTAGACCCAGTGAAATTGATGTAATATAACACCGTGGCAATGCTTGATATGCCCTTGCTGGCGTGATATTCCATTTAGAGGTAGCATGCAGTAGCAGTCCTCTGAAAGCAGTGAGGGTTTTCTGACAGTCTGTTCATGACAGCAAGCTGAAAGAATCTGGCCGTAGGTATTGGAGAGCAGAAGAGTTCACAAGTTTAGCTGATCGCCGCCCTCAATCACTGCAACCAGCGCCAGAGCTCTCCTGGCAAGCTTTTATCTTCCCAGCATCAGGGGTGTGTCATTTTCTCTGTGCTTCAAACCTAATCAGTCGCCATCAAAGGTGACCACCAACAGGGTGGTGCTGTGTGAGCTTCACCACGAGTGAGAGCTCCTGGTTGTACACGCTCCAGCCGAAAGCAGTCAGCAAAAAAAAAAAGCGCCGGAAGATTGATCCAGCCAAGGCCGTTCCACAGAGACACATTCTGCTTCAGCGTGAATTTCAGTGCCTCGCATGCATATACAATTTGACATTTACACCAACTGCTTCGCTGCGTTAATTGAGTCTGTGCTTAGAGATACCGACACAAACCATCGGAAATGCTCAATCAATACAACATAGTCAGCGTGATATCTGAGCAGTGGCTGACCTCACTCAGCTTCTCCTGAAACAGATCAGATTTCCGCAGAGCTATTTGCTCTGCTGCCAAAAATCACATTGGGAAAGGGGAGGGCAGAGAATTATTTACCCCAGACCTCCATGGACGAGGCAAAGAAATCTATTTACCATTATCTGGCTGTTGTCATTTTTTGGGAGAGCATGTACTCAGCATTTCAGAAAAGAGCCAATAATGGCATGCTGTTTGTTAATGGTCAATGCTGTGGCCAGTTGCACTGGGAAATCCCAGGAGAGATGGCAGCGGTGTGTGTCTGTGTGTGCACTGCATGTGTGTGTTGCGGCTGAATGGCACAGCTAACAGGAAGCGAGGCACCCCGGGGCCATCTGCTCCCTGCCATGGCTCACATGTCACCCTGTGACAACACAGCATTATTGATTCACACTATCATATCCGCTTCTGTGTGTACACGCTGATGCGCCACAGTATATGTGTGTGTGCATATGTGAGTGTGTACACAGCCATTTTGTGGACAGCAAATAATTGATTTCCACTGGTACATCCGCTTCTGTGTTTGCCTGCCTGTGTGAGTAGGAGCTCTATAAACCTTAATGCTTGAGTTCAGTTAACCCACATCATAAATACAAATTGTCCCTCTTACTGTACACTGTGGTACAAGTACATTCAATCAAGTACTGTACTCAAGTGTACTTAACAGTACTTACAGTTTTAATGTTTTTGTAACTAACTTGAGTATTTCTAAAATTTCCACTTTACTACATTTCTAAAGTAATGTTGTACTTGACAATGTTTGACAGATATAAAAAGATATAAAATACAAATAATACAATACATACCAGCATTTCTGCATGGGTATTCTTATTTTATGACGGCTACTTCAAGTACATTCTGCTCTTAATTATAGTATAATATAGTATAATGTCCTATAGTAGGCCTAGACTATACTGTAGTGTATGGTACGCATAGTAGTCACCTTAATAGTGTTGTATAGTATAGTGTATTACAGCATATTACAGTCGACCTAAATATAGAATGTATCCCAATCATCTGGACGCCCTAGAATGTGTTGCTTTTTCTTATAAGCGATGGTTGCATGTCGACTTTTCTTCAGTAGAAAATAGTATTAGTAGAATGATAAGGAGGTTAATCATAAAAGTAAAAGCAAAAATCCCCCCCCCCCCCCTAAAATAGTTTGCACTGACATCTACATGACTCGAAAATGCTGCAGAAAGAATCTGGGTGAACTGACCCTTTGAGAGGCATTTAGCTCACGTTAGCCATGCAACAGGCTCCTCTCTCTTTGTGAACAAGAAAGTGATTTAAGAGATGCTCCTGGCTGCATCTCAAACAGCGATAGCCATTGTTGCTCTAGATATTAATTGAGAATATCAAATCTCTTTTAAAAAAAACCCTTTTGGGGGTTTGTCCCAAAAATATCTACAGAAGCCAGACAATGGGAGGAACCATTTAACCTTGCCCTATATTGATATGCTATGTTTGCAAGGGTGTGCCCGGTGGCAAAGTCAACTAGTGTCTCAGTAGGCTTCTCATTATCCAGCTCCCGCCACGACAGGAAAGGTGGAAAACTCTTTCATCTGTCATCTCAAATAGATCATTAGGATGTTTTTTTCCCATGTAGATTGGCAGTTAGTTTGTGACGTGAATTCAGTGTTAGCACAGAAGCAAACAGGGCAGGGATTTATGCGTAACATGACAATTAAAGGACCACACGGGAGCAGTGATGGTAACACTTCTATATTTAGAGGCCTCTCACATGTCTCTGCATTTTTCAGGGATCTGCAGCGTTACCTGACACTGAAAGTCAGGTCTCAGGGTATTAGTGTGTTGTTTGTGTGTCGTTCCACGCATGAAGCGTTTTGGCACGTGTATGTCTGTGAATGACTGCGTCTGTGTTTGGTGAGGTAAGAGACGGACAGAAATAAAGAGGTGGAAAAGGGGAAAAAAGAGGAGCCAAGCTCTCGACTGCAGCACAGACAGCCTATGGGCTTCTTCTTGAGGGACATCCATTTAGTGTCCGAGTTTATCTGCTCCATATATTATTCATCGGTGTGTGTTCCGACTGGGATGGGAGTGCTTTTAAACAGCTCAGGCACGTGTCCCACATGAAACAGGAAGACAGTGGGATGAGGTGACTAATAATTGGAACCAAAAATATATCATAGAATGTCACGTTGGAGAATTTACAAACACAAATCTGCAGGCAGACATGTGCCAAGGGGCCTACAAAGAGAACATGTGCAGAACAAAATAAACAAACAAAAACCACACACACACCCACACACACCCGCGTCAGCAAGCCAACCGCCTACAGAGGTTCCTGAATGAAGCACGCTCAGCTGACATGATCGGCCAACAAAAGAACAAATCGCCCACACCCTTCATTGGCCACTCAGGAAAGAAACACCCAGGTCGTCTCCATTATTTATTTACAGTCTCTGTTCCCCAGCAGACATTCTTCAGGCTCTCCTGAGGAGGCCCAGAAATAAGCACACAGGACGGGGTGGAGGGTCTCAGGGGGGAAGCAAGGCCGTGGAAACAGGCACACCTCTCAAAATCAGAATTACATCTCTCAAACTGCAACAAAACAGTGTCTCAGTGGTACTTGTGGTGTAATACACAGCGAAGCTGCACATTTCTGAGTGTTGACAAATGCTTGGCGTGTCTGGAATAGTTAAGATGGCATAAACACGACACAAGACGAAGGAATGTCATGTCAAGCCGAAAAGCAAACTCTCAAGCTGGATGTCTGACCTTACATTCCAGCCATCAGAAAGATGAACATCTTTTATTTGGTATAATTTAATTTTAAAGAGACTGCAGGCTCAGCGTGTTCCTCTACGCGAAAAAAAAAAACTGTCTTCAAGGTAAAACACTTTCTGTAATTACGAATGCGTATGTGTAATTATGCATGTCTATGGGTTCACAACTCCATTTTATTGGCAGAACATACTGTAAAAGCCTTGTGAAACTCTTTATTTTACTGTATTGAGCTGCCAAGCAGGTTATGTTTTCGTAACCATTTCCGTGTCGGTCTGTCACTTGGATTATGCCCAAACCATCAGGCCAGTTTTCATGACGCTTGGTAAAAGGGAAGGGCATGGGCCGAGGAAGCACCCTTTACATTTAGAGTGGAATATTTTCACTTTTTCTAGCATTGCTCAAACCTTGACAGAGGCATGTGCCCTGAAGAGTGCTCGTCTAGCACAGAATAATTGTTACTAAACCATAATGGAAACGTACTGTAGTCAAAGCATGCTCGTGGCATCGCATGTAGCAGTTTTTTGACTATATCCTTCCAAAGCTGCTGTAGATGCTAAATGTGTATGTTCTTTTGATTATTATCATTTCCTACTGCGCTGGAGTGTGGACCGGACCACAGTTAATACCACCTTAACTAAAAAAGCCCATTGTCTTAAATGTCCACATAACGCACAGCCATGTTAAATGACATCACTTCTTCAGAACGTACATTTCAGATAAAATCGTGCTGTTGATTTAGATTCAAAAAAAGAAAGGAATTCTTGAAGAAACCTCTTTATGGTCACGTAAGCTGCACCGTGAACTGTAAAAAAGTTAACTCCACTTCTCAAAGTATTACACACAGGACTGAATGTCTGGAACAAAGGTCTTTGTGTTTAGGGCATCTCCAAGACACAGATAAGAATACATAGAGATCTGCTCCTGAAAGAACATATTCACGTCAGAGTGATTGAGAGAGTCACAGCCCAGAGCTGCTTGCGTCTGTAGGAAATGTTTCTGAGATTACAGTTGCTGCGCTGATGGGTGTAAACATAGCGGCAGATGGCGAGCGACTGAGGCCTGTGCAGCAAAAGGGGTACAGTACAGGGGAAAATCTCAACTGCTTCAAGCCACACTGAGCTCTTTTGTGGCGTACAGTCTTCATTACAGAGCTCGGAGTCCACATCAAGAGACAACCTTGCCACCGAAATCTTAAAAACCCAGCCATATGATGTTCTGCTATTCTAGAAAGTGAAACGATGTTATTATTTCGCTGTTTCGAAATAATGGGAGGGAGGGAAAACCCCTGCATGCTATTTGCATGAGTAATTCTTTATTCCTCTGTCTGATTTCTAGACGAGGAAGAGTTTATCCGACACTCTAATTTGTGAGGCCAGACTGAGCTGTCTGATGAACAACTACTACAAATTAGCAGATGAAAAAAGGAAACAAGTGACGGTGAGAGCACGCAGAGCGAAAGGAGAAGATTTCTGCATGAATGACTAAAGCTTATTACACTATAGCATGCGTGCTCAATGGTATAGTAGGCCTTCTTTTTGCTAAGAAAGCGGTTCAGAACCTTGCAAGGACGCCCTGAATGGTGCTAGGTTAAAACAGACTTACGTTAACGGACTGAATTTAGCTCTATAGGACACAAATTGGATGTAAGTGAAATCTTATTGTACGCTTTTGCTCTCCTGTGAATAGCTGCATGCGTCTCCTTTGTGAGTCACTTTGTTTGGGGTTTTTTTTTTTTTTTTTTTTTCTCTCCCCTCCCCTACTCTGCCAACATGTCACCTATATGGAGATTAATGACTCGCTCGCTGTCCCAGATCCACTCCGCCGAAACAAGGAAGGAGAGGGGCGCAGCAAGATGCCCGCAATCCCCTAGCAATATGCAGGTCCCACCCGTCGAGTACCAGATTGTGCTCAGGGAATCCCCCACAGGAAGGACCCAACCCAAGCCACTGTATATTGTCTTCTCTTCACACACACACACCTGTGACACACAGAGAAATAGGCCACCTGGATAGTAGCATTCCTCAGACAACCTGATCCTGCTGTTTGAGACTTCAAAAAGGCTTTTCATGTGCATTAACTCCTTCCTCTCCTCAGCTACAGGGAGGAAAAAGTATTTCTCGACATCTGTGCTGTTTGGACTCCCATCCTAAATTGCTAAACTGCTGTTTTTCTCTGAAACACATTTTGGCATTTTGCTCAGTGCCACCCCCTCAGACGTTCAAGTGTCTGAGGTCAAGCCTGTAATTTCAGAAGCCGGACGCCGTCTGCCACTTTGTTCAATCACTTGGTATTTACTGAAAGAGCCTGTAAATAAACACAGGTGTACCACGTGTGGGTGAGGCTGCAGCCTAAATGCAATCGTCCCCTGATGAGTGCAATTTCTGTCACCACAAAGAACAGACAGGGATGAATTTATACAGGTGGAGACAACCAAGTGGTAGGGACAATGAAAGTACAGTGTTTTTGGTGCCGTTTCACTCTCAGCTAGGTCTTGCACATACAAAACCTGTTTTGTTATTTCTAAGAGGCAGGTTTGTTTAACTAAAAGTACATTTGGCCCACCGGTGATGCCTCTAGACTCAACAACGATTAGTGTGCTCACCTATTTTTGAGCTCAAATCATCTAAAAAACAACAGGAAACAGAGGGTGGCTGATAGAAAGCTGTTTCCACACCGCTCTCACATGTCAAAATGTCAGTAATAGCTTGATTAGCCCCCACCTTTGTTTTACAAGAGGTGAAAAACACAAGAGTCACCTCTTACACACAATAGGACAATTGCCCCTGAGAGTGATCACCAAAGACACAAGTGTGAATGCATGTGACCGTGTTTATTCAGTGGTTTCATTGTTTGGTCAAAGCTGAGTAAATAAAATAATGTCTCTAGGTATAGCGGCTGAAACATAAAATATATTTTATCCTGATTAATTTTTCCAACAGTGACGTAACAGATGGTGGATAAAAAGGACTAAAGACCCATATGCACCTCATAAATGTTAGAGCAAAACAGATTAAATCCCATGTCAAATGCCAAATTTAACAGATTAGATATATGGTTGACGTACAACGCATTTGCTTCACAGCAATCCTCTCAAAGCCTTCACACTGAAAACTGTTTGGTGACCTTTTTTTGATCTAAACAGAGGCAGTCATTGTCCAATCCACACAGGACCATAACTGCCACAAAGAACAGAGAGGTCATGTCCTCAGTTTCTGGGAAACAGCTTTAGGTTTTTCTGTCCTTCAAAAAAACTGCACGGTTGAGGGTTTTAAAGACTAATTCTAGCATAACTGCCCATGTAAAACAATGAATATGGAACATACCATTAATTGTAAAACAATGGTGTCTTTCTTTTCAGAATTTTCTAATGGTTTTTGACCCATAAGTTCAATATTTTTTAAAATCTCCTGGTTGAAAATCTCAGCAGCTGCGATTCAAACCAAACTCGAACAAACAAAATTAGAGACTTTGGGCCCAAAAGAAGCCGGGAACAACATGTAACAACAACCTTTTTGGCACATGCTGAATGTTACAGTGGCTTTTATTATATTCCAAAGACTACCCAACAGGTCAATAACAATGGAGAAGCTTGATTACACAAACCTAATCTAGAGCACAGAACACTGTGCCTGCAGTGTCAGTTATTAAATGTCAGGTAATAACTGAAACACACGGCTCAGGAAATTCCCGACCTGACAGGCATTCAAATGAATATAAATCAACATTAGTGTCTGTTGGACTCCATGCCTGCTAAACCTCAAAACCAGGGGAAGTATAAGCCCCTGTGTGCCATGACTAATATATTTTGATTAGATTGTTTTACAGCTTGTTTTTTGAGCCAAAATAATTTCGTTATGGGGAAATCACCAAAATAACTGAATTTGGAAACATACGGTTTCAAATAATCCCAAATAATCCTTTGGATTAAAAGACTGCTTTGTCTCTCCAGTGGATGCAGAATAGCACAGATACAGTCATCTCCGCCCAGCTGGAAAACACAGACTATGATGACCTACATTATTGTACAGCGGGCACAGGCTCCAGAGACCTCCAGCAGGCATCTCAGCAGCCAGGCCTGCGCCAGCTTCAAGGCACAGGTCTAAAAAGCAGACAAAAGAGTTCCAACCTAGAAGCACAGAGGACTGCATGTTAAACACAGAGGCTGCAGATTAGCACTCGGTGTTCCTGGAGGGCCCTCCCTCTGTTGCCTGCCTTTGATATGTGGCACAACCTGGCACCTCCAGGGGCAAGGCAGACTCAAGGGGAATGTTAAATGGTCCTCCCCTTTGAGATGAAATGTTCAATATGAATCATTGATGACCCCCTACCCCTCCCTCCAAATAAATTCTGATACCTCCTGGCTAAAATAACCAAGCAGCACAAATGTTATGCTCTCATTAACAGAGCCTCTTCTAATTAGAAACTAATTCATGGCAGATTGGTTTTAACGGCTGTGGAGGAGCCTGCAGTGCTCCTTACTTGAATCAGTAGCTGCAGCAGGAAAGCAAAACTATTGCGAAGAAGAATATAATGTTGCGCACTTTTTTTTTTTTTAACATTAATCTGTTTTTTTTTTCTTCCTTTCTCTCATGCGTGTAGGCAGGTAAAGTGTGTCGATGCCTGTCTTTGTGAGTACCTGAAGCTTTTTTTGTTGCCACTTAGATGTAAAGACAACAACCACGGCAGGTCAACCTTGTCCAGCCATGCCCAGAGGCCTAAACACATTAGTTCAATAGTTTTCCTTCTGCTGACATGTGTCGGACCTATTCCCTTCTGCTAGAATCCTGACTTAGTAAATCACATCACAGCGGGTCTGGAGCACTTTGCAGCGCGCAGCTTCAGAAACAGGTAAAATGCTGAAATTGCCAGACCGCGCGTTCTCCAGAGATGATTCAAACGCTGTTTCCTCTCCAGATTACACCGATCTAACTCCATTACTGCATGACAGCTGCGTGGCTGCCACTGGCTTTCCAGTTGACAGGGCGGGCTTTGTGTTAGAGCGTCGGGAGGTGTGACAGAGCACGCCGTCTGATAGGCCCAGAGAGCTTTAACAGCCACCATGAGCATCCAATCGGGACAGCGCACAAGTGAGGCCGTCCATCTCGAACGTTATTTCTGTCGCGCGTAATGGGCTCATCTAGAGACGGAATTTAGTTAATGACCAGGAACAACTGCGGTTTCGATATTATGTGCCATTAAGTCTTGCGTGAATGTCGCCGACTGTCACACTAAGCATGCACACACGCCACCTGAGTTGACAACCCCTTTAAAAAGAGCAAAGAGGACTTTTGCGCCCCCGTGGCACACGAACGCAAAAGCGCTCAAGCCTACACGGAATCAGACCTACCCATCCCCCGTTGTCTTGTATCCAGCTGTTAAGAGGTCCATTTAAATACTCCGTCATCCACTCCGCGATGTTGTCTACCTGCGATGTCATCTCCTCCTTGGCTGCGCACTCCACGCACACGGTGCCCCCGAACTCGAAAAAAGCGATGATACGGCCCCAGTTCACCCCGTCCCGGAACAGTTCGTCTATCACCTCGGCGAATCTCCTCTGCGCCGTGGTGGAGCTGAGGTACAGCTGACGCGACATCTCCGTGAAGTCAGGCTGATATAGTCTTTCAAGTTCGTCTCCAGCTTCGCGCAGGACTCTGTGGATGGCGGCGTGGGGGTCAGACTGGGGGATCCGCTTGCAGAGGTGGGGGATGCTCTCGCTGTCGGGCCCGGTGTTGGCTTCATGGCACCGGCGGACCAAAGTCGGCGGAGGGGCAACTATTGACCCATTATTAGCAGCATCTTCATCCCGGACATCATGAAAGCCCCACGCGTAACCCCGTTTGGAGAGTTTATGGCAGATATACTTTTCCACGATATTGCGATTACACTCGTTCGCCATTACGGCTTAATTTGGCACTTTTTTTTTTTTAGAAATAGATTGCGTCCTAAATCAAACGCTTCATGGTCGAATTAGTGACGCTGCACAGCGCTCTG
>JAPQRN010000010.1:12138592-12183662 GCA_037367275.1 Coranthus polyacanthus
TTTTTTTTTTTTAGAAATAGATTGCGTCCTAAATCAAACGCTTCATGGTCGAATTAGTGACGCTGCACAGCGCTCTGCACAGGCTTGTTCGAAACTCGATTATATTCAGATATAAGCAGTGGAACCCGTAATCTCACACATGGAGCAAATGGTTCTTTAGTTGAAAGAAAGAAAAAATAAATAAAATCTCCTTAACAAAACTGCGGCGAAAAAGCATTCAAAAGTCCAAAAATACTGAGTCCGTGTCAGCAGCAGTGTTCATTTCCCGAATCCTTGGAGCGACATCGGCGACCTTCTTCTTTGCATAGAAATCCAATATGCGGAAGAGGTTGGGGTAGTGTCTATTCCCGTGCACATCACCCAGACGTGACTTGTTGCGATAAAAAAAACATGAATGGAGGCCGAAGTTGGATGAGCCCGAAGGGGCATTAAACGCCGCCAACTATTTTAGCGGCGTTTCCACGTCCACGCGTGTGACTGGGAGCCAGACAAGGTCGGACTAAGTCCTCTTCCACGATTGCTCCTCATATCCTCCTCCTCGGCTCCCCGCCAGTGGGCTGCACTTCGCGGTGAGGTATTCCTGACGTCATCTACGCAAAGTAACGGCCGCGCTCGGAGACTCCCACGTACACACGAAGAACCGCAGTAAAAAAAAAAAACCAAAAAAAAAAACCATTAACAGCGTGGCGGTGTTTACATAAGTGCTTATTTAATCATCGTATGACTGGAAGACTCAATTTAATCCAGAAAAAAAAAAACACACCATGTGAACGGATATCCCTCTGCTAGAGACAGCTGCCTCCTTACATACTGTGCGCAAAAGAAAAGAAGAAGAAAAAAAAAAAAAAAGACTGGAGGATTTTGGTTAATTCATGAGGAGCTCAGGACCATCCCATTCTGCCGAGGGGCTGCTTTGATGTGGTCAAGCCACCCCCTTGTGGATGGAAATCCAACCATGCTACAAAATTGATGTACCTGTATTCCACTTCTCTTTTTTTTTTTTTCCCCCTCTCTAATCTTCTTCTTCAGCTCCTTCTTTCCAACATGTCAATATCCTCTGATGGGACAAACCCAGCTTCTACAACCTTCTTATCTTACGAGTCTGAGAACTGCTACATTGGAAAGTTTTAAATCTCATCTCCTCAAACATACTGGTGATATTTATCTTTTCAAATGCCTCCAAATACCCTACTCATCATCATACTTCTGAGTGACCGAACTTACTCAGAGTGGTTTGGAGATCCCAAAACTGACATTAAGCTTAGAAGGTTTGTGTTTACATAGAGAGTCGGTAATTGCATTGTACCTGAAAAAGAAGAAACGTAAAGTCTCAATTTAGGTCATGGACTCATCCACATCCAAAACAAATTTAAGACCGGAAAGTATGATTTTTTTTTTTTTTCTTCACAGGTATTTATTTAATTTATCATGTAAGAAAATAAGACAAAGAAACGTTCCACTTCTCACATTTTCTTTCAATGGCACACAAGGTGAATGTGTTAAGTTTTTTTTGGCAGAAAACAAAAGTAAAAAGCAAGAAAGAAGACTGAACCAAGAGTGCATTTACGTTAAATACTTAAAACTTATACTGCCATAGTAAGTATCTGATGATGACACCATTAAGTAGAGAACAACTAGTGTGACTGTTACAAACTTAAATCTTGACAGTATGTTTCCATAACATATAAGAATAGGCTTCATTTGCATAGCTTAAAGGTGTTAAACAAAACCTGCTAATAGGGGCTACATTTTCTATAAACTATATTTTGCTACCTCAAGAAAAAAAGAGAACTTTAAAAGCAATAAATGTATAATTATGAAAAGCTCTTGAGTGCAGGACACCATGCCTTTCACCAATATCAAATGAGAACATCATCGAGGATGAGTCATCCATTCTCACTTTCATATCTTGGATTTAAATAAGGCTACTTTGTCATACAAAGACTGGAATTGACAAAATACACAAAAACAGTTGGCATTTTACATTGAAAAGTCATTAAATGAACAGGTAAACCCCATTGTTCTGTGGGTAGGTCCATTCTTATAGCATTAGCTTCATCAGTAGTCGCATCTTAAGGCTTAGAATGGATCCCTATACTGTTCCACAGATTTCACAAACTAACCTCTAAGATAAACAGAGCAGCAACATCAAAATAAATCTCAAATAAATGCATTGCATCTACAGAAATTGTCTTAACACATTTTGGCATTTAAATATTGGTGTATTTAACAATAAGATTCCTCTATTCTGATTTGTATGTGTCGTATTAAAGTACATTCCCCCAGTCTGTGATGGAGCAAAGGAAGACTTGCAAGAGTCATCACTGTACTTTTCCCCCTCTAAAGATGCAAAACAACAAGGTCATATGATTAATACAAGATTTTTTCCACAAGGCTTGACAAAAAAACAAAACAAAAAAAAATCAGGAGGGAATGGATGTTGTCATTTAAGGTGTTACAAAGTCCCGACTGTGCATGACGGGATGACAGCGAGTCAAAATGTGAGAAACAAGGATCATACTTTCAGTTTGGTCCCTCTACGATTTTGACTTTTAGGTAAAACAGATCTTTAGCGCCCTCACTAGATCTACAGGGACATTACTCGAACCAGCGAGTTTTTCCCTGTCCTGACTAACACCAGCCCAAAACAACATGGATCTCACATGGATCGTGACCAGGGTGGCCTGAAATGTGCACCGACACATTAAACTACATGTGAAAATGACACGCTTCTAATGGAAAAATAAATAAATAACTGGACTCCAATACACAGCTGTACTGTGAAATCACCTGTGCTGGCCTTCCTCTTTTTCTTCCATTACTTAATATGACTCCATGACTTTTTTCAAAACAAATAAACTGGGATGACAGTCACGTAATTTGGTGCGCTTTATCCCGAGACAATAAAATCCAATGGCTTTTCTCTTCCCAGGGGTTGGCTCAGTCACAGCAAACAACAACACACACATACACAGACATGCACAGAGTTCACCCAAAATTCCTTTCCCCTACACTGCATGTGAAATTTTGAATATTATTTTATGGAAATTACATTTTTGCATTAGTAAAATTTAAAAAACGTTTAGAAACAACACACACACACACAATCTCTCTTTGATTTCACTGAAGAGAACTGTTGTACCACATCTTGGCTTTCACTCACGGAGCACAAAAACAAAACATCCCACAGCATAAACACAACGCCGAGGGTCACAACTTGTTTTAAACGGCAAGGTTACTCACTTAAATAGGAAGGTTCTTTGCCTGCAAAGACGCGTGGTACGAAAGAGGACACACTAAGAGAGATATTTTGTGAAAACTGTAAAATTCTGACTAAGTGGACCTAGTTTTGTGATACATGCAACAATATGACAGAAGGTGAAAGTTACCATTGGTGTTTTCACTATAGCCCCTGGTGGGAAGGAATTTCAAGCCATATTTGGCACAACCAGTCAGACAGGCTATCTGTTGCTTTTCTTCTTTGTGTGTAAAAAAAAACAATATTGTAGGAGTGGAGACAGGGAAGCTAATATTTGAAGTCATTTGAAGCCTACCTACTTTAAAGTCAGGCTGTGGGATGTTTAGTCTGCCCTCTTTTGTCTAGAGTAAGGCTGCTCCCACAATAAGAAGCAGGTAGACACATTAAACCCAAAATTCACTGGAATGATCTGAGAGGATAGAAAAATTCAAATGGCTGTGAAGTCAATAGAGGAGTTACATCACTGGATAAGTAAAGAGTAAACATCTAATGCAGGGTTCAGACTATACAGTATCAGCCCGATCCAGCAGACATAGGGTGTTGGGTCAGGAACGACAACTGGCATTGACAATCAACTGCCTTGTGTAGCGTCATAGTGGTCAACAACCGCTGCTGCATCTGGGATGCCTCGTAACGTCCCAACAGACAGATTAGCACGTTGGAAATTTTTTATGGCCTTCCGTGATGCGTTCAGTCACTTCTGTGACACTGACTAATTGCACAACTGTTCAAGTAGCAAAGTCAAAGAGGAATGATGGTGTTGGTGCTGCTAGATGGAGCTGTGAAATAGAGGAGAAGGCTCACTACTGGCTAAAAACCTCTAGTTCTCATTGAAGGCTTGATTTTTTGGCTTTTCCAAACACAAGACAACCAGTATCATACACTGCTTTAGACACCATTGTTTGTTTACATTTTTCTTCCTGGAGGTTGATCACTAGCACCACGTTGTGAAAGATGGAAACCAAAGACTTCTGGGAGTGAAGTCTGTCATGTCTCTCAGCCATGATATGGCAAGAATTTATGCCTCTACAACGCAGTGACCAGCTTAACAAACAAAAATACTGTGTAGTCTGAACCCGGCAAAATACTTTCTGTTATCCCACTGATATCAGGAATGCACTCAAAACCTGGCCTTATCCCACCTATGGTTGTGCACTTGTACAGCTGGAGAGAGGGAATGGGAGGAGGACTGCAGAGAAGGAGGGTAGAGGGCTGTGAAGAAGGTAAGGCTGCTGTTACTCCCTCTTGTCTGCTGCTTTGGACTGCTCTCTTTGAATCATGCAGCGGCGCACGATGCTGTCGAAACTCCCCAGGTAGAAGAGGGCGATGGTTCGAAATAAACCCATTGTAACAATCTGTACAGACGAAAAATTAATTGGAAAAAATTAACTACAGCCTGCAGAGACACTACCTTACCCAGTGTACCAACATCACACATACGGCTGTACCTGCTGGAGACCTTCTGTGATGGAGGTGACAGGTGACATTCCACAGGTGAGGGCTGATAACATGTAGCCATCAGGACCAACAGAACTGTTAAAGTTCCCCTGCTACAGGAGCAACAAGACCAGGTGGTAAATTTACAAAAATATGACCAGGTTTACTAAAAAAAACTAAAAATAAATGAACAAAATATTTATGTTCTTACCACTGCATCCCGAACAACAATTTTGGCCACTTGGTCTGGTTGACAAACTCCAGAGGTCTCAGAGATTAATCTAGTCTCCAGAGGCTAGGACAGAAAATAGCAATCAAGGAAAATGGAGGATTTCCACTAATAGCACAGTTACTACTGACTGTTAAAAATATCTTTACCTTTGTCTTGTTCTCCTCAGCCAGTCCTGGGGTGTCCGTGTCAGGAGGGTAGGCAACAGTCACGTAGATATTGTATGGCTTTATCTGCAGTAGGAGACAGTAATGCTCTCATTACAATATGCAATGTGTCATAGCCACTGGGTACTGGGGATTACTAAATCATTATCATTTTCATTAAAAACTTTGAACAAGAGATTTTAACAAAATGTGAATGCTAATCTAGATGCATTGAGAAGGTGAAGGTGTGCTGGAGAGAAACTTATTGTGCATGAAAATGCATGGGAAATCTGTGCATGAGCGTAAACAGAAATGACAGATCAAAACCTCACCTCCATCTGCAGAGACTCTGCTAATCCCCGCAGGGCAAACTTGGAAGGGGAGTAAGCTGTGTATCCAAACAAGCCGATCTGGCCTGCCTGAGAGGACACGAACATGATGCGGCCCATTCTTCGCTCCTTCATGGTGGTTATGACGGCCCGTGTCGGGTAAACACTGCCAAGGTAGTTCACTTCCATCAGTTTCTGTTGAAAACAAGGGCAGAGTTCACATATATTAAAGTGTTGGTGATGTGACAATGTAGCAAAATACATTTTTGATGCAAAATTCAGAACTGTATACAGTTTCATCTGGGAACATAACCTCTATTTAATCTCATCTGTCAGTAACAAACAGTGCCAGACAGAAATCAACCTCTAAACCTTTGATTTTAAAAGAACAGTTTTATTTGTTTACAGCACTAGTTGTGTGCTATATTGATTAATTTCTACTATGTGATCTATGTGTACTAGTGATCTGACAAAAAGTTTAGGATCAGCTCTTGCAACGCAGTGGAAATCAATATTTAACAATAAGAAATAAGGATCAAGACAGTTTTAAAACTTAATTGAGACCAAGGGTTCGATATGGTCTCTGGTACTTACTTTAAAACGGTCCACCTCTACTTCCTCAAACTTCCCAGAAATGGACATTCCAGCACAGTTCACAAGCATATCAACAGGCCCCAGCTTCTCTTGAGCCTGCAGTGAGGAAGAAAGCCACGTCAATGCATCAACACTAAATTATTTAACAACTCTGACCTGTTCCACTGTTGCCAAGAGGGAAACATTACCTGTTTAATCACACTTTCCACTTGACTATAATCACTGGAAACATCCACTGATATGCAGAGCACCACCTGAGAGTACATTGAACCAGATGTTATGCAATCTAAAGCAAAATTTCACCACATATTGAACTCCATAGAAAAAAAACATTACAGTCGCTTCAGGTGCAGGGTATGAGCCTAGTGCCTTTCACTGAAATACAGTATATAAAATAAATACAAATACCTGCTTGTCATTGATGGCAAATTTCTCCACTTCTTTCTTTGCTTGAAGCAATTTAGCCTGGGTGAAGGGAAAAGTACATATTTAAATTGCTATACACACTGAAATGATAACAAGTTCCATCTATAGCTCAGATCTTCAAATTATAAGCCACACGCTGACTCATCCTAAGACCAAGTAACTTTAGTTCTGCAAATTCTTCGTCTGAGTAATTCATCTTCAGAACATGCTTCACTGTATTGGATGACATATTAATTGACCAATACAACACACGGGTTAGTAACAGGTCTAGGTTAGACACAAGGGAATTACTGCTTGAGTATGGTTTGTACTGACCTCATCTCGTGCTACCAAAGTGATGAAAGCTCCTTGCCGATAGCACTCAATAGCAATGCATTTTCCAATCCCACTTGATCCTCCCGTCACCTGCAAATTTAAAAGATGAGGCCTCAGTAATAGTGGCCTCGCCTTCTAGGGCTCCTTAATCAGACATCAAATGTAAATAAAAGGTAACTAGTTAAACTGAAAAAGTAATGATACTAGGAAATAATTTAAACAGAATTCTTTTGTTTTCAAAATGTTATGCAGCTTGGAGACATGGTGTTACCACATCTGCACATCGAGATGAGCAAAACTACAATGTAAAGAGACACAATCTACTATTGTGTAGTATAATATTACAGTCCTGACATTTTACATACATTAGTCAGTTTACAACATAAAATTTCATTGGTACAGCTGGTCTTAATTCATATTCTTTGTAATTTTGTTTTGATTGTAAACTGTAGTCTATGATTCTGTTTAATTGTATTTTTAACAGTTATCATTAAAAAAACAAAATGCTAACTTAAGGGGTTTAGTGTAGCCGTGTATAAGACTGCATTAGTACTACGATGGTTTTAGCTAGCTCAGTGTTCCGAATAAATTGATATTAACTGTATCGTAACCACTATGTGGGCGTGTCAGTCATAACTGATGGCTGACTGTCGAATAAAAGTCGACACACAGAGAAAGATATATCACTAATAAACGGATTTGACTGCTTATTAATTGTAACATGAGCGCTGATACGTCTGCTTTATGGCGACATATAAGTTAAACCTAAGATCAGCTAGCTAAAGACCTAGCGTTAATGCTAAAAGCTGTTAAATTACAATATTGAGTAGACATTAGCTACCATTACCAGCCCAGATGACAGCCGTTAGCTAGCTATGTAGCATTCTGGTGCACTTACCACGACGTGGGCCCCGTTCAGTTTCAGAGGTTTGGGACTAATAAGAGGCGATATCATGTATAACAGCAACACAAAGGCCACAATGAAGGCAGCAACTACAAGAAGCATGATGAAGGGCAGAAGTAGCCACCAGGAATTGATAAACAGCCAATCCGTAATCGTTGAGCTCAACGCTTCTTCAGAGGACATGGGTAAAATCTGGCAGTCGTTAGCTTATTTGCTAACTAGCAGGCCAGCTTCTGGTGTACAATAACGGAGCTGCGAGGCAGGCGGCGGTCCTGAAAGGGGGTGGCGAAACACAGACCTCGGAGGAGGCGTTGTTTCACGGTTTGGCAGAGTGTCAAAAATGTGCACCGGCCAGGTTAAAGTGCAGCCGTGGACCTTCACTCCCCGTGACAAAGCGCAGTCTGTAAAAACCAAAACAAATCGAACTGTGCACTGTAAACGGACGTTCAGCGGTCGGCTTCTGGGACTTGTAGTTTCGAATCCAACGTGAATCATTGAAGCCACAACACTGCTTGGGCGTGTATGGACCACAACTCCCACAATGCAAAAGACTGCTTCCGCATTCGTCGTTTATTTAATCATGCACACCCACCCAGCTACCAGTATGTTGACTGGAAGCAGTGAACAATTAGCCACTGTGAATGACTTATTCATTAACATTCTTTTCTGGTGTTAATTTTTGTTAACGAGTCGTGAATTTGATAAATAATAAGTTAATAGCATTCCTTGACGTAGCTTTAATTTTTTATTTACATCATGGAAATGAACAGAACATCGAATGCACAGGTGACCACTTCACAAAGAAGAGGCTTAAAGGTGGACTATATGTATAGACATTTACAGTGAAATAAAGAGTTATTCCCAAACACAAAAAAAGTCTGCACACCTTATGAGCAAAAAAAGGTCAGTTGTATACAATCTCTAAAAGAGCTTACATGAAATGTGCAAGTATTATAACATTTCTTGGTTGTGACAAAGCATTGAATATATAAGCAGTCTGACCAATTTAGAAACAAACCAATAAAAATAACCATAGTCTTGCAACTTCTCTGGAAGGCACATGGTGCACACTGCCACTTATGGCTACATACAGGTCCTGCTTGGAGATGAATTCCTATGTTTTATAGTTCGCAAGATGATCTCTCCAGCCGAGCCATCAGTGTTCGACTTTAACACCTCAGTCTTGTCTTATCAAAATTTATAATGTGATTTTATAATAGTATAAGGCTTACTTTTTTTGCAGTTTGTATTAAGGAAAATCAGCAAAGCCTGTAAATATTAAGACAAATATATACAGTGAATGGTGGACTAAAAAAAACAAAATGAGCTGAGTGATAAAGCAATTCAAAGCTATTGAGTCCTTTGAAAACTGTGATATAATGCTGGTCCGGCACCTTTGGTGATCCACCCTTTTAGCTGTGTTGAATCCAAATGACAGTAAACAAATACAAAAGAAAACAAATGAACAATCCAAAATTGCCCCTGGGCCTGAAGCAGCTCGCATCATGATTATCTCTGTCTCAAATGTCTATAATGTTCATCACTTTGAGACTAAAAGGACACATTTCCCCACAAAAATCAAATGAACTTTCGAAAGTCTGACATGTCCTGCTTTACACTCCCAGTCCAGGAATTTCCATTCATTCCATTAAGTACAGTATATACTATAAAATGCTTGTTTTTCTTAATACAAAATACAGATGGTAAGGGGCACTTAGTTGAGTGAGATGTGCACTGACTGTTTTGGAAAATATAGATATTAGTGCTGGTTATGACTTAAAATAATTCTTATTTGCGATGTTGTGTATTTTTTGTTTAGTGCTGACCAATAAATTGTATTTTCATCATCATTGCGATATGAACGTGTGTAATAAACACATCATAAAAGTCTGCCTGAATTAGCAATGAATATGAAAAAGAATTTTCTTTACTTGCATCATGCATTCGCACTGAGCACGAGAGCATGTGACCTATCAGATGGAGTCCCAGCAGGCTGTCAGCAACCATCAGATTAATTAGTGTCAATTTGTTGGCAAAGTTTGTTTATTCATCTCAAGTCATATTGTCATCATAATAGTGAAGAATGTTGTCGCAGATCACAGATCCCCCATATCGTGTAGGCCTAGTTGGGATATTACTTTTCTTATGTTTATTTGGTGTTCCCTCTAAATTCCATGTTACTATTGGATTATTTTATCAGGTCAGCTACAGGGGGGGGGGTCTTCATTCTACTAGGTTTCCATTTCATTTTTTGTGTGATCAGAATGATCGGAAAGTCGTGTTGGCCACTTATGATAAACCACGGGGCCTAGTGAATGGTTAGGATGAGACAGGCATAAAAAAAAAGGGACAAGGACAGTAAAGATGGACAATCACAATTTCATTGCTTTGGTTTGGCTTTTCTCAAACGACAGCCTCCTAACCTTCCTGACCAAAGTCCTCCGTAAATTTTTTCAGTTTCTCCAGATCTTGTTCATTAACAGTTGGCTTTGTGTTGGCCTGAGATCTCAGCATGTCGGACTGAAAAGAGGAAAACAGTATTATTGACCCTGAAGTGAGAGCTGATACACAAATATATTATAAAATGTGGGGAAATTTTTTTTGGTGTTGTTTGATTCTTACCATGCACACTACAGGTTCCAATAGCTTTTCCCCAGGGACCTCCATCCATGTCATTTCAACTGCATTGGGATCCCCAGGTGAGCAAGGAGTCAAGAGGTCATCTACAATAAGGTTGGGATCAGTTCTTGATGGCCCTCGTACCTTATGGACCAAAATTAATAAAGGGGAAAAAAAGCAGGAAAAAGTGTTAAGGAGTCAAATATAAGACATTACAGTGAGGCATAATACTGTATGAGAATTAAAAGACATACTTTTTTGAAGTGGGTTGCTGACTGGACCTTTCGAACAGGCTGCATTAAAGCGTCTCTGACAATGATACTGATATCTGCACCTGAGTATCCATCGGTCTTCTTGCCCAGAGTGACAAAGTCACACTCGTTGAGACTATTGGGGGTAGAGCCCAAATGGAGCTTGAACATGAAGGAGCGGGCATGCTCTTCAGGCAGAGGGATGTAGATTCTCTTCTCAAATCTAGGGTGGTATTTTTGGTGCAAAGTGAGCACAAGTGAAAGGCAACAATGATAACATCAGCTCTCGTTAAGTAATAAGAATTACCTTCTTCTGATGGCTGAATCTAAGGTCCAAGGGATGTTTGTCGCCCCAAGTACCAGCACTCCTTCATTGTCATTCCCCACACCTGTAAACCAATGTCAGGGGGAAAACATACTAATAACTGGTTGTTTTTATGTAACCACACAAAGTTTGCATTTGATGGCAGCGACCAAATAAGAAACAAGATGGTCTGTGTTCATATACTGTAAGACCCATACACACAAAAGGCATCAAACCAGTCTAAATTAACTTACAAAATTATTAATGTAAAATGATTTTTAGAGAACTGTTCACTGCAAAATAAGTCTGCACATACAGTACAAATAAAGTGTCTTGGATGATACAATACAGACCACATTTTATTTGTATTATGTGTTAGAACTGGCTGGTGCAGATCTTTACAGATATTAAAATATAAAAAATGACGAGAACTTCTGTAAAACACACAGTATACTTTTCAGGAACATTACATTTAAGTTCCTTCCTTCTCAACTTCATTGCTTTGTGTGGGATTCACTTTTAAGCCATGTTGGCCCACACCTGTCAGTGATATCACATCAGGTGTTTTTACTCTCTACCTATATCTGCTCTGATGTCACTCTCTGGCTTATGACCTGACACACAGTGTGCTGTAAAGTGAACTGCACTTCAGTAACAACTTAATTCCTTGCCAAAGGATCATAAATAAGTGTTTTGGTTCATCTGTACGAATATGTTTTTGTTTTAAAACATAAAACTAATAACTACTCCTGCATTTTGGAAAAGCAGGTGACTCCGCTTTAGTTTAGAAACTCCAGCACTGGGTTGTAGAGTGGAGAGACAAAAACACTTAAGTTTAGAAACAATAACATAGACACCGGCATTCGCTGCCTGATTGGTCCGATCAGTCACCAAGTGTTTGATTCACCACGCCCCTTTCACATGACCCATTTCCGGAAGTAAACAAGACATTGCCTCTGACTACCATGGATGTATTATGCTGACTACCAGTCATTTCATTTTAAAACCCTGTTTTAAAACAAAAATACATTAGTATGTATGTAGCCTTACCCTGCATCTGAACAAGGAATTCTGTTTTAATACGACGAGCAGCTTCACTCTCATTTTCACTTCGTGAGCCACACAGGGAGTCGATCTCATCAATGAAGATAATGGAGGGTTTGTGTTCCCTCGCAAGGCTGAAGAGATTCTTCACCAACCTGTAGAGAAAAAAGGAAACATTTAGGAAACTCACTAGCATCATGCCATTACCTCGGTATACTTGTATGCTTAACCCATGTTTCTGTGGGTTGTGTTTTCAGCTGCTATAAGACTAACTTTTCACTCTCTCCCAGCCATTTGGAGACGAGGTCAGAGGAGGAGATGGAGAAGAATGTTGAGTTGTTTGCTTCTGTGGCAACAGCTTTAGCCAAATACGACTTTCCTGTACCTGGTGGCCCGAACAGCAAGATCCCCCTCCATGGAACTCTCTTTCCTGTAAATCAGATGTAATTTCATATATTTTGTATCATATTTTACAGTTTAAAATTTGTATTATTACAAAAGCCATGAATTCCCCTGTGATGTACTGTCTGTCTTTCCTCAATACTTGAATTCAAAATAGAATAAAATAGAATACCTGTGAAAAGGTGGGGGAATTTGATTGGAAGTATAACAGCTTCTTTCAGTGCCTCTTTGGCTCCTTCTAAACCAGCAACATCGTTCCATTTGATGTTTGGTTTCTCCATAACAATTGCACCTGAGAAAAAATAATAATCCACATACCTGATATTTCTGAATAGTGTCTTAATTACACTGGTTTGGTTATAGCAAAGACAAAATGAATACATTTGATAAAATATTCTAAACATAGTTGATAAACTATAAAGAAAAGCCTGACTTAGACTTCCCCAAAAGTAATTTCACAAACCTGAGAGCTGATTTTGGAACTTCTTTTTCTCTGGATCATCACCCTCATCGCTTTCATTCCTGGACATTCAAAGGTAAAATCATTTTTTAAAAATGTATGTAATTTTAAGTAAACAGTAAAACTGATTTGAATGGCATCACAGGAGCACTGCCCCGCCCACAAACACACCCTTTGTCATCAGACTGTGACTCTTTGACAGGCTTAGCGGGAGGAGCTTTCTCTTTCTTCTTTAGATATTCCTTTAACTTCTCTGCTCTGTCCAAGTATTCCGCACATTTTGCCCGGATGCTGCTCTTAGCTTTGTCCCCCTGGGCTTCATCTGGAATGAACCAAAATAAAAAGAAAAGATAATAATTCTTGTTATGTATTCTGTTCTAGTTATAGTCACAGCTATGAGAGTACAGAATGGCTTGCATGTTATTTATCAGAAATCAGAAATATAAAGTCAGCTTAGATTTAAATCATCTGAAGCCAAGAGAGTCAAGAAAGTTTATTATCAGATTATGACTCCTGTTGTAGTCTATAGTATATATTTACTGTCAATTTGCTACCTAATTCCTTACATTTTGTCACGTGAAGGAAGTACTGAACAGCAGCCTGATAGAGTCGCAGAGCCTCCTCGTAGTTCTGCGCTTTATCCTCCTGAGCTGCTTTGGTGGCAAGATCAATGGCTTTCTACATTTTGGAAAAACATAGAACATGCTTGGTTACATAAAAAGCATTTAGTACTAGCATTAATAAAGACAAATAGATGTGAGAAAGAAACTAAAACTGTGATGATCAGAGTCAAACAACATATAATGCATGCCAGCTAATCATAATAAAGCGAAAATGAATTTAAGCAGAGAGATCTATTTAAAAAAACAGTTCAACAAGAAGCACTAGTTATGTCAGTGCAATAAAGTATACTTGCCGTAATCTACGTGACAGATTAAATGTTACACCTGCACCGTGTGATGGGATTTGACACATCAACCTAAGTGAGTCCGTACATGGCTTTGAGTAAAAAGAAAAACTTTGTTTCCCTTAATTTTGGTTACAAAATATATCTATAACGCAAAATCGATACACATAAAACAATCTGTACAGAAGATGACCTTAACTGTTTTGCTTTCTGTTTAACGTACAAGTATTTTAAAGGCCAAGTTGAAACCAGTTGGCTAACGTTAGCTGTGAACGTTAATCTTGTTACCGTTGTTGTCGTTGTTAATCAACAGAAGCTAATATAGCCAATGTTACACGGGAGATGTCATAACTGTATGTACGGTGTACGGAACAGCGAAAAAAAAACCCCAACTTCCCTTATTATTACTTATGGTCCACAGGATCATCTATGCGTTGAGCTGTCGTTAGTCATTTTTGTTGTCCACAAGTTAGTTAGCTGCCGAGTTAATGCCTTAGCTTAGCAGGCTAATTAGCAGCTAATGTTAACAAACGCTACGTTAACTTACACTTTGGAAGAAACAACACTGAACAACACCTATTAAAACTAGGTCAAAAGTTCCGCATGTCAGAAACGAGCACACTTCTGTGGTTTAGTGCGCGATGGAAACAACTTTGTTAGCTTGTTTAGCTACGCGTTATAGCAGCTTTGGGTTTGGTCCTCAACTTACCTGTAAATTATTGTTGGTAGCCATAAGGCCTGATCACTTGTTCAAATACTGAAACTAATATGATACCGCAGTAGACAGGCAGCTTCGCTTTAGAATTTAGCCTATAAAGCAGACTGTTAAATTGATAATCTAGGTTTTTACGAAGCTTGTTTTCCTTTCCAAGATCGCTCCCGAGAAGGATCGAGGAGGAAACTTCCGCATTGAAAAGTCGACACTCGCGTGCACGGAATGTGATGACGTCAAGACGTAGCTGTCGACGTAATTTTTGCGCTTTAAAAACAAACAAACGAAAACTTATGTACAGTATGTTTTTTTAAATTCTATTTAAAAACTGTAAAGTATAGGTTATGTATTTGAATTTGGGATCTCCTTGGCTACACGTGTGTCTTTTTTCCTTTTTCTCTTCTGACCTCTTTTCAGTTCTGCGTGACATGTTAGGCCTCTGTTGTGTCTTGGTTTGGGGTTCGAATTACTAACATGCATTTTACATGTTACTCCACCACTTCCTGGTACTTAATCCTTATTGGGTTTAGGTCTTATCTTTTGAGTAAAAGTAGTGTAATCAGACTTCAGCATATCCATACACACACAGTCCACATTTTTATAACAAATGCTATGTAATGTAGAGAAGCAGCAACCTCTTTATTATCTAGGTACTCCTGCAGCACCTCCACTCTGTCCAGGTACTGTTTACATGAATCTCTTATCTTCTGGTTTCCATCTTTACCCTGGGGTTCACCTGATGGGACAAACAATATTTTCTAATAAAGATTCTTGTTAATCGTGTAAATAATGCACTTATGGATGCTAACTGACATAAAAATTGAGATCTCAGTGTATGGCGTGTTAGTGTAAATGCATTTTGGTTCCCAGACATAGTGACGCACGTTTCAGAATGTGCAGAAAGTACTTGACAGCATGTTGGTAGGAGAGAATGGCGTCTTTGTAGTTCCCAGCCTGGTCCTCCTGCGAGGCCTTCTGTGCTACGGCAACAGCTTTCTAAAAGAGCAGCAAATGCATTCATATTTTCAGGTGCTAATTTTCCTCCTGCTTCGTCTGGGAACATTGCAGCAGAGCGGCCACATAACATAGGGGTCAGTGACATTACATCTCCATCCATTTCGAGTCGAATCTGTATGAAGAACACATCTCGTGGGGAGGCCCATAGAACAATGCACACATCTCACTGTACTATAAGCTGTAAAAATCCACTTCAGCCAAAACAAAAGGAATATACGCGATATATCATTGTTCATACTAATTAGAGTTAGAAATCAATACTGAAATAATAGACTTAGATAAATAATAGACCAGTACTAAAATTATATATTACAAATCAATCATTTTTGTTCATTAACTGACTCAATGCACAATTCATTTCTTAACAATTAGATGATCCACTCAACTTAGCCATTTCTAAGCAGTAATATTATCTCCTCCAGCTTCACCAAAGTAAATAGGTGCTTTCATTCTTTCATGTAATTTATGTAGAGAAATGCTAGTACTTCAGATTAAATGTGTAAATTAAAGTCTCTGATGGACAAAATAGTTTTAGGGTCAAAATGTATCAAGAACGTTGCTGTAGTTCTGTTATAAAAAATATGATATATATCATTATTAATGTGCCTTACAGCAAAGTAAGAATAAATCTATTCTTCCAACTGTCTCCATCTCCGTTGTAATTAGCGTTGTTAATTTTCAGTGCTAGTTGCTGGAGTTCCTAATCCTACTGATACTGAAGGCCCCTTTAAAATGTGTTATGGTTTTGATATTTAGATTATCTACGGTTGTCCTAAATGGACCAACAGAAATGGTGTCACTGGATATCACCAGGGCTTTCTGTGATGCCATCATTTTGAAGTTTATTATCAATGCCACTGAGAATGGCAGATGTAACCTGTAAGATGTATGACTAAGTCACATCCCTTTGGCACCATAGTTCGCGCAGTGCCGCTGAATCTATGGACTCGATGTGAACCCGTTTTTGGTCAGTGGATGGAGTTTGGTCAGTTTGACACAATGAAACAGCAGTTTTAATCCGTTCTAGTAAAAATTAAACATGGGAAATGAGACGACTAACAGAGAAATGCACCTGCCATGGCACGTTTAAAAATGAAACCAGTCAGAGCGCATTCAAGGATCGTACGTAGCTTTAATCCTGCAGTAGCCTAAGTTCAGTAACTCTTAAGACTCTTCGTGTCCGTCATTTATCCTACCTGTAGAGTTGTTGGCTCCATGCGGAGTCCTCTTGGAATTAAAAACACGACAGATTCAAACCGCGATCCTGTCGTGTTCGCTTGTGTCGGTGCACAACAAGTTCCTGTTTGCTTATCGCTCCCTCAGCACTGACACATGCGTCCAAGAAAGCCGTCTGCCCAGTCCCAGGAATGGGAACGATGCTGGGGCGCGGAAACCCTCACGTCAGTGACTCACGATGCCATTGTTGCTATACAAGTTTCGTACACAAGAAATACAAGTTGGTAGGCGTATGGCCTAAATAAAAACAGCTGATTTACAAGAGTTGTAGTTTTACTATATGTCATTTACCTTCTCGGAGTCTCAGAAACCAACGCCGAGAGGCGTGAAAAGACATTGAAGGACTCGGAAGTTGTATCTTAGGCTTGTTACAGAAAGGCCAAAGTGACAGGAAAAAGTGGGTGTGTTCATGTGCTCCAAACCCACTTCGCTAATGCCTTGGAAGCAGCCCTGTGCGCCACTAGAGGTCACCCCAGGATCACTGTTCAATTTTATCGACACACAAGCGTCCTCAGAGATACTACAGCACAAATACTGCTCTGATTTAATAACGGGAGGAAACATTCAACTGTGACTTGACATTAAAACCACGAACATATAAAATATACTAATACAAAGCAGTTAAAATAAATAAATGCATCGCAGTAGCTGCTTTTACTACCTATTCAAATGAATTTCATTACTCAAACGATATTTTGTACCTTTTTTGTATCTACAACACGCGTTATATTTTGTTGTTTTGTTGTTAGACTTAAAGTGGCAGTTTAGATTGCGAAATGGCAGAATACTGCCTATTATAATAATATAATGCCTATTTCTAAAGCGGCTCTTGAAGAATATTTTACAAGTAAATAAATAAATGCGCATTAAAAAGCATGCGTTTTAAATACTTTTATATTAAGTTCATATGTAGGTCAGAGTTTTTATTGTTAAAGGCAAAAAAATAAAATAAAATAGAAATATAGGCGTAACGTAAAGACGGGAAACGTAGTCTAAACTGTGATAGACCTTTGGCCCCACTCGGTGGATTAGCGTCAAGCTCAGACCATTGACAGCCTGACACCTGATAGCTCCAGTGTGACACACAGTTTAGTTAAGGAGACGGAAAGCTGGCTTCATTAGTTTGGAAACATGCGGCGGAAAGAGAGGACACCTTCAACAGCAGAAGATCTACTTAAGGATTTGTTTGACATTAGCGGACGTGTAGTCCCGTCGAAAGAGTCGCGCGTAATTCACGCAGCCTATTAGGCGTATTTCATGGAGATCTACAGATGACAAGACCTGCACGCTGCGGGTTGCTTTCAGCATCTACAGGGATCTCCAGTGCGGAAAATGGCGAGAAGGATGAGAGGAACTCACGTAATCGCCCTATTTTTTACCTTCTCGATAACACTTTTCTGGGACGCAGATGGACAAGAAACTTTTAATGACTTAACAGGTTTCAGTTTGAATCCTCCGTACTTTAACCTCGCTGAGGGGTCTCGTATCTCTGCCACGGCAACCTGCGGTCAGGATGAGGCTGGGAGACCGAGGCATGACTTATATTGTAAACTTGTTGGAGGACCGACTACTGGACTTCTTACTCAAAATATACAGGTAATGAAAGTGACCTAGTCATATTAAAACTTTCTGAATGTGCGTAAAAGGCTAGTAGCTGCACAATGGGATTTACATTGCACTGCAACGGCCAAGTAACGCTGTGGTCTGTAGTGAATATGAAGTGATAACACAGATAATATACTGTTGATAAAAGGTATATTTCTTTAATTTTCTGAATCTATGCCACATGTCCTTCACGTCTATGTAAAAGTTGCTCATCGTGCTGTTGATTGCGGTCCCAGGGTTTCTAAAGGAAATGTCCTTTTCAGCATTGGGTATGTCTCTTCATCAGTTATTCTGAAGCACTCCACATTACTCTGGGAGTTTGGCATGCATCAGACATTAGACATGCGTAATGTTTTTAATACAAACCTCGAGATTTGCTTTGGCGTGAGTTATTGGCCTCAGTGCGTCAGTGATTGTAAAATATACACGCAGTTCGCTGCTATCATTTATGTGTGAGCGTGTGTGTTACCGAATAGCATACTTTTTTTTTTTTTTACAATCCTTTAGGGTCAGTTCTGTGATTACTGCGCATCCAATGACCCCAACAAAGCCCACCCGGTGACAAACGCCATCGATGGAACTGAGCGGTGGTGGCAGAGCCCACCTCTTTCAAGGGGACTGGTCTACAATGAGGTGAATGTTACCCTGGACCTTGGGCAGGTGAGATTATCATACCATACTCTCCTATGAACAGCTGTTTACCTGCTGCTACCTGCACCGTGAATGATGATTGCTCTGCGGTGACAGTAAAATATAGCACCTGGATGTTACAGGGGAATAGAGGGAAGTTGTTTTCTGCCTTGGCCCCTTGCTCTTCTCCTGGGAGATGTGTTTTTGTAGAGCACTTTCAGTGTTGTGAAACAAAAAAAATGCAATACTTTTGGACATATTTCGTCTCTGGTGCTGATTCATTTACAGACTTTGGTGATTTATTTTTTGTTGACACGTTTCTCTGACAGATATTTCAGTGGTGTTTTACGATTATGTTTTAAGTTTGAGCTTTAACTTCAGCCAGCAGTGATCATGTGAATAATGATCTGCAGTTGGACGCTGGCCAGAATTCAGATTCATGCTCCTGTAACTGGTGAATATGCTTCCATCATGACCCGTGTCTCTGGCAGGAGTTTGGCTCATGGCCCATAAAATTGCACCTCACGCTCAATTATCCAGTGTGAAGAAAGAGGAATTCTGTCTCGGGATTAGGGATCAGAAAGATGTTAAATCAGATTCCAGGAGTGCAGGTGGAGACCTGGACCTCTTGTGTGAGGGCCGTTTTGACTAGTTGACGAGTAGACTTCAAAAACAGAGCAACAAAAGGGCTCCTCTCTCCACACGTGTTGCATCTTTGGCTCCCAGTGGGCACTGTGTCAGACAATGGGTGTTGGCTTTTCTGTCTCTGTTTTTAGACAGGGTGAGCTGAGCAAAGATCCTAAATGGCTAAATATAGTCCACGCTTACCAGAGGATGGACACATGCAGGGTCTTTAGGGATGCCTGACTTTAATACGTGGTAATGCTTAGTTTATTTGGGAGCGGGGGGAAAGCAGCATTATTGCATTATGGTGTGCTATAAAGAGCATGGGTAGATCTCTCACTGTGACTACCAAGCCTACCACGACACCATCACACACACACACACACACACACACACACCTGTCACACACAGTTTTTCTTTAAATGGCATCAGACAGAAAAGTGTAAACAATTCTCACCTGCCGCCTTTGCATTTTAAGTCATACAGTTGTTTAGCACTCACATGGTTCAACCTCCTCCGTCAAGAAAAAAGAGTTTGTGTGCGGAGCAGAAAAAAAAAGAAAGACTGTTGCATGTTATAGGTCACATTCATGATTTGCTAATACAACCTTCATCAGACGGCAGCTTCCTAAACCAAGATTTATCAAATCGGCAAAATCGGCTTTCTTAGTTATTGCCAAAAAAACATTTAATTTCCTAACATTCCTCTAATAATAATAACAAAAATGTTAATGCAGAGAAAACACACACAATATAAGATATTGCTCAGCGATAAAGGCTGCTCACATCTCAAAGGAGGTTTTGTTTAAGTGTCTAACCAACTTTAAATAACCGTGCTGTTTTTGCTCTCTTTTCCTACAAATGCAAACTCATGCATTATACAACACAGGCTAGTTGTGAGGCTTTGAAAGCTTTGTAGATTTCTTTTAAAAATATACAGGATAAATGATGTGTTCAATGAAATATGTGGGCTAGACCCAGGTGAATGGGTTCTGTGGTTTCTTTCAAGATCAACAACACAGGTGGCTGGTCTGCTGCTGTCGTTACAGCTCTGATTAGATAATGGCACAGTTTATGTTGAATGGTGAGGTTCAAAGCGAGGGGCTTTTTGTTTCCGGCGATTCTTTAAAGGAAATTGCGCGAAGCTATGTCTGCCTCAGTCAAACTTACCACAGACTTAGGAGTAAAGTCCAGTTGTTGTTTTTAAATGACAGAAATGTGTGCACAAAACTAAAATATGTAGCCACACAGCATTTTTTTAAAAAACTAAAGGTTATGTGCTATGACAGGACCACTTTAAATCATCACCAGCTCAAAAACTTCTGGATAAGTCCTGTGTCTCAGGCAGGCCAATGCAAGCACGCTAACTGCTCCCTGTTTTTGACTTCTTGTCTTTTGACTCGTGACCCATGACAAATCCCACCTTCAGTCTGGAAACGACCCCAGTGATCTTCAATTTTCTCCTGTGTGACAGATAAGACGTTTGGCAGCTCATTTCACCAGTTAACAGGTTTAGAATTTGTTAACATAACTGTAAATTCATATTAAGTAGCACCTGGGTCACATATGTATCAGTATTTACAAATTAGCTACAGCTTTTTGTCTAGCCTCATACACTCCTGTAAAAAAAAAACAAAAAAAAAAAGACAAAATTTTTTTCTCGCATTCTATTATAACTTTATACTGCATCTGTTCCCACCAAAAATACTACTTTTCCAGGAACTTTTGTCCTTGTTAAACTATTTACAGGACACAGTAGACAAGCCATTGTTCTGCTAAACATTTACACCATGTATCTGACTGCCAGTCACTCCTTTTTTCTGGGGAATGTATTTTAGGAGTCCTGACCACATGTGCTTATCTGCCTGAGTGAGCCCAGAGTAGACCATGTGAGGCAAACATACCAGGGCTTACTGCTGTCTGTCTTTCGTATGATGAGACTGAGCTGTTTCTGATTGGTGGATCTCCAGAGCTGAATGAGCTTCAGACGTTGTTCTTTTAAATGAACGATTCACGGATTGATTAATGTTCAAATGCCTTTACAGAAATTTTTATAGAAAGGTTAAGGCTGTGGGTTATTTTCGTGGGTGACAGGTGTTTGTTGTGTTGATGATGGAGCTTTGTGGGGCGGTTTTGTGGCTTTAAATGGACTCTGATTACAGAACGTACGTATGATTACGTATGATTTATGTGTTATTTGCTCAGCGGGCTATGATGTCGTGTGTACTTTCTTTTCATTGTATTGGGGTAAAACCCTTGACTTTCTTCTGTGATGAAGTGGAAATACAGGAATGATCTGGTTCAGGTTAGTGCATTGGCTTTGGTTTTTGCTTACGGTTCTGCAATCGTAAAGAGGGAAAGCTCCCAAGACCTCAATTTTGGAGACATTCCCCTGAAACCTAATCCCCTCTCTCAGGGGTCCACCTCCCACTGAAGTTGGTTTGAATGTTTTATTTGCAGCCGTCGCCCCCTTTTGTGTCAGAATCCTTCTAGGCGGTATTGTGTGACATCCTTTCTGTGCTCTCACACTTGCACAAAGATTTGGTTCTCTTTAAGCCTCGCTGAAAGTGACCTGGCCTTCTCCTTTCACTGGATAAATGGAGAGAAATGGAGAGGTGGTGTAATTTGGTGGTGAGAAAGTACTTAGACAGAAAACACACACACAAACACACAAATCTTAGACTGAAAACACTGCCCTTTTCCCTGACATCGGCCCTCTTTCTTAACAGACATACAGCATGTATGATGGATGGTGGATACAGACTTGCTTGATTAGTGAATAGGATTCTGTTGTGTACATATGCTTCGCGATAAAGATTTTGTACACATTGCAGCTGGCGCAGTCTTGCCCTAGGGATAAGATTGGCTGTTAGACACATCCCTATTGCTGTGGTGGCAATAAAAGTGATGTAAGTGTCTGTCTTTAGCTGGGCTGCCTGAGGCTCCAAGCCAACCCAGCAGATATTTACCATCCCTCTAAAACAGCCTTATGATAGTTAGCAGTAGCAATCTGTCTCTGAGAATGCATCGCAGGTGACTCTTGGATTGTAGTTCGTCCTAAACCTGGAGCTCGAACATGGAAAAAGCTTGCGGGGGCTGACGTGGGATCTCTTCACCTTTTCAGGGATTTTGTCATCAGTTCATACACGGAAATGCTAATGAGTGGTCACAGGTTTACTGACGCAGGCTGTGATGTAATGGGAAGTGTTGGAGAGTAGGATTTCCTTGGACCTATTTGATACCCCTGTTGCTGTTGCATAAATGGTAGTACAACAATAACCCTGCTTTAGTTGAGGTTATTGTTAGATACAGGAAGAAGAACTGTAAGTGTGCAATATATACAGTAAAGTCTACAGTTAAACCCATATAGTGTCTTTACAACCGGGCCTTGAAAGTTTTGGACAAACAGCAAAGTTTTGTAAACTTCATCAACGTCAGTTACGTAAAACTAGTATTTAAATATGTTGTCGCTGGAAACATGATACTTGTATTGGACAGCTGTTTCCACTTTATATGCTATGTCTGTCCCAATCACATAACCCATAAATAAATGCTGTTTTGCTGTTTTATGTGTTTGTGTACGCAAAAGTCTTTCACAACTGAAAATCTTTGGGAAAAAAAAATATTTTTTTTTTCTTTGCATTAATTGCTACGAGTATTTATGTACGTTATTTTTGCTAAACTTCTCATTTGAAAGTACAGAACTTTTCACTTGCAACTAGATTCCAAGGCCTGCTTTCAGATCACACAAATCTTAAACACACTGATTCAAACTCTATGGTTTAATAGTAACATCTTATTCAAGTATTCAGTGCAGAAATGTACAGAGACAATTCTTCAGCTGCAGCTGCACCTTAGGCTTTTTACAGTGAGAAGATTGCTACAAGTAGAAACTTGCTTATACTCCCCGTATTCTCTTAAACCTACAGTGCACTTCTCTTGTAACTTTTAGCCAACTGTTCTTTGTTGACGTTTTCCTAATTCTGCCATGGAGACAGAGAAAAATACACCAGACCGCCCCACTCCCCTTCCTCCACCACCTGTTGCACAAAGACAAACAGTTGTACATTGCATTGTTATAAACTGGAGGGTGACTGCTCCACCCCACCAGGCTGCAGCATGCTCTGTGTGGCAGCGCTGATCCAATTCAACAGAAGGTGATGCCTCCTTTTCTTTGAAATACATTCCTCTGATCTAACATCAGACTCTCAGGAGCTTGTTCAGATGGCTCCGATCTGTCAGGACCGTGGTCTCGATGTTTATTTAGTTCCCTTGGCTTTGCCCTGCCCTTTTTTTTTTTTTTTTTGGTATTTAGGATTAGGATGTTCAATATCTTGCTGAAACACACTTATATGTTGGATTTTGGATGTTTGAACTGTGTCTGTCAAACTCTGCGTCGTGCAAAGTAACTGTGTGATAAATGTGACCGACCGTGGCAGACATCATTCTTTCTAACAGAAAGATCTATGAGAAATTCCTAACCAGCCTGTTTTAGAGTACACTTCTTTTGATCAACAAAAAGAGATTATGATTGAAGAAATCCACGTGGCAAAGGGGTCACGCAATCAAGCCTTTTTTTTTTTTTTTCAAAAGATTTCTTTGTGATTTCTTTTGTGAACAGGATTGGTACTCATCCAGGCTTAGAAAACACTGGCGATATAGTCCACATATGAACTGCTTATAAATCGAATGATTTGCTGTGCTTTTATTGCTTGTCTTACTTATGCCTACTGTCTGCCTTTTCTTTTATTCCGATGAGCCCTTTGTGTGTCTAGAATAAAGTTTGAATTGAACTGAACTGTGAGTACTCCGTGGCTTCATTACCTGAAGCCGAGGCATGTGTGGAGTTCGAAGGGGGCAGGAATTCTGTGTAGATGATGTACTGCTGCTGCTGTTCACACTTAAGGGTGCACATTTATCATGCTTGAGCTGTCACACACACAAACCGGGAATTAACTGTCAGGGGTTAGTAATGATAACACACACAGAAACGTACACCGGGTGTGAAATGTCAGGGGTCAACAGAATTAGGAATGATGTGACTATATGTGTTAAAATGCACTTGCATGCGTTTACACTTGTAGTACGAAAGGGAAAATGTTAGTATGTGTTAATTAAAATGGTGTGTGGTCATAGGGGACTTGTTTGGCACTTTTTTTCTGTTGTGTTAATTAGAAGGTGGAGGATGTCTGGATACTTCATACTCAACAGTTTTATAGAGGGTCAAGGTCAGGAATTTGAGAAGGGTGTAGAAGGCAGAGATAGTCGGTGTCAAACAGTCCATACCTGTCGCAGTTCAATTCTGACCTTTTTGACACCCACCCACAACCTCCCACACTAAACCTCACTACTGGCATAACACTCTTGACTAAAGCCTGAGGCTGCAGATGTAGGGAAGGCCAGGGGATGGCTGAGCTCAAGTGTTGTTCCAAGTGTTTTTGCCACTTGCTTGTCAATCTGTTTCATGTCATTGTACGCCACTGGAATCCTGCGCTGGTGTGCTTTGCATGCCATCACGATATTTTACGCCCCCTCCAAACAATATGTAGGTGCTGGACATATTTCAAGAGTGTATGTTTAGACTAGAAGGACACAGACAGGCCAGAAACGAAGCCAAGCCATGCCAGGACAGGCCCCGTCTTCCAGGCTTACACTGACTGTTTCTTGCTGGGTTTGTCTCTGGAGAATTCTTCTCTCCATCACTCTGGAAAAAAAAGGAAATACGAGGCATAATCTGAATCAATTCTGTATTTAAATGGCAATAGGCTGATAAGATTTTCAGTGTGCGTTGCTGTCAGTGACAGGTTCCTGAAAGGAGGGGGGCATGCTCTGTTTGGGGGGCATTAGGAGGGAAGTGGAATGTGGCGCTATGTTTGGAATCTGAGATGGGTCCGCATGCCAGCCTGCACGTCTCTAGCCACCCCTAGTCCCGTTTTCACCCTCCGACATCCCTTCCCCCAGCTTCCCCTTAACGTCATCGCTGCCCGTGTGAATTAAACTTCCTCCCAGAACTCAGCAAAACCAGCATATTGAGAGTTGGCAGCCCTGCTTTTCTGCCAAAGCTTCTGTTTTTAGCAGGATGACAACCCTCTTGATGTTTGCGTGCACTGTTTTTGTTCTTTTCCCATCCTGTGTTATGCGTGTGGAAGCGTTCTCTGATTAATTTCAAGACACACCCCGAGTGAAGCTGAGGTCAGTGGGAGGTGTTTTAAACTCTTTGATTTACTTGAAAGTTTGCTGTTTTGTTCAATGTCAACAGTAATTAAATGATAGCAAAATATGCTACTCTTTATTTGCAGCCTAATGATTTTGCTGTTAGCTATTAGGGATTGTTGACAGTTTTTAGCACACAAGGCCAGACAGTTCCCCTGCTGCCCTTTGAACTTTCTCACTATCAATCAACCCAAGAGCTACTTGAACTTAAGACCATTACTTTTCAGGCCTGGGGGGAGGAATCCATCAAGATAATTGTGGATCGTTCTTGACAGAGTCCATGTCTCACCAGCAGTAGCTTTGCTGTCCTTTACTTTGCTTTTATAACAATGTTAGCATAGCTCCCTGCCACATGCAATGAGAGACAGAAACTGAATGCTTCAAATACCCGCTGGGGTTTTCATTATCATGCTGAGGGATGCTAGACGAGTGTGGGCCTGCCTTCATTTTCCTCAAAGGCAGTCTATAGAAGTGTCTTTTATTTAAATAGCATTCAATATACAGTTTTCATTCATCACTTGAGGGCAGGTATAAGTTTGGCAAGTGGAACGCAGTTGTTTTTGGAACGTGTTAAATGTTATCATGTCAGTATGGAGAGAAAAACCATGTGCCATTCTCGCAAAAAAACAAGACAGGGGTGTGGTGTAAAGGTATAGTGAGGTTTTTGTTGACACTGCAGGTGTCACGTGCAGGTTATGTTCCAAGGGATAAATTCCAAGCCACGCCAAGTCCATGCCAGACGATAACAAAGAGAGCTTTGACTATCACAAATTACCACTCTATTGTACTATGTTCAATCAAACTGAAGTCACTCTCTTCAAAAAGTTTGATGTAGATGATGATGAACTGCAAAAAAAATGTACCTCATACACCTGACAGAAAGCTCAATGTTGGCATCATTTCCTGCCCTTGTATGGCCAGTGTGTTCTGATTGAACATGGAGATAGAGAGTTCAGAGAATAGACGTGGATCATGTGGGCTTAGCTGATGTCTTTTCACTAACCTGGCTACACCTGCACCATGTTTATTGACTCCACGCTGACACAAGCTGGGAAATTGTTCGTATCTTGCTGTATGGCAACACAGATAGTGCTGCACATGCACAAACACACATACGCATGTTTGCACCAAATATCATTACGAGGACGCTGATTGACTAAATGCATTGACTAGCCCCTTGATCATCACAACTGGATTCCTTACCCTAACCCTAAATCAAACCCAGTTGCAAACTGAACACACTCAAAACAGGAAACTGAATGAATCAGTGCAACTATAATGTCATTAACCCTGTGTTGATTATTTTCAAAGATAAAAAAGGCATTCACAAGAAAGGAAATAAGGGTATTGTCAGTGCTGCCGGCTTCCTTAAAGGCCTTACTCAATAGGAGAAGTAGAGCACTGGAAACTACATCATTTTGCCTAAAGTCTATGTCTTGTTTCTTGTTTTCTATGATTTCTTTCTGTTGTGGTTCATAGCTCTTCCACGTTGCATACGTCCTCATCAAGTTTGCTAATTCCCCTCGTCCTGACCTCTGGGTGCTGGAGCGCTCCGTGGACAGCGGAAGAACCTACACCCCCTGGCAGTATTTTGCACGTAAGTTAATTTCATTAACCATTGGCGTCAAAGAAGGAGCAACTAAGATCTGTTAGATGCATGTGTGATTTTGAACTCACACTTTTATAATATGAAAATCCTCTCGCTGTTACCTCCAGTACCAAGGGAGGGGGCAGGGATTTAATGAACCCTGCCATTATTGCACAGCCCCTTACTCATCCCCAACTCCCAAATGCTTCCACACTTTCTGTTCACATTGTAGCACCCAGTAGGAGCTTTTCATCTCAGCAATTTAAATGTGTGTTTGTGTACAGAATCGAAGAGAGAGAGATTTGAAAGTTATCAGTGTATTTCAAAGTCGCATAACACAAAACACAACACCTTATCAGCAAAATAACTGTTAAAATAACACAAACACAACTATGGTAGATTTTCAAATATTTGATAATAAACAGGCTAAACCTTAATTAGCTGCTTTTGTTGGTGGTTCTCATGGCAGACAGGAAAAGCACAGCTGTAAGTAATGAAGTAAAATGGCTTAGTTCCTTTTTAAGTGTCCCTGTAAGACAAGGTAATGATCCAGTGCAGTACCAGAGGCTTGGATTGGCATTACCGAATAGAATATAACCATTATTCCTGTTAAGGATTACTCCTGTGTTTTTCCTGCCGTGACAAGTCAAAATGTCTGCTGTGAAAAAGTCCCATTGTGTGGATGGATTAAATTTTGTTTATAGGCACATATCTAATCTTGGTAGACTGATCATCCTTCTTATGACAGTTTAAGACAGGAAATGTGTGTGTGTGTGTGTGTGTGTGTGTGTGTGTGTGTGTGGTGTGTGAAACAAGCTTGGGGAAAGAAAAATTGACAAACGTGTTAATTTTAAAAAAATCCCAAGATGAATGTTTGGATTTGTATTCGGTGTAATTTTTTTCTAAAAAGTACCTTCGGGGAATCAGGCCTGTAATGTTATACCATTTGTACACAGTCTAAACTACATACCTGACTGCATATTTCAAATCTGCTGACTGGGCTTTTACCATTTATGTCTAATATCTCTGAGGCATCCACACTCAGAGCCTGCCAGGTGATACATTCATGAATCAATAGATTTACAGTCTTAGTTTCTCTCACTTGATCGTGTTTTCATGCCAGCCCGTTCATGTTCATTCAGGATTTTTCAAGAGTTAAGCTCACACGTCTCAAACAACTCATGGAGCACACAAGAACCTCTACACAACCACTGTAAATGTCTCATTAACTAAGTACTGATATGTTGAGAGCACATTCAAAGAGTGTTACACTATATTATCAAAAGTATTGGGATACCTACACATTATACCTACAGAAGCTTTTATTACATCCCATGTCCATCCATTCTAAATCTATAAGGAATCTCCGTTCTAGGTCATCCCAAAGGTGTTGGATGGGGTTGAGGTCAGGGCTCTGTGCAGACCAGTCAAGTTCTTCCACACCAAGCTCATAGAACCATGCCTTCATCGGCCTTGCTTTGTGCACTGGGGCACAGTCATGATAGAACAGAAAAGGGCCTTCCCCAAACTGTTCCCAAAAAGCTGGAAGCGTAGAATTGTCCAAAATGTCTTGTTGAGCTGAAGAATTAAGATTTCCCTTCACTGGAACTAAGGGGCCTTGGCCCACCCCAGAAAAACAACCCCATAGCATTATCCCTCCTCCACCAATCTTTACAGTTGGCACAATGCAGTCAGGTAGGTAAACCCAGACTCATCCATCCGACTGCAGGATAGAGAAGTGTGATTCGTCACTCCACAGAACATGTGTAAACTGCTCCAGAGTCCAGTGGTGGCCTGCTTTACACCACTCCATATGACACTTGGCATTGTGCTTGGTGACATAAGGCAGCTGCTTGGCCATGGAAACCCATGCCACGGAGCTCCCGATGCACAGATAATGTAGTGTATTTCAGGAGTAGTTTTAGAGAAGCTATTCATATGAAAACATAAAGTTTTTCTTTACTTTTAATGGTCGGTATTCTGGGTAAGAGAATAAAAGTCTTATTTCATTTTTGTCAGATTCAAAGCACGAGTGTATTGAGCGGTTTGGAAAGCAGCCCAATGTTCGAATATTAAGAGATGATGACCAGATCTGCACCACAGAATACTCACGTATCGTCCCATTGGAGAATGGAGAGGTAAACAATGCTGTCAAGTTAAAAAAAACAACCAAAACTAGCAGATTTTGAGAGTAGTCAAAAAATAAACCTGTGAGAAATATATACTCTGTTCTCTAGGTTGTGGTGTCTCTGGTCAACGGTCGCCCAGGATCCAAAAACTTCACCTACTCGCCAGTGCTGCGAGACTTTACAAAGGCCACAAACATCCGCCTAAGCTTCCTCCGTACCAGCACCCTGCTGGGCCACCTCATCTCCAAGGCTCAGAGAGACCCCACTGTCACACGCAGGGTGAGGCCCAAACGGTTCAACCTCACACTAAGGTGCCATGCTTGGCGACTCTTGTTTACAATTTGGACAAGCAACTGCATATTTTTTCACTCTCCCGCCAGTTTCCTTTTTTCTGCTGACACAATCTCATAGACCTGCTCTCGCCTACTCACACATGCATCTTTGTCAGTGTGTAATACCAGATCTGTCTTTACAGACATGAGGGTAATTCCTTTAGTAGAGACAGCCAAGACTGGTTTGGACAGCTCCCACAGACTGCAGGTGCAGGATATCTCTGTAAAGCAAGAAAACACAGTACATATTGCTGACAACCAGTAGCACCAGAGTGATGAGGCTAATACCTTTTCTTAGAAGTTTTCGTAATAGTGGGCAAGGAATTCTGTAACATACCGTACCGTACCTTCAAAACCGATAAAACTATGGTTGTATGGAATATTAACTTGATATAATTGCACAAATATTTTCCTAAGATTCATGTCTGAAACAGCCCATTCATTTTTTGCCATTTATTGATTCTTATCTTATCAGTTTTCATAATGCACTCACTCACCCTATGAAAGTAGTTCATAGTTCATCGTTTGTGTGTTCCCATGTGACTCACTTTTGCTGCCAAGTATGTTCTGGTTTGAGTGATGTGAATATTTTCCTCTTTGTTGACAGTATTACTATAGTATCAAAGACATCAGCATCGGTGGACGATGTGTTTGTCATGGGCATGCACAAGTGTGTGGTGGCGGCCGTAACCACGACAACCCAAGCAGGTCAGTAATGCTCCTCATCTTCAAAAGAGCTGTGTATTTATTACTATAATACTCACGGCTTAGCTCTAGCTTTTAGAGGGTTTACAGCATTTTCTTGTGAGCATTTAATAAGTGAAGTTCAGTACAACTTAAGTGCAACTTTAACCAGGAAAATCAGCTGCTTTTCTTTATTCATTAACGGAACTGAATAGTCTTTTGTACAGTGGGCTTTAATGTGTATGACCGGGTTAGTGAAATGACTTAATGCTAAAAAGAAAGCTAAGTGTGAGTGATGTATGTGGGTTGAGATCACTATTTTAAAAGGCTGTAGATTGTTTTTTTTTTTTACTCTGGTTAGTTTTACTGATGATTCAGAACATGATGCTTCATTGTTTTAAGAAGTATTTATAGAGGAATGTTCATTTTTGCAGTAATTTTTTTTGTTGGCGCCAGTACCAAAATACAAATAGAATCACTAAATTCACGTGTGTCATCTCCTGTCCTTAGACTTCAGTGTGAATGCCAACACAACACCTGTGGCGAGTCATGTGACCGTTGCTGTCCAGGTTTTAACCAGAAGCCATGGCGCGCTGCGACTGTCAACAGCCCTAATGAGTGTCAGCGTAAGTGTACATGTTGAATTGTTCATTCAATATATAAACAAAAGCACATTCTGTTGCTCTTCACACTGCTGGCTCCTTGAATTACGACCCCCAGAGAGGACTTGAGGGTCCTCTTGCCTCTGATATTCAAGCCCTGTTGTGGATGCCCTGATATGGTATTGTAGAGAGCCTCGGTGAAGAGAGGAGATTCCTCATATGGTATGTGTGATGCGCACAGTGCACGTCCAGTTTCAGGATAACTGCTTTTTGTCTGCTTAGCCACGTAGCTAGTCCGTCGGGTGGCTAGGCCTGTGCCAGTCTACAGATACCCTCAATGCCAGCTTATCAGCGAGCCATCCAGTCAAGCAGAAGAGACTATGTCAGCCAGAGTCTAATTGCTTTGGACTGTTGACAAGATTCTCCTTTCTTGAAATATGACCGTACAGCAGTCACAAAAGCAGCGAGAGGAGGAAGACTTGGAATTCAATCAGTGCACTCATGCAGTGGAAATGCACCCTAACCATTCATAAACATTAATGAAACACAGGGGTGGTATACAGGAACAGGATGTGCCAACTTGTTTAGTTTGGATTTTATAGTTTCTTCTAATTCTTAACAACTACACGTATCACTCCTTTTTAGAAAATGAGTAGCTTAAGGTGCTTAAATACAGACAGGGAGAAACAGAGGTAATTTACCAAGGCATATGGAATAATTTTGTGTGTGTGTGCATGTGTGTCTGTCTTGGGGGTTTCCTTTTGTAGCCTGTCAGTGTTTCTCCCATGCCTTTGACTGTTATTACGACCCAGAGGTGGAAAAAAGGGGAGCAAGTTTAGACACCTTCGGCAGGTACGACGGAGGAGGAGTGTGCACCGGCTGCCAGGTATGAAATGCGTATCAAGTCTAAACCAATTCCTGTGTGTGCATGTGTGTGTTTGTACGACAAAGGAGGGCATAACATCAGCAAGACATTCCAAGTATTCTAGGTATATGTTTATGTTTATGTAGTGAAGCATTACATATTGCACAATTTACTTTGCAACTTGCCAATGTTTTTGATGCCAAACATGGTTTCCACCCACCACTCAACCAAAAAAAAAAAAAGGGTAATTTTTCTTTTGTCAAAGTAAAACTGTTTTGCAGATTATGTTACTCTTTATATTTATATTCTGGAATACACTGTAATACTGGCATATTCTGAAATATAATACAAATACAGAGAATACATCAAAGCTTTGTGTCTTGCTGGCAAGAAATAAGAGTTTTCTGCTTCAGGATAAAAAATGATTCTTCTCATCCAAGGCTGTATTTTTGTGTTCTTGTTTAGCACAACACTGCTGGAGTGAATTGCGAGCGATGCGTTGAAGGCTTCTACAGACCTTTTGGAGTACCCCCCGAGTCCCCCACTGGATGCATACGTGAGTCATGGTTCCTGTATTTAAATGTTTAGGGCCAGACTCTGTCAAGGTTGCAGTAAAGTGAATGTTTAGACACAACATACATAGTTTTAATTAACTGTTATCCATTAGATTACAGTTACTGTTTTTTTTTATCGTAACTTACAAGGATGCAAGATAGTTTAAGAAGCATAGAATAATATCTTATACAGTACACATGACAGTACAGTATGTATGACTAAAAAAGCTTAACAGTGTTATATTCCAAGAAAGGGATCAGTGTCCTGTATGAGACAGACACAAATGGCACCATTGCGTAAGCGCGACTGGCACCACCGCTTGTATTATTGCTAAACTGGGCTCTGCTTGTGTTTACATTAGTTTAATGGTCTATGGCTGTTCCTCCCCATATAAATAGCTGCCAGTTGTATTTGGATATTACAAAGTAGTGGAATTAAACTGGTTGCCCTTAGCTCTTTGAAAAGTAAACCGTTGGATCCACGAACTCAATTAAGTGAGCTTAGCAGCGGAAGGTGTTCATTTTGGCAAAAACATAGTAAAACTTCAATAATCGTTATTTACTTTTGAGATGTCTAATTTTCAGATGAAGGACAGATAAAAGCGCTTTAAACCAGTGCTTACTAAAGGGGTGTCACAACATCCTGGGGTGCCTTCAGGATGGGCTAAATGGGATGCAGGATTTTTAATGAAATTTAACCCCAGCAATCAAGAAACATTGAAAACCTTGCAATCAGTGATTCTGTACTGTGTTGATATGTATGTCTTTGTTGTGGATGTTTTGTGACCCCACCAGCCTGTAGGTGTGATGGCAGGACTACAGCCGGTTGTGAAATGGGGTCTGGAAGGTGTACCTGCAAGCCGCAGTTTGCTGGAGAGAACTGTGACCGCTGTGCCGATGGATACTATTACTACCCTCAGTGCATCCGTAAGTTAAGGAGCAGTGAGTGATGGAGTAAAAAAACACTTGTGCCTTAATTTTGTAATATTCAATCTTAGATGAGAGAGAAAACATACAGTGAGAGGCGATGGAAACGCAACGCTGCTTCTTCCTCATCTAATATCCAGACCGGTTTTCATGCGCCCAGGACGAGGCCGATCGTTCACGGAGTCCTGTTGGTCGCGTCGTTGATGCAACCTCGTGACAGTGGATGCATTACAGCGCAAACGGCGGCAACTTCACGAGCGTAAGGCAGTCGATAAGCGCGGCATCGGTTCCACTGCAGCAATTCCATTTCAGTGTTTTTTTCTTGCCTTTATATAGAGACAATAACCACTCCTTCATTTAAGTCATTGTCTTTACTGTTATGCTCAGTCTGTAAACTATACTCAGAACAACAGAAACTAGGCCGTACTGTCCTGAGTAATCCTCATGACGTCAACTGGAGCATGACATCCTGCCTTGTTGGTCAGTTTCACTCATGTATTCACAAAACACTAACTACACACTTCACGAACCAAAATGAACACAAAACGAAAGCGTCGCGTTTTCATTGCCTCTCAGTGTAGTTACTCATTAAAAATGTGTCTGAATGGAGCTCAGTGTGCTGAGGGTCAGATGAATCTGAGCCTATCCCGATGGCTAAGATCACGAACCTGTTTTTAGCCTCATGTGTTTCAGTCTGTTTCAGTCTGCCTGAGGGGAGAATGCAACTGTTTTAGACAAAGCTCATTTCAAAGAGCATGGGCTTACATGAAAAAGGATATATGAGCGTGCAGTATACGCTACGTTTATTGGACATTCCACATGGATTCATAGACGTTACAGGTCTGCAAAAGAGAATCGATAAGTCACTCTGTCTGTTGTGATCTGTTCGAGTAATTCTGATTTACTTTCAATGTTTTTCTGTCTTTGACGATTTTAGTTCTCTACATAAACACCACTTCTGTAGAATTTCAGTAAGAACTGACAATTATTTTATCTGAGGGTTATTTTTATGTTTTAATTAGTCTGAATGATTAAAGATAATGGACTAGTTTAACGTTCGGGAGTGTATATAATTAGTAGCCACGCAGACGGCTCCTATCCATGCAAAGATTCATTTATTTTTCATTATCTAATCATACCTTTCATTGTAAAACACCTGATTTAACTGTGTTTGTTTTCAACAGTCAATAAACGCAAGAATCTGCCCCAGGTGTATTATTTCTCATGTCACATAAATTTAAAATTAATTCATCAGATTAATCTGATTAAGAAGTTTATGAGCCATCCAGTTATTACTGAATGTAATTATGAAAGCCAGTCCCTCATCCTCAGGCTGTTGGCACTGACAAACTATTCTAAACACAGTCATTTGCAGGCAGTTTGATGACAGTTTATGACATTTCTTCTCGTGCTGTAGGTTAGATGAACTGCTCATACGAAAAATCCCCAGTCTAAGTTGTTAGTGTGTTAGTTCACTGCAGAAAGCTAGGATCATTTAAATATAGAGGTCAAAGTGGTGGCCACACACTTTGTTGACCTCTGCTTTTAGTAGGTTTTTTTTGTGTAAATTTGAACTCCCCACTGTGATAAATAAAGTCGACATTGAGGTATAGCTTGGTTAGAGTTTCCCAACATTGGAATTTTTCATTTCATGCATGCTTTTCATTTGCAATCAGGATATCCAGTATACCCAACAACCACCAAATCCCCTGCAGGTCCTATTGTGGGTAAGTGCAGTAAACACGATTTTGTAGTGTCTCATACCATGGTGTAGCCTGACATGCATTTTTAAACAAGCTTTTAAAATGCTGTTACTGTCAACCCACTCTTATTTCTTTTCCTCTTGCTCTCTTTGTACAGTGCCCGGCACCTGCCCCCCAGGTTATTTCGGGTCACCCAGCTGTCAGCGTGAGTGTGATTAGAACTGATATGCTACAATGGAGGTGTTTACAATACTGTGCTATGTTAACTACTTTTATCGCTTCTTCTATTCCTGTTTTTTGTCTTTCGACAATCACATTTTCTCAGAGGCGGCCCAGGTTGTTAAAAAGGGATTTAGAAGACCATCTAAAGGCACCACGGAGTCTGTCTGTGGTTTCTCTAGACTTAAATGTTCAGAGCGTATGTCAGGGAAAGAAAAGGTTTTGTACTGGAAAAGGTCAAGTCGTGTTTGTATATATTGTAGCTGGGTTCAATTGGACGGTTAAAATACTGGCATGATATATAGCCAGAACGAGTACATCTGCCTGACACTGACAGTCACAGTGCATAACAGTCTGAAGGTCTTAAATTGTCATGTCCATCAGTAGGGATTTAAGTTCAAGTGGTCTCTGTCCTCTCATGATAGCAGTAGTCAGTTGGGACTGTTCTGTGATAAATAACTGTTCTATTATTAGTTATGGCCCTTCTGCTAAAATTCCTTTTTCTGGTTTCCTTCAAGCTGGACTCAGTTTGGGAAACGTTTTACCAGGAATATGGCATTTCTATTAAAACAAAGACCTTTAGCCCTGGACTTTTTCTGTCTTATCATTTGTCAGAGTATGTAGGCACACAATAACTTTCCCTTAACTTGTCTGTTCAAGAACGTGTCTTTAACTCCATGAGCTGACTGAAAAGGAATTTCTTCAGCAGCGCTTGAAAAGCTGATTTTAAAGTTTGGGAGCTGCTTAGGGGCAAAGAAAACAGTCTCTCTGGTGGCTGTCTTGTCCTAGTGCCAAGTCTATTCACATACCAATACCAGGCAAGGCTTGGCAAGTCGTGGTCACCAGTGTAGCCGTACCACTGTGTGCCACAATATGAGCGCAGTTCAACTGACGGAAGTATTTGTCATTCCTTATTGTTCAGCTGGTTTAAAGTCAGGGCCAGGCTCGTTTATGAAAGGGGGGGGGGTGTGTCTTATGGGTCCTCGTTTGAATTTCTTTACTTAGATGCAATTCTTTACCTTTTTGCCAAAATAAGGTTTTCTTATGTGTTTGTGCACAGAGTGTGTATGTGACTACAGAGGAACCGTACCTGGGGTGTGTGATGCTTCAGGTCGATGCCTGTGCCGTCAGGGTGTGGAGGGGGAGCGATGTGACCGCTGTCGACCAGGATACCACTCCTTCCCACACTGCCAGGGTGAGAGAAAATCACTGTGGCGATGATTATTTGCCCCCCCACGGAGTGTTTTTCTGAGTGATTGCTAAATGTAATCTTTATTTTCAAAGACATGACCATGAAATGTTATTCTTTTGATGTAAACAAAGGCAGCAACCCAGAAAGGACAATCTGAATATGTTTCCACATGGTTACAAAGCTCTTGTTTTGATATTTTACACTAATTTACACTAATTGCAGACAGCTACACAGTAGGGGTCGGTTTGCAAAGAATGTGCACAGCTTTGCCACCGAGTTTGTACACACTGTGGAGTCTGTGCTTGACAGAACTGTCCTTTTGTCACGTTTTTTTTTTACTTTATACTTACATACTTGAAAATACAAGCTCAGAGGACAGAGATTGCTCGATAATCTGTCGTTGGTCCAAACTGGGAGATTGAGTCTATCTGTAATGATCCTATTGGATACCGTTCTTACTGTGCCACGTTAAAACCACGTCGCGCTACCAGGGCAAGGTTACAGCGGCCCACAAACACCACGTTCTGAAGAACACAGTCTGCTAAGTTATCTGCATGTTTTTACTTTGTCTGGTACCTACTGGAACACAGCAAACTGACAAATAAGTTGACCTGGACATGACTTTTGTCCTACACTCATGCTGTAAAGCACTGATGTCTAAAAATGATCTGACAGTCGGGGGGCGTACCATATACTGCAGCAGCCACGGTTGAAATACCTGTCGTTCCTGTCTATCTCAACTCTACTTGTTTGGAGTTTAATAAGGCATAAGAACTTTTGAATGATGCAGTATTGCAGCTCACGCCGTCTTACTCTTCCTCCAGCATGTCCGTGTGATGGAGCTGGTGTAGCTGACAGTGTCTGTAGTCCGACTGGACAGTGTATTTGCCTCCCTAACTATGAGGGCCAGGACTGTGACAAATGTGCACCAGGCTACTATGGATACCCAGACTGCGGTGGTGAGTGAATTTGGATCCTCTTACTCTATGTCCACCAATGTAACGACAGCAGATACACCAGTTTACTGCATGTGACCTCTGCTGATCTGAATGCTGGTGAAAAAATGTTTCTGCTAGTTTCATTGGACTCACGGTGGCCTCTTCTCATGACTTTGTGGAGCAAACATCCCATTCTCCCACAGTATCCTGTAAGGCTTTATGCTGTCATCCACAGTGATTTATTTCTTTTTCTGCATGAGAGAACATTTCACAAAAAGCTGGAGGATGCAATATATATGGACTCTTTCCTTATTGGGAGTTACATGCCCCAGATTAGACATGAGATTGATTCTCCAGTGGGTTGACCAGTTATTACTCACTATTTACTTCCTTAAACAAAATTTTCATCTCGCTAACGTCAGATCTCATCCATTCATTCATCAGAGACAGCTATCCCTAAGTACAATGACATTATAGGCAGACTATTGAAATCCTCAATCCTACCTGTTTCCTTTACCCAGCTTGCCAGTGTTCACAGGCAGGTTCGTACAGCACCGTATGCAACCCACTGTCGGGCCAGTGTCTGTGTCTGCCCGGCGTGGTGGGCCAGAAATGTGACCGATGTGCTTCAGGACTCATTTTCCCCCAGTGCTCAGGTAACAACATCACTCACGAACACACTCATAAATGGAGTCAAATGTGACTTGGACAGATTTCAAAATTAATCTTTATCAGTAATATTAAAATTGACAATATTTTTGCCTGAAGAATTTAGGCTTTTTATAGTTCTCATTTTATTGACCTTTAATATTAAAACATTGACTTCCCTTGGACCATATTTGTTAGTACACTTTAAAAACGAAACATACAACTTACTGACGTACTTATGTGTTTGTTTTGTATTGTTTTTTGTGCCTCCAGCCTCCATCACACTCTGTAACCCAGCAGGATCCGAGGTCACTGATCCTCAAACGGTATGCGACTCTCAATAAACTTTAATTTTCTCTCTATCGAAAGCAAACATAGGTTATGTGTTGATTAGCCTTGATAACTGAGGGGTTTAATTCCATCATTCCCTCTTTGGATGTGGATTTACATGCTCTCGCAGTCCTATAGCTGATAAAACTGCAGCTGCGCTGCCAAACCTTCATCAGATTTTACCAGGAAGTGTTTTGATTTCCTGAATAGTAAATGTACTTGAAAAAGGAAAAGAGGTTTCCTTCCAGTTTGAAAATGAAGTAAAACAGCATTGTGAGGTGATGTTGAGGCAATTGAGTTATTTTTGGAAGGTAATGGTCTTCCGTTAATTCTATATACTTTGAAAAAAAGAAAAAACTGTAGCTATTCATTTATAAAATTACAACTGTAGTATGCAGTAGTATCCATAAGCTGATGATTTCAATCATTATAAACAAATGTAACCTGACTTTTAGTGGTAGTTACCACTCAACAGTACTTATGTGTTGTTTCAGGGTTCTTGCCGCTGCCTGCCAAACGTAGAGGGAACCCTGTGTGATACGTGCAAACCTCTCTTTTGGAATCTGGCTACTGACCACCCTCAGGGCTGTATACGTAAGTGATCAGAAATATCAATGGATTTATACTTCAGATCATTAAGAAGTTAAGATTTTATTTACTTTTCTAATCTATTTTTTTTTACCTAAGATTCTTTGTTCATTCTTGAACTTGGACAAAGTGGTTTTACAAAAAAAAAAACCCTGCAATTCAACCTCTACTTACGAGCTTACTTGACCATGAGATCCTGCTGAATGTGAACCAAGAGTTGGATTTTTTTTTTTCTGGTAAACAATTAGTGGTGTAAGCAAAGGTGAAGTAAATAGTTGCCCTTCCTCTAAGCCAAAAATTCATCAGTCTCATTTCTCCCCCAGCAGTACTATTTCTGATCACTGACCCATTTTTTGTTTTTTCACTGTACTAAAGCACCATTAGTAATCTGACAAGTGACAAGTTACTGATCTGGGTCTTGGCCCCTCTTACCCGGAGGATATGTCAACATACCCCTGTCAGCAAGACCTGATCTGCCTTCCTGTCCTTCAAAGGGAAGCTGGGGAATAACACATTAATGCAGGCAAATTCCTGTTCACTGTCTTCACTGTGTTTGGTATGATTTCATACAGTGACTGTACAGTATTTAGGACCCAGTGGCACATTAAAACATGCAATATCTCTAGAGTCCTTCTCTCAGCCCCCAGCCTCCCAAAGACTCCTTACTAATTCACCAAAAATACTTAATAACAGACTAATAATGTGCTTCCTGTTATCCAACCAGTGAAGAAACAACTTCATTCTTTGTCCAGATACCTGTCTTATGTTACACTGCTGCTCCCTTGCAAAATGTTATCACCACCGCATTGCCTGAAGACACAAGAAAAGGGGAAAAAAAAGAGCTTTTAATATCCCAAGAATGCTTTGGGTTGACTGTGGCCGGACATTAAGAGGCTCTTTTTTTCATTCAGTTGAAAGCAAGCACTGGCAGTAAGGCTCCCCTGGACCTTTGATCTACAGATCCCTGAAGATTGCAGGGTTTTATGCTGTAGTGCTTCACCCATGAAAGTGACAAAATCCTGTAATCAGAGGCTATTCAGTGCAGATCCCTCCTTCATCTAAAACCTTTTTTCCCTGTCTCATACCAGTGTGTCGATGTGATGTGAAAGGGACACTGAGTGGTGTTGGGGAGTGTGAACAGGTGAGTAATTTAATACATCCTCAGCTGACTGATACACATCTAATAATATTTTTTTGCCAGCATAACTGTAGAGTACAGCTTTGACTGCATTGCTCAACATTTGATTTTGCTCATTAACTGTCTAGAAACGTGGACAGTGTCACTGCAAACCTAATGCTTGTGGACATCCATGCGACATCTGTAAAGATGGATACTTCATGCTGCAAAAACGCAATTATTTTGGCTGTCAAGGTAAGTCACCTGTCCTCCATAAACCTTATATTTTCCAACATCACACCCCACCTACAGTACATGCAGGATATTGTACTATATGTGCCATATTATCACTGTTGTAATATGAGGAAACTGCGAACCCACACAAAGCAAGAGCAGTTTTTATTAATTAACATACAAACAGATATGTTCAAGACTACAATGCTCATATTATTCCTACGCTGTACTCAGAGGGTGGTCGCTAAACTGTGACATCACTTCTGGTTACAGAAGAGACCTATTAGATGCTGAATCTGGTAGTAGGCGCGACACACTACAAAGGTTTCACCTAAAATGGCAGTGCAAGCACTTCAGTCTGGTATTAAGTTTTAATGAATAATAACGACTCTTTATTGTCCTTTACAGGTTGCCAGTGTGATGTAGGTGGTGCCATTGGCATGGTGTGTGACGATATGTCGGGACAATGTCAGTGTCGGAAGAATGTAGTTGGCCGTAAATGCACTGAGTAAGATGTGGCAGATTTGAAGGTCACAATTTATTACGTTTATATCAAATACTGTTATCATATCACTGTTCTGAATACTACTTGTACTTGTACTTTTTTGTGTGTTTCGTCAGGCCAGCACCAAACTACTTTTTCCCCTCTCTGCATCAACTGAAGTTTGAGGTGGAGGATGGCACCACACCAAATGCTAGACCAGTGCGTTTTGGTTTTAACCCCCAGGAGTTTCCAGATTTTAGCTGGAGAGGTTATGCCGTAATGTCTCCTGCACAGGTGAGTTCATAGCTACGCCTTCACCTTGTTACATTTTTACTCTGATAAATTACACTCAGTAAACTTCTATTTTTGGAACTACCTCACTTGCCTCTTTATAGTTTTCCTTTTTCAATCTTTTCTGACACCAGCTTGATTCTTTGCTTAAGTCACTGCACAAATAATTCTACCTGCAGCACACATCCCTCTTACAGCTCATTGCTGGTGTGGGAATGTAGACACGAGCTCACTCAGGACTAACACTATCTCTCTCCAGCCAGCGGTGATCCTAAAGCTTAGCCATGGCTTTCCTGGCCCTTTCCATATTGTAATACGCTACGCCACCCCTCAACGCAAGGGGAAAGCACGAGTGAGAGCAAGGATTTTGGTGGTGGATGAAGCTGGATTTCAGTCTTGCTGTGATTGTAAGTGAAGGGGCTGCCTTCTTTTGGCTGTTTTTTTTCCCCTCTCTTCTTCTTGCTTGCTAGCTAATAATTAACTCCTTCTGTTTGCTTAACTGCTCAGCCCACTAGGATTTCTAACATTCTCCTGACAGTTAACTCCTCCATTGTCTCATCAAGTCTGTGCCATTATAGTCAGCTGTGTGTCACTCTCATCCCTGCAGAATGAAGTCAGAGTAACTGTGCATGTTGAACCAAAAGATGAGCGGCAGCACTTATTCCGTGTGGTTCTGCGGTTCACTAACCCCAGCAGCGCCACTGTGACCGGTAGCATCAAGGCTACTAATAACAGAGGCATGGCAGGTAAGGCTGCCTCTGATACTGATCAGCTCTTACACGTTACCATTAAGCCATTAAACTAACCCGACATTTAATACTCTAAATACATAAACCATTCCTTCATGACAGTTGTATGTTAACTGGTGGATGACGTGTCTAATGTTGAGAATATCCCACACATTATGCATTTTTTGTGAGTGTGCATCTGTACTTGTTCTTTGGCAGGGTCAGAGCAGAGTAAGGAAGTAGTATTCCCTATGAGTCCTTCCCCATCCTTCCTCACTGTCCCAGGAGAGGGCTTCGCGGAGCCCTTTGCATTGACCCCTGGGAAATGGATAATTCACATTAAGGCACAGGGGGTTCTGCTGGTAAATTCGTTAAGGATTATTATATTTAATCACGCCAAAAAAAAACAACAACATATTTTTAGCAGTATTGATTTACTTTTATTTTTCAATTTCAATTTTTTTGCTCATTACCAAATTGTAGAAAAAATGGCGAAGGTACAAAACACTGAATTCTGACGTCACTCTCTGATGTCTCCAGGACTATTTAGTACTGCTGCCCCGAGATTACTACGAGGCAACTCTACTGCAGGAAAAGATCACCATGCCCTGCACATACTTACTCAGCACAAACAGGGATACAAAGTAAGTATTCAAATGTTCTCCTAAGCATTTTTGATATCTGTTTCTGTTGTACTGTACATATCAAAGCGACTCTAAATGTTTTTTTTTTGTTTGGAGGTGTCCATTTTTGTAGTTAAAGATTTAAAATACACATTGCAGATGAAAATTCTGAACCGATACATATTAGTAGGTTAGAAGAGAAGAACAATCATTATACCCCAGTGAAGCAGAAATATAGCGGATAGACCTGAATAATTATAAAATCTTCATTTTAATATACTCTCAAATTAAAGAGGATCATCATGTCTTTATGTCTCATCATTTTGTTGATGGTATTGACTGATTTGCGTCTGTCTGTGTGAACCTCTCAGCTGTCTGCTCTACAAGCACGTGGCCATGGATGGTTTCAGTTCTGCCCTGGGCTCACAGGGGAGGCTCTCCAGTCGCAGTGGGCGCAGAAAGAGGCAGTCCCGAGTGCGACGTCCCACCCCAGATCACCCCGAAATGGCTGCTCTCAATGGGAAGCAGGTGGGATGACCAAGATTTACAGTAAATGCCTACAGACAGGTGCCTCTGCAAATCACACATGACAGCTGAATTATACCTCAATAACTTAGATTTTCATAATAAATGAATGTAATCAAGCTTTGGAGTTGGAGCATGATGTGGTACCGTTGAGAATTTCTTAACTTTACTTTACCTTCGCTTTCAATATTGTAGCAGTTACTTTTAGAGCATGTATAAAACAGACTGGGATCACTTCGCAGTTTCTTATCAGCTGTTCCAAAGTTCAGGATTTTTTTATATTGCTCCTGACTCCACCAACTTAATTTCGGTTAAGTATGTGTTATCATCAAGTCAGTCCTTAATGATTTGATATAATCTTTTACTAATTAATGTTAAACTTCCTTCTTCTGAAAAAGGAAACCAGTGCCTGGCATTAAGACTGATCAAGAGAAGTCTGTGTGTGACCTTTTGCACTGCTGCATTCACTTGCCAAATATCCATGCCTTGAAAAAGGTCTATGACTGAAAGCTTACATATTAAACAATCTTTGCACAGACTTGAGTCCCAGCACCTCAACTGAGTCCGATGAGCAATGTGTTTTCTTCAATATCGAAACTCCCTTCTTCTAAAATAATCAAGGGTGACAATGTACATTCTTTCACGTGTTTTGCAGTCTCAGCTCCAGCTCAGTCTGCGCGTGCCTCGTCCAGGTGCGTACGCCCTTGTCCTTGAATATGCCAGCGAGGAAGACAATGTCCAGAATGTCAACTTACACATCAGTGGTCAGCCAGGTGGCCAGGTCCAGGCCAGGGCCAACATTTATAGTTGTGCATACAGGTGTGTGTTGTTGAGTCATTTTTAAAAAGACAGTTTTTTTCTATATATATATCGTAACAGTTTGTAAAACCACCAGGTCTTTCGATTGCTCTCTGTATTACTTGCAGCTTTCTGTGCCGGAGTGTGGCGGTGGACAGCAGTAACAAAGTGGCAGCTCTGCAGCTAACTCACAAGACCGAGCTTCTCCTGCAGACCTCTACAGCTTCATTTCTGCTGGTGATGGAAATGTCTACAAAAGTTTTCTCATTGCTCATACAGTAGATATAAGCATTCGATTGGTTAAGTTAACATTTGCTTCTGTCTTGTAGTACAAAGTGTATGCAGTGCCTGCAGAAGAGTTCTCTGTTGAGTATGTAGACCCCAAAGTCCTCTGCGTCTCCACTCATGGCCGCTTCACTGAGGACAGGTAATATAAATAAACACTGTCTTATTGTTTTAATAACACAGTCACACAACAGCATTTCAACACCCATCCAAATAAGCTACAATTTAGAAGATGGGGCTAAAAGACCAAACCTTCGTGGTGTGTTGTTGTGTGAAGACACATCTGTTTTCTAAACGAAGCATTCCTTTACTTTGGCAAGGTCACTCATCTCACCTGAGGCTGAACTCGGGGTCAAACTCTCTCTTTCCCTCACAGTAAATTGACTCTCACATTTAGATGCTACAGTTAAACTTGCAGCTGTCAGAGTGCTGCCCTGTCATTTTACTGTGTGATTTAGCAGTAGAAACACTCTATGTCAAAAAAGAGACTTGGAACTGAGTCAAAATTCACAGGCAAATAAACATGCGTGGAAGCCACTGAACACGTCGAAGAAGAACTGTCTGTCTGTAATCAAACACTGGAATGAAATGGTCAGAAAATAATGTTTAGAAATAGATGTGAAGATTGTCAGCCTAGAAAACGTTCATGAGAACTGTGTGCATTATTAGGCGCGTGGAGATTTCTGCAAGAGATATAATAACCTGACCATGTTAAGATTCAAAAGAGGATTATTGGAGGTTAATGTTGTGTCATAGGTCACTACCTCTAACTGGCTGCTGACCCCTCTCCTAACAAGTCACATGGTTTTGTAGAGTTCAGAAGACACTTTAAACACTACCAAAAGGCTTTAAGTAACAACATCTCCTCGTTGTGTAATGTCTGCAGCCGGTACTGTGTTCAGAGGCAGTTCGACAAACCCACATCAGCCTGGGTGCTGTATGCGGCCCGTGATGGACAGCTATCTTCCACACCAGCTGCAGCTCTGCAACAGAGAGAGAACGAGGATTGGAGATGGAGACGACA